>CM059450.1:22138386-22188386 GCA_030390025.1 Squalus acanthias
ATCTTAAGTGACACTGGACTAAAAATCATGTCTAAATGGTTTGGCTTAAAGGCAGAATGACTGAATTTATAGAATTGATCCTGTGCTTATTTCACAACGAAGTGACAGGAAAGATTGTACTTGAGTAACTTGATCTAACCAGGAGCTGCTTAATTGGGCTCTACCTTTATTACAAAGTGCCCCTATTTTAGCAAAAAGCACAGAAACAGAAATCCAAAATTACCAGGCATGAAACTGTTAAGTATCAGATTTGACCAATTTCCAAGCAAAAAATTGTGAAATAAAATAAGCACGTATTTTTATTTAACAAAATACATTACCGTTCCAGAAAGAATATCATGCGGGCAGCAGCTCAGGAGGTGACTCTTGCAGACCCGATCGTCAGTAAATCTGATTCGCTGCCGACTGGCATCTCCTGTAATACAGAGGTCATAGTGCAAAACAGGGTTAGACAGGAAACTATGAACCATACACACACATGTAACAAGTAATCCCAGCCTCCATCCCTCTGACAAAGTATGTTTCCAATACCTTGTGCCTTTCCTAAACTAAATGGACACAATTAAAAATACACACACACACAATAGTGTCTGCAGAATGGCTCAGGAACAGAACCTTGAAGGTTTTTAAGCAAAAAAAAAAATCTAGTTTTAATTTAATTAAAATAGATCAGTCTGGAGATATTTGCAGTAAAATTACCAAAACTAAAGCCATTGAAAGTCAAGTTACTTTTATGAACTTTCAAAAATTTGATACAAAGCACAATGCTGTATCCAGATACACATGAACAGTTTACCTGCAACCCAACAGGTCCTCACAACTAAAGATGTGGAATATTAACTAAAGCATAAAATTTGGAATATTGAGTTTAAGCCCCTTGTTCAGTTTAGCCCCCAGCTTCCTCCTACCTGATTGTTTATTTGACATGGCCTGTCTCCAGGTAGTTATGGAAATCAAGATAGTTGGTTTTTTGCACATCCAGTAGCTGCTGGTTATTAAGTTACTCACTACTATAGGACTCTACAAAAGCAAAATCATTTTGTATAAATGTGCACTAGTGTAACAATTTGATCAAATATTAGAACTATTCTAAATAGAAAGGGAAAGATGTCATTTTTTCTTCGGTTTTAAAAGGTTGGCAGATTCTCCTGTTGGGACCACATCTGAAACATTGAGCTCCAGAGTTAATGTTTAGAAGTTTGGAATATATCTCTGCTCTCAGACTAAAATGGCACTTCCCAAAAACAAACTTACGTGTACATACTAACACGGCAGGTTACCACCAGAATGAATGCATTATCGGCAGTACTGTGGTGCACAAGGTGGATTCATTGTTGTCGAACCACAACATTCCAGAGACTACTGGCATCAAATACACGACCTTTCCAAAGAGTGGGCTTCACTCTGTAAATAATGCAACATGAACAGGTCTGTAGCCAGTACCTCAATCCTGCCAGACTGTTCATTACTTGTCAAAACCAGCATTAGTGGGGACTCCTACATCACACATGCATCACACCTCAGTCCTAGAATTCTCCCCTCCCTTCCCATTATGGGTTACTGGAACTTTTTTCAACACCTGGATAGGCTTTCATGGTTTCACCCAAGGTACAATGTAACTGTGGCGGTAGTCTTTTACCGACATTCGTTTTGGGGTCTGGACTTGCAGGGCAAGAAGGCAATCGGAAACATACTTTTCAACCCAAGTACGTTTACTGTAGGTTAATATTACAAATCACACAGATGATTTCACATTTGTTTCGGGCAACTTGTATTTTAAGAGGTAATTAATCAGTCTTTTTGAAGAAGGTTCCAGGCAAGTACCATGTCTTGGAAATAAAACCTGTAGGAAAATCAACTTTGTGATCACTACAAAGCTGGATACCATTACACCGGCTGCAGGGAAAGAAGTTCACCAACAAGATTGCCAGTCTATCTGGACTGTGCACGCTCAGAGAGCGACGTGTATAACATTGTACTACAGTCTAATTTCAAACTGACAAAGTGGTCCATTTCAACAGATTCAGTTAAAGGAGGTCTGAGCTCCTTGTCCTACCTTAAGAGAAACAAGGGAAAATGTTTCCTCCAAATGAGGCTCCTACTAAAGATTTAAAGAGGTTGCACTATCACTTGAAGCAACTAAAATGACTGTCTGAACTCCATGTTTGACAGCAATCATGCCAAAACAACCAAATTAAAATTAGGATTCCAATTTAAGTAAGGGTATTCAGATGCGGTCACTTACAGTATTCTCCATACTGACCTGATTCGAACCCACTTTATACACCTGCCCACGCACTTCTTTCATCTAGCTGCATTGGAGCCATTACATATGTGAGCGATAACGGATAGGAGAAAAACACATTGAAATCACATAAAACTAAAAAAAAAATTAAAAAATGAAAACACCACTCAGAAGACGAGTTATAAATACATTAAAAAAGCACCGTCCAGAATTTTATAACCTCAATTATGTCACAGAAGTGCAGTGCGTTCACTTGGTCTAAGCTACTCCAAGCAGTTAACTTGTTAATTCTAAACCCATGTGCGCAAGTGGCAAAATTTAGGATGCTGTTACAAAAAAACACATGGGAAATAATGTAAGCTCCATTAAGATCACACGCCAAACAATATGCAAATCTTCACAAATATAATTTTGGTAGTTGCATCACCCTACCCTACAGATGATGTGTTGCAGTGGTCCAAACATAGACCGTGTGTCAGGTGAACTCCTGTGAGAGTAAAGCATTGTTTAATGGATATAAACTGCTCAGAGTACGAAAACATGAATAAAAGACATTTATTTTTTAAATTACTTTATAGACCAATAACCCCCAAACTGCACAGTTGGCTCAGTCTGTTCTACATGGTTTTCATTAATCCCACATCTACTTTTCAGGATTCTGTACACAGTTCTTTTCCAAGACATGATACCTTATGGAATTCTTTCAGCCCAGTAAAATTGTCATTTGAAATCAACTGCAAAGCATCCTTGTTTAAAAAAAACGGAGGGATAAACAAAAATATAGATTGAAAAAGCTTGCAAAATGAGGATACACACTGCGAGTGCCCCCAGGACACCAGCTTCCATCTCTTCCACTATTAGTGCCTCAGCTGCACAGTGTTTTACACCCTGGATGTTGGGAAGTTAAAAAGGGGAGAGTGTTCAGTGTTATACACCTGCAAGAAGGGACTTACACCAATCACACATCAAGCAGTTCTACAAAATGAAACTAAATTACTTTTTTTGGTCTTAAACAGCGTGTTCAAAATAGTAACAGTAAACACTTGGTTGACTATACAGTTTACTTCTCTGAAGGCCATTCCAAATTAAAATGTAGGTTTAAAACTTTTGCACTGCACAACTGTGAGAAAGATCATTTCTCACACACTTCAGGCACGATTTCAACTCAAGGCTGTTCAAATTAAATAATTTATGTTTCACACATTATCTAACTAGAACGGTTTTGACTTTTCAGCATCGTTGAAACCACAAATAAAAAATTGCAAGATGAACTAGACATTGCCCTTTTCCTAATGAGTGATTAAACCACGAACTAGAAGATAAGGAAATGGAACCTTGGAGGAAAACTAGAGGGAGTTGGGTTTGAATAAAATGAACTTTAGCCCCTGACCGCTTCTGTTTAATTCTTTCATTCAGAGTCATGTTGCTGATTTGATCTTACTTAGAATGCCATACCCAATAGATTGATACTTTTCTGAACAAGCCTTGACATATTGATATTTATTTGCAAAAAAATGAATTCTAATACTCTAAGGTTTATTTAATTTCATGATTTATGTTAATGATCAATGGTCACAATTTTGAACATGTGGCCAATGATGACTTCTGAAATGATTATGCAATAGATGATTGGGACTCGAATCAATTGTTTAAGCCTCAAGCATATGCACAAGCTATTTGCATATGAAGAGGTATATTTTGTATCAATTATTTGGTAAACAAATGCCAGAAGTATTAAATTCTATACTGAGCTCAGAGCTTGCCTCAAATTTAGAAATTTCAGACAGATAGCCTTAACTTTACAGCTCCTTAGTAGAAAGCTGGCAACAAGAACTGGAAGCAAGGTAGCATAGACATTTTTGCAGAGAGCAAAAGCATCAGGCCATACTTGAGCCTGAACAATGCCTACCTCTCCAAAAAGCAGTGTTACACAAATGACTGTGGCTCAGTTCAGAGCAATTACTCAATAGGCATTGATTAAACTGAACCAGGGTTTGAAGTGCATTTTTAAGACTTTAATGTTCTAATTCCTAACAGAAAGTTATTGGGTATATTTGCTACTTGCAAGAAGGCAACAGAATAAGCCCAAAAGAAAACTGAGTGACATGCCCTTGCTAATGAAGTGAGATCACGATCACTTGATTTTGGCAGTATTTATTTTAAAATGCCATCAATACCTTACTTTTTAAAGTAAGAAGGCTTGTGAGGGGAAAGGGGAGAAAGTAGGTTTGACTGTTTCTGTGATCATTCAGAAACTGATGGTCAAATATTCAGGTCTGCTCAGTACTATGCTGCTGGAGTACACATGTTCTGCCAGTAGATACTGCTGGCCAGCTGTATAATATATAGATTAGGTACTGCAACAATATAGTGTCCATATTTTCCATCTTGGCAGACATTTTCTGGTTGTCCAGATTGCCTCTTGACTATCCATGCCCCAAAATACAAAATCCACTATCCTTCAGAAATTGTGCCAAATTAGTAAACCTAATCTATGCAACACTATTTTCATCTTCAAACAGCACTGCAAAAAAACTGCCAAATCAAACAGGCGAGCTGCACCACAAAACTAAGAAAGCCAACACAATGCAAATTCACCATCATACAAATTATGAAGCAATAACATACTTCAAAGTGAATGGACAGTAAAATCACATTTCAGGGTTCAGATAATGTTGATCAACTTAATTTTCATTGTTTAGGCCATCAGAGTTGCTCTATTGAGAGAACTGCATTGGAACTCACTTACATACATCCATTATCCATAAACAACCACGTGCACCCCCAACATTACACACAAAGGCCATGCCCGGCCTGTGTGTGTAGTCTGGGGAAGAAGTAGGGGGAAATAATCTTCTAGTTGTACGTAACCAACAAATATACCCAATAACCTTGCAGTGCAACAGATGTATCAAATTAGCACAATGTCAAGCCTTGTTTGATGCCTATGTACCAAGCTATTGTATATAACAGTTCTACATACTCTTCCTTCAAATGAAATTTGGGTATATAATGCCCTTGTCACTTATGATACTACTCAATGACAGTTTTATTAATGTTTAATAGATGATCTTGTGGACTATGACATTAAGACCATTAACTGCAGAAAGAAATCTACTGCTAAGTTACTACACTGTAGCAATTAAGGCCACTTGATTTAAAGCTGGGGCTATTGCGATACATTTTTATGATTAAAAAAAGCATTGTTACTGATTCCGGTCATTAGAGAAAGTACAGCAGATGGGTAGCAACTTACAAAAAAATTCTGGAGAAGGTCAGGCATCACAGTGAATGATCCCCCACCATCATCATAATATCCTAGAGTAATTTTATTGCTCATAATACAAAGATTTCTTGAGTACTAGTCTAGATGCACTGGATGAGCAGTTTTATAATACACATGGAGTTGAGATAATGCTTTTAGCATGGACAGAATGTTCTCAAATGTAAGTTGGGTGTCTTTAAAAAGGTAGTGAACTGCTCCTCTCCCCAACTTACTCTCCACCCAGAGAAAGCTGAGGTTCACATTCCCGATTGTGAAGTCTTAGAAAGGGACAGTTCCTGCTGGGTTTAGCAGGAGAGAAAGAGGCACCAAAAAAGACCTGAATATTTCCAACTCCTCGGAGTGAAAAATGCTGGTCAGGAGTGATGCGATTATTTTCAGCTGTACCGACAATTCTTCAATTCTCCATGCAGAAGTAATTAGGAACACTCCAGCACTGTGGTGAGAAAGCACAGGCCAATATTAACTTTGATGAACCACCATGCTGTAGTTGTAATTCACTTCATTACTCAAACTGATCAAAGCACTTATTGTGAAGTTTTCTAAACTGGTTTGCAGTCACAATTTTTTAAAAAATTGAACAAAAACAACTAGGTGGCTAGGTGCAGCAAAAAAAATTCAGAACTAAAGCGAAAGTACAGCATGGAGGAAATTCCCTCATGGAGCAGGAGAATGAGCAAGAACATCAGTACAGTTTTATGGGAGGGATGGGCGTTCCAAGTTTTAGTTCTGCAAAAGGGTTCGAGTTCTCATTTATATTTTGATGAATCCATGCAGCTCTGCCCACTAGGAATTTCCAAATACATGTTTACAGAAACAAAGCAGATCACTGCTCCTTAGCACATCTGACACCATCTCCCACATTCTAGGGAGACAATTATGTTTGGATACTTAAGACTAAAAATAGGATTGAACTGGCAACACAAAAGATCTCCTCTCCCTTCCCTCAGCAAATAAACATGCCAGTAGTAAGGATATGTGAGTCGAGCTGATCAGTTTGTAAAACTTTCCCTACCCTATATAGCTGCACTCAGTGAGGGAGAGAAGAAAGTCTCTGTGATCCCACAATATGGTATAAAGTCACCATTTCTTGACTAGTCCTCTTTTCATGTGCATCTGATGAAGTATGGATACTTCATTCTCCAGGATATGACATGGCAGGATTATTTAGATGTGTATCATCAGGTTTTAAAGGTTGTGCCTTCATTACAACAGTTTGAATAATACTGGTGGTGGTTCTGCCTGGAAATTCAGCCTTTTGCCACAATCACCCATATTCTTTGATGTTAATCACATTTAGTGCAATGTTCGTTACTTGTAAAGTGCAACCCCGAGTCGAGATGATTGCTCTTTTTAGATGAAGCAACTATGCGAGCTTTTAGTGCTAGACCTGGAGCTATAGCTGCACTGTACAGCCAAGTCAATTCTTGTTTGGTACCACCACCACCCTGAAAAAAAAACACAGCTTCAGTGAGTGAAAAACCAATTCTGATGACCCAAGGTTTTGAAAATGGCAAATTTGCGTTTAAGCCCAGAGCAATAAAGCATGTGGCAAATCTTGACCAACTGCTCCAGAATTTGTTTCTTGATATGAACAAACAATGCAATTAAATCACAGCATGTGTCCAGTAAATACTGGTCCCAGTTTAAATCTAGTGGTCTCAAATTGCTGCTTGGAGTTTAGCAGTAGTATCCTTTCTATTGATGTCCCCAAAACTGAAGTAAACCTACATATCAAATTGGTCTGGCCAGAGTTGTTACTGCATTGCAGTCTACTCGTTTTCCATTGTTGTGTACACCGCATCTTTGTATATTGCAGCTATTAAAATTGACCGTTTCCTTGTCCACATTTATTAACACAGCTGGAAAAATTAGTCATGACTCACGGCTCGATGAACGCGGGGTGTTTCTGTAACTCCCTTGCAGATTGAAGTAGGCAGGCAAAGATACACTGAACCTTTATAAATAAAACAAGGGGCCAAATTGTTCAGTTTGTATAGGAAAAAAAAGAGTAACGCCCAGCAAATTCAACAATGCATCTAACTGCAATATTACATGTCCTGGAAGGGAGGAAAAAATACCTTTGTAGTTATATGCAACCCATATGCTTTAAATATAAAGGAGTCCTTTCCTTCCAGTTTAGATAATCAAATTTTGACTAACTGCCAGTTTACAGAGCCTTATGCAGACAGTTCCATTTTTCCCCCAGCTATTTGAACTATTAAGTATCTCTAAGTAAATTCAGATTCATTTCCACCCAAAAAAGCCCACTGGGAATGCACTGGACTTTTGAAATGCTTCCACTTTTCAAAAATAAACTGAAATGTTCGCACTTTCTATACAAGTTCAGTTCCAGCACCAAGCCAGAAAAACAGTATTAGATGTTATACACGATCAGAAATACAGGTTATTGACTCGCAACTTTAATCCAGTTTTTTAAATTTTCTTTTTAAATCATCATTAAGAATGGCCTCTGTTGAATCATGCATTAACAAATATTCAGCTTGTATTCAGTATTTTCAGGCCTGTTTTTTTCAAACATTAAACTAGGAATTGATTGACTTGCAAATAAATGATCGTTTCCAGTTTGGTCAACTGCACATTGCATAGGGTGTCTGCAATTTGAAAATGTAGCATTTTGTTTTTTGAGGGAGGTGGAGAGGAGGAGGGGAAAAGAAGAGAACCTATGTACTTGACAATTAGTTAGTCCTCGTTTTGTTGACTGACAGGGATTGTTCCAAAGTGGCTCCAATACAGATGCTGGTGACAAATGGAGATAACCAAGTGCAGACGTAACACTAGATCATTGCAGATGCATAAAAAGTTTAATTGACCAGGACTCAAAAGGTTAAATTTTCAAATAGTTGATCCCAAATCAAAAGCTCATCAGGCTACCCCAGCATCCAAAATGCAAGAGATCCATTATTATAGTTTAAATAGAAGCCATTCATTTGTGGTATCAATGTCAGATAAGCTCCCCCACCAATACCATGCTTTTTTTAAAATTGGAGAGCAAAAAGAACTGTGCTGAATCTCAGAACCAGCAACAACCAAAGACAGCAGGCATGAGACTACAAAATGTGGAAAAACTATTAAAAGTCCAAAGCAAAGAAGTTAACTAGTAATTGAACAGAGAAACAGGAAACAAATGCTCACTCCCAGTAATTTTCCCCCCTCTCTTAGTTCCTCTCCTGCATCAACTTCTCTTATCCAAAATGCATGGCTGAAGACCTACTCCTCGGCTCCTGCTAACATTCCTCTCCCTTGCCACAGTCAGCCACTAGAAGATACTTCTGATTATTATTTTCTCCTCCCTTCCTACGCAACGTGCCTGTCCTCCACTTGGCAACTCCCTGGGCAGTATGGTTGGAGAGAGGAGCTCAGCACATGGTGAACTGTGAATGCTGACCACAGAATGATACAGTACAGGAGGAGGCCCCTATTTACATTTAAAAAAAATTATGGATCAACTAATTGTACCATCAGCACAACAAGCAATGTATAACTGTACACAGGTTGCACAGAGAAATTTTAAAAAGTTGTTGTGGGGTCATGTGGCTTTAACCATTTCTATTAAAAAAAGTTCCTCTTAAACACTTCACTAACACCAATGAGTTGTCCACAACAACTAAAGTGAAAATGAAGTACTTTCAGCTTAATTAAATGACACTTATTCAGGATGTTAGTGTAAAAGACTATTGTGTTTCCGGAGTCCGTATCATAGAACCAATTCTGGTGTCCGAATATTATCTGACAGGATGTAGCAACATGCTACATATGACAGTCGGACTGACCTTAGAATGACCTCCTGAAAGATTCATTGTCAACACCAGTTTCTTTTCCTTTAACATCCCATTTCACTAAATGGGTTAATTTGCTGTTCAGAATTGATTCTTTTTCCTAACTTGTGTTTTTACCAATTTCGTGGATTAAAAAAAAATCTAGATACAGGACTCCTATTTTTAATAATAGATTTAGCACTATTCAACATAGATCAAAAAAAATGGGCAGCAACAGAACAAAACTGAATCTTACCAAAAGGAGATGCACAGCATCCAACAAGGTGGGACCCAACTATTGCATTACTACTAGTTTAAGTAACTATGACATTGAAATTCCTTTGTGCACTACTTTTAGCTGTTAATGCACATTCACATCAAATTGCTGTGCGCTAGTTTAAAACTAATTAGTTGGTTAGTGACTTCGGTAAAATCTATATTAAAAATCTTACATCTGCACACAATTCCTGTCAGATTTTTCCATTATTAATTTCTTTGCCCACATTTATAATGGAACCTACCTATGGAAACAAGCCATGCTGTAATTACATCCTCCCGCCAGTGGTGGTACTGCAGTGTCACCACTGACAGGAGAGTGAAATTACATTGTGATAAGTTTATATAGCAGCTTTCATTATAAATGTGGACTTAATTTATAATAGAAATATCAAAGTAAAGGACGGAATGTACGACTTTAAAATGGGAATTGAATTATATCAGTGTGCCCTGGTCCACTTATACCCCAACCTCGAACTCTGCTTCACCTGAAGACTACAAATCGGTCTTGACTTCCCGTGTGCAATACCATGGGAGATCAACTAATATGAGAAGAATTTCAAACACCAAGGATACAAACCATGTCAGTTTAAAGCAGTGCTGTCTATACATGAGCTACTCACTAATTGGGAATCCAGATGTGGATTTCTGATTTGTAAGTTTAAAAATGAGAAATAGACACCGTTCTTGGCATGTGATCTCAATACTCATTTGCACGGTGTATGCATGTGTATTTTAACATTTTTGTGCGTTTGTTGGTAAAATAGTAAGACAAAAAGGAGAGTGTGTTCTATTTGATCATGGTGAGTGCTTTACTTCCTTGGTTACTGAATGGTGGTAGATGTTTGTTAAATAAATAGTGTGTGTTAAGGTGTTTTCTACTAAAATTAGTACATGTGGCTAAAACGGGGTCACTGTAGTCACACCTATAGCTAGTCAGCAACTTTTATTGGACAACACTGGTTTAAAGAAAAAAATCTCACCACTGTTTATGTGGAGTCTTTGGTTCAATCCTTCTCAGGTGGGTAGCTAAACAGATGCAGGTTTATGAATACTTTGGAAAGTTGTCCATTTCTCAAAATATTCACTCCCTTTGCACATGTAAAAATGAAAAATTCTAGATACTGGAATGTGCCATTTTAAATTGTTCCGACCACCAGACCTTATTAAAAGGCTCACAGACTAGTTTCAGTACTTGACTTCTGCCACGGGGCAACATTCAAATAGCTCGATAAAATCATTTGTCTTGGAGGCACAGATGGAATACATCAGAATTTGGTCTCTCACCGCTTAGTAATGCTTTTGATCCCAATGAAAAAAAAAAGCTTCCCAGACTACCAAACATGCCTAGAATGTTGAGACTCTTTAAAAGCCACTCTATTTCCTTTCTAAAAAGACATTTGATTGGCATTGGTGGGGGGAGGGGGGAAGAGATGGGAAAGACACATTTGCATAATTAATTTCAGGGATAAAAGAAACTCAAAACACAACTTTAGGCAAACATCACAGATGTATACTGCCTTATATGTATTTCAAACTAAATAAGAAATGTGATTTCCTGTTCACTTAACTGAACCCATGCACTTACCAATTAAATTTCCTACCAAAGGAAATGATAGGTTTGAATGATGTTCAGTGAACCCTTTAAAAAAGGCAAGTGCTAACTCGGAGCAGAAAGTAATGGTTAATAAACCCAAATGGCAAGAATGCTACACCCCAGCAGTCACCTTCATTTAGCATTAAAGGTTTTTACGTGAAGCTTTCTGTAAGCTCTACCACTGGTGCAATAAACAACTGTTTGGTCAGGTTGGCCCATTCAAGAATCAAATCATCCAGTGGATGCTCTGAACAAAATTAACAAGTGTGACCCTCCAACTACAACTGCTTCTTCAGTCAGTTCAGGGTTAATGAGTATCTTCCTTGCTCAGATCTTACAAATGACTTTACAAAGATACATCTCTCAGTAACTTAATCTCTTGTTCAGGGAGTCTGCTCCCATATTCTGCATTCCTATAAGGCGCGGAGTAGAAACATCAAAAGGTTTAACACCCATCAATGCCATATCAGCAGAGTCAATAAGAACCCCACTCATATACCTCATCACACAATACTGTCTGTCCACAATCTGATTTCAAGAACAGTTGCCCAACAAAACAGACTGCTCAAACGATCAATGCCAAAGTGCCAATGTGAGGCTTGGTCCATTCTCCCTGAAAACGGGAGCTCCATTTGGCGTGAGCAGCAGTTACCAGAGAACAACATCCATTTACAAACCACTAAACAGTTCTGTTTTGATACAAACATCTTAATAAGATGATCTTTGCTTGTTAGTGTCTCAAGGACATTTGCAAGAACTCAAAACATCTTTGTATCTTACCCTATGAAAATGGCTACTGTCATCAACTGTAGGATCCACTCATAACATTGTCTCCTACTTGTAAAAGCAGCAATCATGGGGTATGGCCTTTAGCAAGCCAGTAACTATATAGAGGTCTTACTTGTTTGCTTTCAAATTATAAACTTTTGTAAATTATTGAGCTAATCAACATTATTACGCACTTTTCTACTTTGGAAACCTAATATCCGGACCAGGAACTCCAAAATACAAAGTAAAGCTCCTTCTTTCTACCAAAGTGCCTTAATCACTGACCTCAGAAGACAACCCTACTGCACAAGCATGAATTTTCCACTTCCCACACTGTCTTTGGAGTGAGAGAATGCCAGTTTTTAGGCATTTGATCATTTGGGAAACACGGTGGCATAGTGGTTAGCACTGTTGCCTCACAGCGCCAGGGACCCGGGTTCGAATCCGGCCTCGGGTGACTGTCTGTGTGGAGTTTGCACATTCTCCCCGTGTCTGCGTGGGTTTCCTCCGGGTGCTTCGGTTTCCTCCCACAGTCCAAAGATGTGCGGGTTAGGTTGATTTGGCTATGATAAATTGACCCTTAGTGTTAGGGGGATTAAAAACGTGGGGTTATGGGGATAGGGTGGGATATGTGTCGGTGCAGGCTCGATGGGCCGAAATGGCCTCTATCTGTACTGTGGGGATTCTGTGATTCTTCTTAGGCAGTCTCTCGGAACCAAGGATGACTTGCTTCCACATTAAAAATGAGTTCTCAGGTGACTGATGAGTCCATTGCGGGACCTACAGTCTCTGTCACAGGTGGGGCAGACGGTGGTTGAAGGGGCGGGCGGGGTGCTTGGGTTGACGTGCGCTCCTTGCGCTTGGCTTCCGCTTGCTTCCGGCGAAGAGACTCGAGGTGTTCGGCGCCTTCCCGGATGTTTCTCCTCCACTTTGTGCGATCTTGGGCTAGGGATCCCCAGGTGTCGGTGGGGATGTTGCACTTTTTCAAGGAGGCTTTGAGGGTGTCCTTGAAGCGTTTCCTCTGCCCACCTGGGGCTCTCTTGCCGTGTCGGAGCTGAGTAGAGCACTTGTTTTGGGAGTCTCGTATCGGGCATGCGGACAATGTGATCCGTCCATCGGAGCTGATCGAGCGTGGTCAAAGCTTCAATGCTGGGGATGTTGGCCTGAGTGAGAACACGGATGTTGGTGCGCCTATCCTGCCAATGGATTTGCAGGATCTTGCGGAGGCAGCGTTGGTGGTACCTCTCCAGTGCTTTGAGGTGCCTGCTGTACATGGTCCATGTCTCTGAGGCATACAGCAGGGCGGGTATCACTGCTGCTCTGTAGACCATGAGCTTAGTGCCGGGTTTGAGGTCCTGGTCTTCAAACACTCTCTTCCTCAGGTGACCGAAAGCTGCACTGGCACACTGAAGGCGGTGTTGGACTTAGTCATCGACATCTGCCCTTGATGACAGTAGGCTCCCGAGGTATGGAAAGTGGTCCACGTTGTCCAAGGCCTTGTCGTGGATTTTGATAATCGGGGGGGGCAGTACTGTGTGGCGGGGGCAGGTTGGTAGAGGACCTTTGTCTTACGGATGTTTAGCGTAAGGCCTATGCTCTCGTACGCTTCGGTGAAGGTGTTGACGATGGTTTGGAGTTCGACCTCCGAGTGAGTGCAGACGCAAGCGTCGTCTGCATACTGTAATTCTACGACAGAGGATGGGACGACCTTGGATCTGGACTGGAGGCGACGGAGGTTGAACAGTTTCCCGTTTGTTCTGTAAATTAGCTCCACTCCAGTGGGGAGCTTACCGAGGATGAGATGGAGCATTGCAGCCAGGAAGATCGAGAAGAGCGTTGGTGCGATGACACAGCCTTGCTTGACCCCGGTTCGTACATGAATTGGGTCTGTGGTGGAACTGTTGGTCAGGATCACGGCTTGCATGTCGTCGTGAAGCAGGCGGAGGATGGTGACAAACTTTTGAGGGCAGCCGAATTTGAGGAGGACACTCCATAATCCCTCACGGTTGACAGTGTCGAAGGCCTTTGTGAGATCAAAGGCGGCCATGTACAGCGGTTGGTGCTGTTCCCTGCATTTCTCTTGTACTTGACGTGCGGTGAAGATCATGTCCATTGTGCTCCTAAGTGGGCGGAATCCGCATTGCGACTCTGGGAGGAGCTCTTCGGCCACTGGGAGAAGGCGATTGAGGAGGATTCTTGTGATGACTTTCCCTGTGGCAGACAGCAGGGAAACTGCTCTGTAATTACCGCAATCGGACTCTGAGGCTGACCACAAGTTACTGGTTTGACGGCCAAAATGCATTTCACATATGACCCTAACAGAGATGACATTCATCCCGTCAATCTGAACTGGATCTGAAGCTAGGTGCAAGGTTTGTGTGTTAACCCACCCATCATCCAGTCTAGGCCAAGGATTGTTTGATGCCAACGTTCGTTAGGGAAGGAAATCTGCCGTCCTTACCTGGTCTGGCCTATATGTGATTCCAGACCCGCAGAAATGTGGCTGACTCTTAACTGCCCTCTGAAATAGCCTAGCAAACCACTCAGTTGTACCAAACCGCTATGAAAAACAATAAGAATAAAACCAGATGGACCACCCAGCATTGACTTAGGCACCGGCTTCAGACACGACAACGGCACACCCAGCCCAGTCGACCCTGTATAGTCCTCCTCACTAAAATCTGGGACTTGTGCCAAAATTGCAAGAGCTGTCCCAGACTAGTCAAGCAACAGCCTGACAGTCATACTCACAGAATCATACCTTTCAGCCAATGTCCCAGACCACTCCATCACCATACCTGGTTATGTCCTGTCCCACTGGCAGAACAGACCCCCCCAGAGGTGGAGGCACAGTGGTATGCAGTCGGGAAGGAGTGGCCCTGGGAGTCCTCAACATTGACTCTGGACCCCATGAAGTCTCATGGCTTCAAGTTAAGCATGGGCAAGGAAACCGCCCGCTGATTACTACCTACCGCCCTTCCTCAGCTGATGAATCAATACTCCTCCACGTTGAACATCACTTGGAAGAAGCACTGAGGGTAGCAAGGGCACAGAATGTACTCTGGGTGGGGACTTCAATGTCCATCACCAAGAGTGGCTCAGTAGCACTACCTCTGAACGAGCTGACCGACTGGGCTTGCAGCAGTGGTGAGAGAACCAACACGAGGGAAAAAACGACTTTACCTCGTCCTCACCAATCTGCCCGTCGAAGATGCATCTGTCCATGACAGTATTGGTAGCAGTGACCACTGCACAGTCCTTGTGGAGACGAAGTCCTGTCCTCACACTGAGGACACCCTCCATTGTGTTGTGTGGCACTACCACCATACTAAATGGGATAGATTCAGAACAGATCTAGCAGCTCAAAAATGGGCATCCATGAGGCACTGTGGGCCATCAGCAGCAGCAGAATTGTATACCACCACAATCTGTAACCTCATGACCCGGCAACCCTGGCTCAGTGAGGAGTACAGAAGAGCATGCCAGGAGCAGTAACAGGCATAGCTAAAAATGAGGTGCCAACCTGGTGAAGCTACAACACAGGACTATATGCGTGCTAAAGTCAGAGTTAAGTGATCCCACAACCAATTCAAAGCTCTGCAGTCCTGCTACATCCAGTCGTGAATGGTGGTGGACAATTAAACAACTAAGAGGAAGAGGAACCTCGATGAACATCCCCATCCGCAATAATGGCAGAGCCCAGCACGAGTGCAAAAGATAAGGCTGAAGCGTTTGCAACCATCTCCAGCCAGAAGTGCCGAGCGCATGATTCATATCGGCCTCCTCCTGAGGTCCCCACCATCACAGAAGCCAGTCTTCAGCCAATTTGATTCACTCCACGTGATATCAAGAAACTGCTCAGCGCACTGGATACAGGAAAGGCTGTGGACCCCTACAATATCCCAGCTGTTGTGCTGAAAACTTGTGCTCCAGAACTAGCCGCACCTCTGGCCAAGCTGTTCCAGTACAGCTAAAACACTGGCATCTACCCGACAATGTGGAAAATTGTCCAGATATGTCCTGTCCACAAAAACCAGGACAAATCCAATCCGGCCAATTACCGCCCCATCAGTCTACTCTCAATCATCAGCAAAGTGATCGAAGGTGTCATCGACAGTGCTATCAAGTGGCACTTACTCACCAATAACCTGCTCACCGATGCTCAGTTTGGGTTCTTCCAGGACCATTCGGCTCCAGACCTCATTAAGCCTTGGTCCAAAAATGGACAAAAGAGCTGAATTCCAGAGGCGAGGTGGGAGTGACTGCCCTTGACATCAAGGAAGCATTTGACCGAGTGTGGCATCAAGGAGCCCGAGTAAAATTGAAGTCAATGGGGATTGGGGGGGAAAACTCTCCACTGGCTGGAGTTATACCTAGCAGAAAGGAAGATGGTTGTGGTTGTTGGAGGTTAATCATCTCAGCCGCAGGACATTGCTGCAGGTGTTCCTCAGGGCAGTGTCCTAGGCCCAAACATCTTCAGCTGCTTCATCAATGACCTTCCCTCCATCATAAGGTCAGAAGTGGGGATGTTCGCTGATGACTGTTCAGTGCCATTCGCAACTCCTCAGATAATGAAGCAGTCCATGCCTGCATGCAACAAGACCTGGACGACATTCAGGCTTGGGATGATAAATGGCAAGTATCATTCACGCCACACAAGTACCAGGCAATGACTATCTCCAAAAGCCTGCTCCGCCATTCAATAAGATCATGGCTGATCTTCTACCTCATCTCCACTTTCCTGAACTATCCCCATATCCCTTGATTCCCTTAATATTCAAAAATTTATCGATCTCTGTCTTGAATATACTCAACGTCAGAGCCTCCACAGCCCTCTGGGGTAGAGAATTCCAAAGATTCACCACCCTCTGAGTGAAGAAATTTCTCCTCATCTCAGTCCTCAATGGCCAACCCCTTATTCTGAGACTGTAACCCCGGTTTCTAGACTCCCCCGCCAGGGGAAACATCCTCCCTGCATCTACCCTTTCAAGCCCTGTATGAATTTTGTATGTTTCAATGAGATCACCTCTCATTCTTCGAAACTCTAGAGAATATAGGCCTAGTCTACTCAATCTCTCCTCACAGGTCAATCCCCCCATCCCAGGAATCAGTCTGGTGAACCTTCATTGCACTCCCTCTATGGCAAGTATATCCTTCCTTAGGTAAGGAGACCAAAACTGTACACAATACTCCAGGTGTGGTCTCATCAGGGCCCTATATAATTGCAGTAAGACGTCTTTACTCTTATACTCAAATCCTCTTGTAATAAAGGCCAACATACCATTTGCTTTCCTAATTGCTTGCTGTACCTGCATGTTAACTTTCAGTGATTCGTGTACAAGGACACCCAGGTCCCTCTGAACACCAACATTTCCCAATCTCTCACCATTTAAAAAATACTCTGCTTTTCTATTTTTCCTACTAAAGTGGATAACTTCACATTTCTCCACATTATATTCCATTTGCCATGTTCTTGCCCACTCACTTAGCCTGTCTATATCCCCTTGAAGCCTCCTTGCATCCTCCTCACAATTTAAATTCCCACCCAGCTTTGTATCATCAGCAAACTTGGATATATTACATTTGGTCCCCTCATCAAATCATTTATGTAGATTGTGAATAGCTGAGGCCCAAGCACTGATCCTTGCGGTACCCCACTAGTTACAGCCTGCCAACCCGAAAATTACCCATTTATTCCTACTCTCTGTTTTCTGTCCGTTAACCAATCCTCAATCCATGCTAGTATATTATCCCCAATCCCATGAGCCATAATTTTGTTTAATAACCTCGTGTGGCACCTTATCGAATGCCTTCTGAAAATCCAAATACACCACATCCACTGGTTCCCCCTTATCTATTCTGCGAGATACAACCTCAAAAAATTCTAACAGATTTGTCAAACAAGATTTCCCTTTCATAAATCCGTGTTCACTCTACCCAATCCTATTATTATTTTCTAAGTGCCCTGTTACCACGTCCTTAATAGATTCTAGCATTTTGCTGATGTCAGGCTAACTGGTCTGTAGTTCCCTGTTTTCTCTCTCCCTCCTTTCTTAAAATAGTGGGGTTACATTTGCTACCATCCAACTCTTTCAAAACCCTAGGATGTAGGCCATCAGGTCCAGGGGATTTATCAGCTTTCAGTCCCATTAATTTCTCCAGTTCTACTTTTTTACTAATACTAATTTCTTTCAGTTCCTCATTCTCACGAGACCCTTGGTTCTCCACTAATTCCTGGAAGTTTTTTGCGTCTTCTTCCGTGAAGAGAGACACAAAGTATTTGTTTAATTGCTCTGCCATTTCCTTATTCCCCATTATAATTTCTCCTGTCTCAGCCTGTAAGGGACCCACATTTACTTTCGCTAATCTTTTCCTTTTTACATACCTATAGAAGCTTTTACAGTCTGTTTTTATGTCTCTTGCTCATTTACTCTCATATTCTATTTTCCCTTTCTTTATCAATTTCTTGGTCCTTCTTTGCTGAATTCTAAAATCCTCCTAATCCTCAGGCTTACTATTCTTTTTGGCAGCATTATAAGCCTCTTCCTTTGATCTAATACTACCTTTAACTTCTCTTGTTAGCCACGGTTGGACCACTTTTGCTTTATGTTTTTGTGTCTTAAAGGAATGTATATTTGTTGTAAATTATGTATTAATTCTTTAAATGCTAGCCATTGCTTGTCCACTGTCATACCTTTTAACGTAGTTTCCCAATCTACCTTAGCCAACTTGCCCCTCATACCTACGTAGTTTGCTTTGTTTAGATTTAAGACCCTAGTTTCGGATTTAACTAAGTCACTTACAAACGCAATATAAAATTCTATCATATTATGGTCACTCTTCCCTAAAGGCCCCTTTACTACAAGGTTATTAATTAACCCTTTATCGTTGCACAACACTAGATCTAAAATAGCCTGTTCCCTAGTTAGTTCCTCAACATACTAATCTAGAAAACTATCTTGCATACATTCCATGAATTCGTCCTCCACACTATTACTGCAAATTTAGTTTGCCTAGTCTATATGTAGATTAAAGACCCCCATGATTACTGTATTACCCTTGCTACATGCGCCTCTAATTTCCTGATTTATACTCTGCCCTACATTACAACTACTGTTTGGGGGCCTATAAACAACTCCCACCCATGTTTTCTGCCCCTTGCTGTTTCTTAGCTCCACCCAAACTGATTCTACTTCTTGATTTTCGGAGCCAAGATCCTTTCTCTCTACTGTCTTTATCCCATCCTTTATTATCAGGGCTACCCCTCCTCCTTTTCCATTTTGCCTATCCCTTCTAAAAGTTATGTATCCTGGAATATTTAGTTCCCAACCTTGGCCACTTTGCAACCACGTCTCCGTTATGGCTATTAGATCAAATCTGTTCATTTCTAGCTGCGCTATTAATTCATCTATTTTGTTGCGAATGCTTCACGCATTCAGATATAGTGCCTTTAGCTTTGACTTATTTCTCTTTTTCCCTGATGTCACCTTAGTCACTGATGCCTTATTACCTTTGTTACTCTCTCTGTCCCTTCCTGACTCACTCTGCTTATTTTTATTCAAAACTCTACTCTGCTCTATAGAGGGTTAGGGTGAGGGTGGCGAGTGTCTCACCTCCTGACTCCCCAAAGCCTTTCCACCATCTACAAGGCACAAGTCAAGAGTGTGATGGAATACTCTCCGCTTGCCTGGATGAGTGCAGCTCCAACAACACTCAAGAAGCTCAACACCATCCAAGACAAAGCAGCCCGCTTGATTGGCACTCCATCCACCACCTCAAACATTCACTCCCTCCACCACCGGTGCACTGTGGCTGCAGTGTACCATCTGCAAGATGCACTGCAGCAACTCACCAAGGCTTCATCAGCACATCCCAAACCCGCGACCTCTATCACCTAGAAGGTCAAGGGCAGCAGGCACATGGGAACACCATCACCTCCAAGTTAGAAACCATCCTGATTTGGAAATATATTGCCGTTCCTTCATCATCGCTGGGTCAAAGTCCCTCCCTAACAGCACTGTGGGAGTACCTTCACCACAAGGACTGCAGAGGTTCAAGAAGGTGGCTCACCACCACCTTCTCAAGGGCAATTAGGGATGGACAATAAATGCTGGTCTTGGCAGCGATGCCCACATCCCAGGAACAAAAAAAAGAGTCAGGCCTGTATGAAGCACAAGTCCTGACCGTGCTTTGGTTTTTGGGTTATCTGTGCAACATTCTGGATAGGACCTCAATCATCTAAGTAGGATAGGTGCCTTAGTTCCAGAGTTAACAGAGGTTGTAGAAAAGGACAAATGCTTCATGAGCACTCGGAGAAGGCCAAATATGAAAACCTGGTAAAAATAGTGGACTTGCTCTACATGAACCCTGAATACTTTCATCAAATCCCGATATGGTATATATGTCTTTCAGGTCAATGGTTGCCAGCTGACTCCACCCGATGAGCTGCCCAAACTAGTGATGTCAATCTTTCCTTCAACAAAACACAAATTCAAGTTCTGTACACCTGGGACAATCTGAATTTGCTATTCTCTTTGGGGCTACAATGTAGTCGAAAGCAGAACCCCAAGATTTTCTGGACTAGAGAAATCATACAATTATTTGAAATTTTTCAGACTATTGAGGAAGTTTTATTTATTCATCCTTCTGTGGAACTCACTTCCCCTTGCTGTTTCCAATTCAGACAAGATATGTTAAGTTAACTGTTTAGGGTAACACCACTGTGTCCTCTAGAGAAGGAATCAGATCACTAGGCTTTACATTCAAGGAACTCTCTAATGAGGATGGCGTCTTAGAAATTTATTGGCTCATGCATGTAGCAAACAAACAGATCAGTGCATCTGTTATCTGGGCCCCTGGTTCCAATGAAAAGACTTCAATTGGGGTGGACATTATAATCCAAACACTTCCAGTAACCTACAGTTGACATCCCAGGTAATGTAGGCAGTCCTGGAATCCAAGGCATACTGCTTCAGTTTCATGTAACTCTACAATAAATCTTTTGATAATCCTATTCATAGGCAACATGCTTTTTGGAAAGCAAGGGAAGACTGAGAAAATTGGAAATATCTTAGTTTTATATTGCTTTAAGCTGCAAAGGTTTAAAGGGGAGGCTGTTCTATTTGCTACATTAAAAAAATTGAAGATAGGAGGCAGCTGCACTACAGTTATGAATTAATATAAAAAGGTGGTGTAATAGCAGGCAGCACATTTCAAATTTAATTGATACAGATTTGACAGACAATTAGGTAATTCATAGCTGTGGTCATCTGTAAAAGCAGTTATAGAGGGGAAAGGGGGATGCAAAATGAACAATTGTTGCAGAATGTAATCTCACCATCTACCAAAGCATGAAGGCTTAACATATTGTTTGCTTGACTGCTCCAAATTGAATGGTTTCACATAAAAGAATGAACCAAACTGGATTTATAGAGCGCCGTCAGTATATTCCAAAGTGCTTTACAATCAACTGGTGACCTTTGAAGTGCAGTCACTGTTGTTATGTAGGCATACATGGCAGCGAATTTGCACACAACAAAGGCCCACAAACAGCAAATGAATAAATATCATCTGTTTACGATGGTGTTACTTGAGGGAGGACTTCTTGCAGGTTGTGGTGTTCCCATGTGCCTGCTGCCCTTGCCCATCTAGGTGGTAGAGGTCGCGGGTTTGGGAGGTGCTGTCGAAGAAGCCTTGGAGAGATGCTGTAGTGCATTTTGTAGATGGTACACACTGCAGCCACGGTATGCCGTTGGTGGATGGGGTGCCAATCAAGAGGGCTGCTTTGTCCTGGATGGTGTCGAGCTTCTTGAGTGCTGTTGGAGCTGCACTCATCCAGGAAAGTGGAGAGTATTCCATCACACTTGTGCCTTGTGGCAAGGCTTTGGGGAGTCAGGGGGTGAGTCATTCGCCACAGAATACCCAGCCTCTGACCTGCTCTTGTAGCTACAGTATTTATGTGGCTAGTCCAGTTAAGTTTCTGGTCAATGGTGACCCCCAGGATGTTGATGGTCGGAGATTCGGTGATGGTAATCCTGTTGAATGTCAAGGAGAGGTGGCTAGACTCTCTCTTGGGAGAAAGTCATTGCCTGGCACTTCTGTGGCAGAAATGTTACTTGCCACTTATCAGCCCAAGCCTGAATATTGTCCAGGTCTTGCTGCATGCAGGTAGCCATGACACCTGGAGAACTCCCTGCTTTTCTCTGAATCTTCTTTAGATCTTTTTAGACATCAGTTTAACATTTCATCTAAAAGACAATGTAGCACTTACAGTACTGCACCGAAGTGTCAGCCAAGATTATATGGGCCCGAAAATTAGACCTAATACGTGAGAGTACGCACTGTGTACTCTCGCGTTTTAGGTCTCCAATTGCTGGTTTTCAGCATGCACTGCGCATGCGCGGGAAACCGGCACTTCGTGAATTCAAAAGGGGGCGGTTCCTAAGTGAACCGCGTGCGCGCTACAGGCTACGTGCACGCAGTGCACTTAGTGCTTTGAACGCGCAGGCAAACATGGAAGATTTTACACATAAAGAAAGGAGGCGTAAGACCCTCTTTAAACAAGGTAAGTAGTTAATTAAGTATTATTTTAAATTTTTTTCAACAGGTTTATCTTTTTTAGAGACTTTAAAGAAAGGTAAGTTTATTTTTATAACTTTTAAAAAGATTTTAAATTTTTTCAAAAATTTAAATTTTTGTTTAAAGTGGCTAATTTATTTAAATATAGTTATTTTATTAATGTGATGGTTTTTTTTTTTTATTTAATTGAGGTTTAGCTGTTCTTTTGGGGGTAAGTTGTATTCATAGCTTTGACAGTTGTCCTGTCAAAACTATGAATGAAAGATGGTGTGCTGCCATTGGCTCTAACTGAATCACGTGATCCCACAGCTCGCACGAACTAACTGCGTCTGTGGGTCACGCAAGCACTGCACAGCTGCATGTGGGACTGGCCTTGAAACTAAAGTTCGTGTGAGCCCGGAGGGAAAAGGTAGGCGCGCAGTGAGATATCGCGAAGTGTTTAATTTCTGGGCCATGATATAAGCTTGTAGTGGGACTTGCACCCATAGAATTCTGACTCAGAGGCAAAAGTACTACCAATTGAACCAAAAGGTTTCATGATAAGTATCCTAGTTCAGGCTGTTAACCTTTAGTTCCAACAAAGGTGCACCAGGCTGTGTGGATACAAGAAGCTCTAATATTTTATGTGTAATATCTTATCCCAAAAGATACATTGCAAGACTGAGGACTGCATACCAAGAAAGAGACGGATCAGCTGATTTGTCTAAAGGAACTCCTACAATTAAAAAACCTATATAAAAGCAGTTGCATAAAGAGGAATATTAACTCCTTGTGAACTGATTCAGGTTTTCATGAGGCAGCTTCCAGTTTGCCTGGATACCTCGATCTGCATACAGAAATTATAAACGAGTCATTAATGCCAGTGACTTGTATACAAGCACCACTTAATGCTGGTCTGTGACTTGTCTCACAGATGTATTAAAGTGTGAGACCAGGGTGACCTACATACCAATTTCGCCTCTGCATTAACCACAAAGTTTGATACTTCTTCCAAAAAAATTACCTAATCTACTATTCCCTGGCAACCTAAACAAAAAAGGGAAAGGGGGGGGGGGGGTTGGGAAGCACAGGAGGGATAGGGTGAAAGTACATTAAAGAGAAGGGTCTTAAGGATGCTTTTGAAGGCAGGGAGGATTGGCAAAGAGTAGATGACAGGGTACAGAGTTCCAGAAGATGGCTGAAGGAGCAGCCATCGATGGCAGAGCAAAGAACAAGGAGCTCAGTTGGGAGGAAGTTGACAAAAGGGGAAGTGTCATAGGAGCCAGCAGAATGGATAACGGATTTGACACAAAATAGTGCAGTAGCTCCTTGCATTTGGTGTCTACGGTGAGAATGGAGGATCAGTGGGAGGAGGTTAGAGGAGATTGTTAGTTGTGGAAGAGAAGGTTTTGGAGTTGTTCCTACTATCTAGGATGATCTTGAAGTGCTATGAGAATTTGGCCGTGGTCTACAGTTCAAGGGTAGAGCTTGTCGTGGTCAAGCAGATTTGACAATGTTCTATATTGCTAATCCGCTTATTTTCCCATTTTCTAAATTAAGAAACCATGACAATGGGTCAGGCCCATAATGCAGAAACCAACAAGATTGAATCAAGTAAATGAGAAGACAATGTAAATCAGAAAATAATGATTATGTGATGCCAAGGTTGGCTTTGAAAACTTGAAGGAAGGATTGAGAAGTAAAGCAGTCAACAGTTTTGGGGTCCTGAGACTACAATGAATCAAAAACTCAATTTCAATATAGTGAGGATGCATGGAGGAGTTTCAAATCCAATCATGAAGCTCGAACCCCGTCCAAGCTCTACAATTTACTGCTGGAATACACTCTAGGCGAGAAGCCCTCTGGATTTATTTTATAATGGTTGGAAATTATCCTCGTTATCACCATGTTCTCTCACAAACATGGCAAGTGATGTATGAAACAATTTTTCATTGCAAATATAAGAAATTCAGTAGCATAAACTTTTCTGGACATTTACAGCGCAGCCAGACACCAATCTTTAAAATTTATAACTTAGCAACCTACTGTACAGTATATTTGTGCACGATTTCAGGAACACGTGCCTGTGGCAAATTTGAAATAGCCTCATATTAACGTGCTAAATAACAGTTAGTTTTTAAAATGATTCTGGCAGTTACTCTTTACAGCTGGAGGGGGTTCTAGGCTTGCAGTTCCAATTTTCACCAGTTAATACTAGTACACACCAGTGTAACATAAGAGAAAAATAACATAGGTGGAAATATCCATTGAAATCAAAAACATTAACAGCTGGATATCACACTAGCAGCAGCAGCTTTACCTACTCCCCTTGTTTTCTCCATAATCATTTTCTCTTCCTCAAGAAATATGAATGCAAAATACCAATTGGCAGTGATTCAAGCATGACCACTCACGGTCAAAGTCTGAACGTTTGATATTTCACTGAAGCAGGAGGGGAGTGGCAACGCAAGCACTTGATTCAACTCCAATTTTTCACTGTTTTAAATTTGGATAATTCAGAAATATGGACATACGAAAAGAAGGACGAGAAGACAATCAGGTCCATCAAGCCTGCCTCATCCAGTCAACAATGCAACATCACACTGTTCACCTACCTCCCATCGATGTTAACTTCTTAGAAAGGCAAAAGAGATAGAAAAAAAACTGCAGCAAATTCATAAAACACCCTGGGAAATGCCTCTCCAAATCCTAAAGAAAGGCTCCAGGAGATCATGTTTGTCGATGATTCATTCCAACTAGCAACTTATTCCCTGTAACTGGAAATGCTCTCGTCTCTCATGAATCTGTCCAAGTTCTCTTAAAGGACTGCAGTAATTCTGTACCCACCACAGGGTCTTGGCAGTTTTTTCCCCCCTCAAAGAATGATGACTCTGAAAAGAAATACCTGCTGGCCTCTAAGCATCTCTCCGTGTATGGATTTTATTGGCATGACCTCCAGCCTTACCACCCTTATCTATTTCAAGTAACCTGTCTAACTAGACTAAAAGAAAGACTTGCATTTATCTAGCGCCTTTCACGACCACTGGACGTCCCAAAGCACTTTACAGCCAATGAAGTAATTTTTGAAGTGTAGTCACTGTTGTAATGTAGGAAACGCGGCAGCCAATTTGCGCACAGCAAGCTCCCACAAACGGCAATGTGATAATGACCAGATAATCTGACTATCAACTCCCCATCATTTTAAAAACTTCAATCATGTGCCCACTGAGCCTGCATTTCTTCAAAGTAATCATGGAGCCTATCCTCATAACTGAAAGCTCTAAAATTTGGCATCAGCCTGTTTGCCTCCTCCCCAAAGACATGTCCTTTAACAAGTGAAGGAACGAAAATTGGGTACAATAAGTTTTATATGGCTTAAGTAGCGTAGTCTTAGTTTATACCCAAAAGCCCTAGCAATACAACATTAAACTGTATTTGCTAATCAACTATAAGCCCCAGACCTCTTTCTTGTCAGTTACCTTTTAACAGGTATCCCTGCATGGTATGAACACATGAAGAAGGATAAGAAAAGATAACTGTTCCATCAGGTTCAACTGTTCCATCAAGTTCCATCCGTTCAGACGTGGTGAAAGTATACAATCTTCTGGGAAAGGCATAAATGAGGAAACAAAACTAGGCCAATTTAGGGGGGGAAAACTGAGAAATTCCTTTCTGACACCGCCCCCCACCAACCCAAACGCAATCAACCAAACTCTAGGAGATTGCAATAACAGGTAACACTAGTCACTGTTGGTCCCACCTAACTTCTAAAACTCAAAACGTCAACCAGCTCAAATTCCATTAACAACTTTTAGCTTGTGATTTCACCTAGTTACCTAACCAAAGTAATTCACCTAGTTACCCATTTAAAGTAATTACTGTCCTATAATCCCACATCAAATTTCCCCTCCCCCATATTTTCCCCATCTATGCAGTACTTTATCAAATGCTTTTTGAAAGTCAAAGTATACATCATCAGTCAGATCATCTTCATCCACCATACTGGTGACTTCCTCAAATCAATCAAGTTGGTGATGCAGGTCCTAGGTTGCCCAAAGCTACGCTCAGTGACCCTAATCAACAACCTCTTCAAGTGACCATACATCACACTCCATATAATGCTTTTCAACAGAATCCCTACTGCTGAAGTCAAACTCACAGACCCCAAACCAACCAGGGTTTGGTATCTTCCCTTTTTAAAAAAAAATAACAGGAACACGAGCCACTCCCCAATCCATGAAAACCAATGGAACAGGCTTGAGGGGCTGAATGACCCACTCCTGTTCCTATGATAACCTGGATTGCAATAAACTATATAACCTGCAACCTCCTCACCTTTGTCATAGTAGTTTTGTCAGGGCATACTTCATATATTCACTAGTTTCAATAAAAAAATAAAGCAGGGAGGTATTGAACGAACCACACAAGTACATGCAATTTTTGTCTGACTTTTCTTCAATCCTTTTCGAATGCTAAGGTGCAACATACAAAGTAAATCCCACTGAAAGCACAAGAATGAAAGCAGGGGGGCATGCAGGCGCCAGCTGCCTAAACCTCTTTGCTTCGCTTAAAAAATATGTACTTAAACCCAGCTTGGCAATTTAATCCAGCGAGTAGCTGAACCATGCGACCTATAAAAGGTCCCAGTTTTATTCTCCATCTCTGCCAAATTAACTGATCTCAATCAGGGGATGGTGAGGTCCTCAACTGACCTCAATACTACTAGACTGGAGATGGGGAGGGGAAGGCACTGTGAGTGGAGAGAGTCTATGCTCTTGCAGTACAGATGGTGGTGGTGGTGGTGATTGAGTGGGGGGGTGGTCCCGTGGTCTGGCAGTACTGGAGGGAAGCAAGCCAAAAGAACTGGAGGAAGGCAGGCCAAAAACTACTTCTCCTCAGAGCTCTCTGAACATAGTCTCGTTCTCCATGCTATTCCAACTCTGTTTCTGCCGCCCTTGCACATTTAAATGACAGATTTAGTGCTTAAACACAGTTATACTGTATTCACCAACTATATACGAGTTGCAACATAAACAGAGTCAGGTCAATCGAATTTAACTGTTGTTTGGTATGGAAACTTTGTAGATTGGAATGTGCTCATCAATGTCAGGGTATATAGTTCAGATGCATCAAGCATTTTAAGATTGCTTTTCATCTGTAACAAGGGTGATGTCTGTATGCTCTAGACAACAACAACTTGTATTTATATAGCGCCTTTAACGTAGTAAAACGTCCCAAGGCGCTGCACAGGAGTATTTTAAGACAAAAAATTTGACACCAATCCACAGAAGGATAAATTAGGGCAGGTGACCAAAAGCTTGGTCAAAGAGGTAGGTTTTAAGGAGCGTCTTAAAGGAGGAAAGAGAGGTAGCGAGGCGGACAGGTTTAGGCAGGGAATTCCAGAGCTTAGGGCCCAGGCAACAGAAGGCACGGCCACCAAAGGTTGAGCGATTATAATCAGAGATCCTCAAGAGGGCAGAATTAGAGGAGCGCAGATATCTCAGGGGGTTGTGGGGCTGAAGGAGATTACAGAGATAGGAAGGGGCGAGGCCATGGAGGGATTTGAAAACAAGAATGAGAATTTTGAAATCGAGGCGCTGCTTAACCAGGCGCCAATGTAGGTCAGCGAGCACGGGGGTGATGGGCGAACGGGACTTGGTCCGAGTTAGGACACCGGGCAGCCCAGTTTTGGATGACCTCAAGTTTACGTAGGGTGGAATGTGGGAGGCCAGCCAGGAGTGCGTTGGAATAGTCAAGTCTAGAGGTAACAAAGGCATGGATGAGGGTTTCAGCAGCGGATGAGCTGAGGCAAAGGGCGGAGACGGGCGATGTTACGGAGGTGGAAGTCGGCGGTCTTTGTTATGCTGCGGATGTGGTCGGAAGCTCATTTCAGGGTCAAATATGACACCAAGGTTGCGAACAGTGTGGTTCAGCCTCAGACAGATGTTAGGGAGAGGGATGGAGTCAGTGGCTAGGGAACAGAGTTTGTGGCGAAGACCGAAAACAATGGCTTCGGTTTTCCCAATATTTAATTAGAGAAAATTTTTGCTCATCCAAAACTGTATGTCGGACAAGCAGTCTGACAATTTAGACACCGTGGAGGGGTCGAGAGAAGAAGTAGTGAGGTAGAGCTGGGTGTCGTCAGCGCACATGTGGAAACTGACGCTGTATTTTTGGATAATGTCGCCAAGGGGCAACATGTAGATGAGAAAGAGGAGGGGGCCAAGGATCGATCCTTGGGGGACACTAGAGGTAACGATGCGGGAGCGGGAAGAGAAGCTATTGCAGGGAATTCTCTGGCTACAATTAGATAGATAAGAATGGAACCAGGCGAGTGCAGTCCCACCCAGCTGGACGACGGTGAAGAGGCGTTGGAGAAGGATGGAGTGATCAACCGTGTCAAAGGCTGCAGACAAGTCAAGAAGGACGAGGAGAGATATAGATTATATCTATAAAATGTTAAAAATCTTATGTCTACACATATTATAAAATCATATGTTGAGATGTTTTATTGAAACTGCTTATGTAAACTTGACTCCCTGTAACTACATCCTCCTGTCAGTAGTGGTGCTGCAGCACCTCAGTTTTGTATCTCCCAGTTCCTCAGTATGTAAAGCAGAGAAACGCCTATGCTCCAACCAACTCTACTTCTCTATTTCACAAACTGCCCTAAGTTATGCTAATTAACTATAAAAATTATAAAATCAAAGTATTATTTAAAATAGGACAGAATGTAAGGCTTTAAAATGGAGACTGAATTACATCTGTGTGCCCTGGTCTGATTATCAACTCACGATCTGAAGACTACACTTGGTCTCTATTCTCCATGTGCAACGCCACGGGATTGATTAGTGAATTAGATATTTTTAAAATTTATATATAGATGTCAAAAATACCATAGTCAAAATTCGGCATTTGACAGGCTGACATGATGCCACATTGCATCATTAGGCAGTCTTTTCATTCAATTTTTTGAGCACTAAATTCTCACTTTGTTGTGTTATTTATGTTTCCTAATGCAATTTTTAAAAGAATGAAAAGTGACAATTATATTTGTTACTCTTCATGGCACACAAAATTCTGGTAACAGAAATCAAGAATCAACATACACTTGTCAATACTAATCCAAAATCACCATCACTAATTGTGAACAGTTGAGTCAGTGCTCCTCATAAGCCAGTTTACTGGCATTTAATACCTCATGATTTTTTCTGAGAGGAGGACTGCAACAAATTACAAGACGACATTAATAAGCTTGCAGAATGGGCATAAAATTGGCAAATGAAATTCAACACAGATAAATGTGAGGTATTACATTTTGGTAAGAAAAATAAGGAAGTCACATATTACTTGGAAAATAAGAATCTAAATGGAGTAGAGGAGCAAAGGAATCTCGGAGTACAAATACACAAATCACTAAAAGTTAGACCACACTTGGAGTACTGCGTACAATTCTGGTCGCCATATTATAAAAAGGGTATAGAGGCACTGGAGAGGGTGCAGAGAAGATTTACAAGGTTGATACCAGAAATGCGAGGGTGTACCTATCAGGAAAGGATGAACAGGCTGGGTCTCTTTTCTCTTGAAAAGACTGAGGGGTGACCTAATAGGGGTCTTCAAAAATCATGAAAGGTTTTGATAAGAGTAGATAGAGAGAGAATGTTTTCACTTGTGGGGAAGAGCAAAACTAGAGGTCATCAACATAAGATAGTCACCAAGAAATCTAAGGGAATTCAGAAGAAACTTCTTTACCCAAAGAGTGTTGAGAATGTGGAACTCGCTACCACAGGGAGTGGTTGAAGCGAATAGTATAGATGCATTTAAGGGGTAGTTAGATAAGCATATGAGGGAGAAGGGAATAGAGGGTTATGCTGATAGATTTAGATGAGGAAAGTCAGGAGGAGGCTCGAGTGGAGCATAAACGCCGGCATGGACTAGTTGGGCCGAATATCCTCTGTAATACACTATTTCAAGTAAGTTATGATGCTGGATTCAACAAACTAATCCCAAGTAACCACTTACTGTAGTAAGTTCACAATATACCATGTTAGCTCACACTCAACAGAACCACCAAAAACTATCGAACCCCTTGAGATAGCATGTCCATCATATTAATATATTTTTGGTGTAAATTTTCTCAGTAAAATGCAAAAAGCTGTGGCACGCAAATATAGGTGGAAGGTCTGTTTTGCTCCATCCACTGGAATACATTCCTAATGGAGGAGTGGAGAAAAGAGAAATCCAATCCAGGTGTTTGCTTTGTGAATGCAGCACGTGTAACCAAAGACAGTTCCCTCATCCGCCACTTTATTGGTACAGATCACCTCAAGGTGAGAAGTGACAAAACCATAAAGCAGTAATGTTCACCGGTGAAATTTCATATGATGTGTGGATTCATTACCAATATATAAAAAATAGACTGCAGAGCTGAAGTTCCAAACCTACTAATACAGTGCACGATGGTCTGCTAGAGTCAATCTTCAATATTAAGACAGTCACATGCAATTATCTATTAAGCCATGACAATTTAACAAGTCATTGCTTGGATTTAACTCCAAGAAAGGCCAGGACATTATTGGCCAAAGTTACTTTTACCTTGAATCTTTAGTCCTGAATGACTTAATCCTTAACCTGCCAATCATTAAATGTATTTTTGTCAAAGATTTTTATACACTAGCAATGGCTTATGGAATATATATCCAAATGAACCAAAAGTTTGAAAATACACAAAATTTAGATTTTGGATCCAAGCAGCAAGTTCTACAGTTGCCGTGACCTTGTTTTCTCAATAAACTTTCAGCATTATTAGGCTTGAGCCAATTAGTTGAGTGGTAAAACAGGACAGGATCTGTATTGATATCTTCATTCGGACTAACTTGGATTACATGGTTTAGATGGTGGCTTTCAGGATCACACCCATCATGTGAGTAATAGAAATCCCTATAATTAAGAACTCCTATAAAATGAGAATTTCCATTACTTGCCAGGCAAACAAATCTAATGATCCCGAAAGCTGATATCTACATCTTGTAATCTAAGCTGATTTTAAATAAAGTTTTCAAAGGAAATGTTATATTTATTTTGTGATATTTTTATGCACTTTGATAGACAAATGTACCTTCAGAACATCTCCATGTTCACACTGAGAATTAGGTCAAAGTGATTAATAGGACATAAGTTATCCCTGGTCAAGAACCACTACAATAGTCGTAGTGTACCATTTACTTATCTCATGACATCTCAAGTAATGTTACTCGGGAATTAGTAGGTTGTCTTCACTAGTGACAAGCAGATGGACTTATGGTGACTTTAAAAGAGGGACTCTCACCACTTCAGATGTATGTGTGTTAATTTAGTTCCCTCATACCGTTGGTAACTCCTCTCCAAGCCATTTCCCCCCGATGTCTTCAGCACTCACTGTTTAGACAAAGATTTAAAAAGACAAAAGAAATACAGAAAAAAATCAAAGGGATATCAAAGTTGGTCCTAATCCTTGCTAACTGGCTGATTTTTAATTTGTTTAAGGGTCCTGATGATGAGATATACTCTATGTTTGGTCAAACACTGAGTATGACATACAGTGTTGCAGAAAGTGTAAGATTATCACAGAAAAAGACCATAGCATCTCCACCATATAGATTATATATTTAGCAGGTGTATGGAATTTGATAGAATAATGGTCCCCTAGGAATGATTACAAAGACGTAATGGTGACAATTGTACCAGTTGAACAAGCAGATCGTAATTATCGTATGAATCCTGAGATCAACACCATCCATGAAATCACTCCAGGGTACTGAAGACACAATGTATGACCTTTGGATTATTTTTCCTGCCAGAGTGGCTTTCAGCACAGAGACAGTGTCCTGTGTCACAGATGCAGGATGAAGTTTATATGGAATCACAAGACGAAAGTAGTACAAGCTTAATTATAAACGGAATCTCCGGAAAGCATGAATAAATGAAGTAAATGCACAGAGAGGTATCAAGTTACGTTTCTCTTTCAGGTGAGAACTACTCTATTATGCATTTCCAGCCAATTATTCACGGTGCCAGTGCTCTCAGATTTCCTTTATAATCTCTAATAATCTTGAGCTTTTTAATGCATAGCCTGCATGCATTAAAACTCCTCCCCTCAGTTAAGGCTATAATCCCCCTCCACACACGCAAAGAACTGGTTCACCAACCTCGGGACCAGCGTCTCGGAGGTTTCCCCCTTGGCTGAGCAATCGGTGAAAAGTACCCGCCCATCCCAAGAACCGCATTGGCTCACTTCCACCTGGGCAATGACCAATGAGGAAGCCCGATTGCCACCCGGGCCCCGCCTTCTTACGAACGCTCGGGTGACGTCCGCTCCACCGGTTGGCCCGTCCCGCCGTCAGTCGCCGCGAGCTCCCTCTTGATTGGCCCGCGCCCGCCGTCAGTCCGGGAAAGGGCCGGCGCCGATTGGTTAAAAGCTACCCGTCAATCAGTGGCAAGGAGGGAAGCGAGCTAGAGAGAGGCAGGAGTTCGGCTTCTTCCACCATATTGCCCGGACTCTGGCAGCGGACATGTTACTTCAATTCGTAAGGCAATCTCGACACTAGATTTAAACAGAGTAAGGACAAGGGTGGCCAGTATCGCGCTTACCGTCCCGAGAGGTGCCCATTAGCTGGTCAAGCATGGCTCGCATTTGGGCCTGCGCCGACATCTTTTCTCCCTTTTAGCGGCTCCCGACAAAACAATTAAAAAAGCAAGATACGGTTATTAGAGATTAAAGTTATCGGATTCGCCACGGAATAGTTGGGTTTTTTCTCCCCCCCCCTCCTCCGTTTAAAACATTTAAAAAGCCGCCGGTCCGCAGCGAGCTTTCTTCTCCGCCTCCGGATTGTTTTCCGCCGCTTGTTTTGCTCGAGCTCGGCTCCCTCGTCTCGAGCCGCTCTGCCGGAACTGACGTCACGGCCAACGGCAGGGGCTCGTGACGCGGACTCCACCAAGTTCAAAAATTGCAGGGGGGCGGTGAAGGTAGTGGAGGGGGAGGAATGAGCCAACAACGTGGTGCAGTAGCTGAATATCATTGCTGGTCAACATACACTTCCACACGACCAAATCTGTTGCTTTTTTAAAAATATACTTTTATTCAACCATTGGGGGGGAATGTGTTTCTTCCTCCTCTTTCCCCCCCCCCAACCTCAAAGTGGCAAGTTCCTTCTCCTGGGGGCAGCACATTTAAAGGGGCGAGCACAAAGGAATTTGTGATTGGCAAACACGAAATTCCTCATGATCCAACCGCAACCTGTCGCTATTAGCGCCCAGCTTTCAAGGAACTTGATGCCAGAAATGGTTTGGCGCATGGGAGCACCACCACCTCCAAGTCACGCACCATCCTGACTTGGAAGTATATCGGCCGTTCCTTCAGTGTGGCTGGGTCAAAATCCCTCCCTAACAGCACTGTGGGAGCACCTTCACCACACGGACTGCAGCCGTTCAAGAAGGCGGCTCGCCACCACCTTCTCCAGGGCAATTAGGGCATAAACAAATAATTAAATGATTGAGATTAACAAGTTCCCTCGAAGAAAGATTTGTATTTCTGTCGTGCCGTTCACGACCTCATGACGTCCCAAAGCGCTTTACAGCCAATAAAGTACTTTTTGAAGTGTAGTCACTGTTGCAATGTAGGAAACCCATTTGCGCACAGCATTCTCCCACAAACAGCAATGGGACACTGACCATATAATCTGTTTTTTAGTGATGTTGATCGAGGGATACATATTGGCTAGGACACTGGGGAGAACTCCCCTGCTCTTCTTTGATATAGTGCCACGGGATCTTTTACGTCCACCTGGGAGAGCAGACTGGGCCTCGGTTTAATGGCACCTCCGACAGTGTAGCACTGCGCTGGAGTGTCAGCCTGGATTTTTGTGCTCTAGTCTCTGGAGTGGGACTTGAACCCACAACCTTCTGACTCAGAGGCGAAAGTGCTACCCACTGAGCCACAGCTGACACTTAAAAGAGGCTGCAAAGGACAGCAGGGAGATGCGACTAAATCTTTGCAATAAGTGCAGTGCACTTGTTCACCAGAAATCCTCTTCAAATTGTAACTTAATAAAATAAAGTTTAACAGCCATTCTGTTATGGACGCCTCCAGTGACAACATTATTGCCCATCGTGGTTTCTAACCACTAGCCACTAACTGTAACACCAACATCCAACCACAACTCCCAACTTGCATGGTGGAAATAGTGCAGTGAAGGGCTGGCTGCGGGGGAGGATGAGGGGTGAGAGAGGGGAGGGGAGGGGTGAGAGAGGGGAGGGGGAAGAGAGTGACAGAAGAATTGGAGAGTGGGGGAGTGAGGATCAGAGTGGAGAGTGAGGGGAGCAGATGAAGGTAGAGAGAGGGGAAATGAAGGGCAGGAGAGGATTGGGAGGGGAAGGGAATGGGAGAGGAGGAATGGGAGTAGGGAGGGAGAGGAGATATGGTGGGCAGGTGGGGTTGAAGGATATTGTGAGATGGTGGGTAATTTGGGTTGAGGGAGACGGTGGATAGGTAGGGTTGAGCAATATGGTGAGATGCTGAGTTTATCTAATTTCTTTTCTCTGTTTCTCCTGAATAAACCCTTTTCCACATGATCTGTAAGTGCTGATAAAATGAAACCTTCAATTACCTGATCCTGTCTGCAGGTCTGAGAATTCTATTTCTCTTACCATGTCCTTGATGCCTGGCATTTGGTTACGTTGGTCATTTGGCTACAGGGAACCAGGAGCCACCAGTAATCAGAGGTTATTTGCCACTTGACCAGACTTTATTGAGGTGTAGAGACTGTATCCACGTTGAATTAGTCCAGTGTTTGTGGGGGTGGATGTACCGCTGACTGGTTTCACTTGGTAGAATGACAGGGAAGTGAGTACTGATGTAGTTGCTGTCGTCCAAACTAAACTGCAGCCTCCTTGTACAGTCGATGGCTCTGCAATGCAGCAGCATTTCATTTGTTGAAGGAAATTTTGCAGTACTGCATTTCCGTGCAGTCTTATATAACTGTCCTGCTTCACAGAGAAAGATATCAACTGCAACCTGTGTCAAGCCATCTGAAGACACAATAAACGGCTGGGCCAGAAATCCAATACCTGGCCTATAACCATCAAGCTGCACCTCCGGATTAGGGAAAGGAATATACTGCAATGATGTGGCCTTGGCCATGAATTGTCTAATTAATGGGAAGTTACTGTCGTGAACTTTGTGACCACGAGATTGTCTGATGAATGTATAAAGTCAATTAAACTGTCAAACATTGTTATAACAGAATTCAGAGAGAGCATATTTTGTTTTCAGTTTGCTCAACATCACTTCTGTCTGTTTGCTTTTGTTATTTTCCAGAATATTATCTAAATCAGAGCAAGACTTGAGCACCTGCAGAAAGGAAGTCTCTTATCCCTGTTGGCACAGGACTTTGCTTCTTGAGTCTCCACCCCCCAAACCGTCTTTCCCCACATAATGGCCGATACTCCTTTAAAATTCTCGCCTGGGACAGAGGGGCCTTCTCGTGGTATCACTGGAGGATTTAAAGAAAGAAAGACTTGCATTTATATAGCATCTTTCATGCAGTAAGGACGTCCCAAAGCTATTCATAAGTGTAATGTAGGAAACATGACAGCCAATTTGCGCACAGCAAGCTCCCACAAACAGCAAAGTGATAATGGCCTGATAATCTATTTTAATGACATTGGTTGAGGGATAAATATTGGTCAGGACACTGGGGAGAATGTGCCTGCTATTCTTCGAATAGTGCTGTGGAATCTTTTACATCCACCTGTGAGGGCTCGGTTTAATGTCTCGTCTGAAAGACAGCACCTCCGACAGTGCAGCACTCTCGGTACTGCGTTAGAGTGCCAGGCTGGATTATGTGGTCAAGTCTCATGGAGTGAGATTTGAACCCACATTCTTCTGACTCAGAGGAGAGAGTGCTACCCACTGAGGGATCTGGGGGTCCTTGTACATGAATCACAAAAAGTTAGCATGCAGGTACAGCAAGTAATTAGGAAGGCAAATGGAATGTTGGCCTTTATTGCAAAGGGAATGGAGTATAAAAGTAGGGAAGTCCTGTTACAACTGTACAGGGCGTTGGTGAGACCACACCTGGAGTGCTGCGTACAGTTTTGGTCTCCTTATTTAAGGATATACTTGCATTGGAGGCAGTTCAGAGAAGGTTCACGAGGTTGATTCCGGAGCTGAAGGGGTTGTCTTATGAAGAAAGGTTGAGCCTATACTCATTGGAGTTTAGAAGAATGAAAGGGGATCTTATTGAAACATACAAGATTCTGAAGGGGCTTGACAGGGTAGATGCAGAGAGGATGTTTCCCCTCGTGGGGGAATCTAGAACTAGGGGGCATAATTTCAGAATAAGGGGAAACCCTTTTAAATCGGAAATGAGGAGGAATTTCTTCTCTCAGAGGGTCGTGAATCTTTGGAATTCTCTTCCCCAGAGAGCTGTGGAGGCTGGGTCATTGAATATATTTAAGGTGGAGATAGACAGATTTTTGAACGATAAGGGAGTCAAGGGTTATGGGGAGTGGGCAGGGAAGTGGAGTTGAGGCCAAGATCAGATCAACCATGATCTTATTGAATGGTGGAGCAGGCTCGAGGGGCCAAATGACCTACTCCTGCTCCTACGTCTTATGTGCCACGGCTAGATAACCATTTGAGACAAATATTTTAGTACAATGATTGATAGAAGAGAAAGCACAAGAGGCCAGAGTGGATTTAATGGAGAAGTGGCTTACAATGTAAATCTCTCCCTTGTTCTTGCTTTAAATATTCCCCCGCAGGCTGCTCATTTCCATTGTGTGTGAATTGATTTGACTGAGCACTGAGTAGAGTGGGTCCACTGAATGATGTAGGGGGATGGAAATCCCCCCAGAAAAAGCTGGAAATACTCAGCAGATCAGGCAGCATCTGTGGAGAGAGAAACAGATTTAAAGTTTCAGGTCAATGACCTTTCGTCAGAACTGTTCTGACGGAAGGTCATTGACCTGAAACGATAACTCTGTTTCTCTCTCGCCACAGATGCTGCCTGACCTGCTGAGTATTTCCTGCATTTTCTGGTTTTATTTCAGATTTCCAGCATCCGCAGTATTTTGTTTTTGATATCGGGGGGATGAGATCACCTGGCAGTGCACTCCCCAAAGTGGGCGGTCAATGTTTAGAATCTCTTTAGAGTACAAACTGATCTGGCTTTGGCTTTACAGTTTCTGCTGTGCAAAAATTGGCATTATTACCAACAAATTCAGCCTTTGCACCCACAGACAGGACATTTGAATGCTATCAGATCTCCTATTGCAGTATTCATGATGAGTCAGAGGACATGCAGTTTAATTAAACAAAATAAGGCTGTTATCAACACAGTGTGATGGGAAGTGTGTAAGACTTTTAATATATTACTGGAACTTCCATGGCATTACTTACAATCTCACGTTTGTCTTTGTCTTTGTACCTCTGTCTCCCTCTTCTATTTCTTTTTCTCTTCTGTATATCTTTTCACTTGTCCTTTGTGGTGTGAGCGGACAGGCGGGGTGTCACATGGAGAGGTGTGAAGGTCACAGGCCACATTTCCTGGTGGTGGCTGTCGGGTGCTGGTTCAGATTGGGAAAGGAGCTGCTGAGGGTTGAAGCCTGGTGGCAGCTGAAGGGCGCCAGTCAGGAGAAATCCAACTAGTGTTGGACTTAATCACCAGGAATGCAGAGGAACAATTGGAGCGAGTCTACACAGCAGCAGGAAGGAATTGAGAAATAAAGGGCAGCGAGCTGAGGAGCAAGAGCGTGCAGAGGACAGGAAATGCATAGCATTTGCAAAACTTTTACTGTGTTATTAGATCGAAGAAATGATCTCCAATGTTAGCTGGTTATTTTTAATCGGTGCAGCACTCGAGCAGGATTACCCCGCTGGGCTGGCAGCGGCTCCAAGGAGCTTCTGGACTCAGTGGCATTGGGCTGTTTTCGGACTGCTCCCATGGTGCCTTTCATGGTAACTGGGCCCTACAGGTGCGCTCATCAGCTGGAGCTCGGTGTCTGGCCTGCGTAAATCAAGCCATCAAATTTAAAAAATTAGTTTGAAAAAAACATTCCTTGCGAAATGTGTGGAAATTGGGTTGGGAGGTAGGAGACAGAGAGCAGGGTTAAAGGGTATGTACACTGATTGGCAGGATGTAACAAGTAGTGTTACCCAGGGCTCTGTACTGGGGCCTCAGCTTTTCACCATATTTATCAATGCCTTGGATGAAGGAATAGAGAGCCTGTGTTTGCTGATGATACAGTAAGTAGTGCAGCTGGGAGCAGAAAGTTGCAAAGGGACATTGATAGATTAAATGAGTGGACAAACTTGTGGCAGATGGAGTTGAATGCGGGGAAGTGTTTGAGATTATCCGCTTTGGATCCACAAAGACAAATTGGAATATTTTGAAACTAGAAACTGTGGAGGAGCAGAGAGATTTGGGAGTCCATGTACACAAATCAATAAAAGCTAGTGATCAGGTACAAAAAGTAAATCATAAAGGCTAATGAATGTTGGTCTTTATGTCAAGGGGGCTGGAATACAGAGGGGAGGAGGCTATGCTACCATTGTATAAAGCCTTGATTAGACCACATTCAGAGTATTGCATTCAGTTCAAGGCACCGCAACTCAGGAAAAATATATTGGCCTTGGAGGGGTTACAGTGCAGATCCACCAGAATGATATCGGGTGTCAAAGGGTTATATTATGAGGGCAGGTTGCATAAACTTGGCTTGTATTTCCTTGAGTATAGAAGATTGAGGGGTGATTAAATCGAGATGTTAAAAGGATTCAATAGGGTAATTAAAGAGAATCTACTTCCTCTGGTGGGGGAATGCAGAACAAGAGGGCACAAGGTTAAAATTAGAGTCAGCTCATTCAGGAATTAAATCAGGAAGCATTTCCTCACACAAAGGGTAGTGGAAATCTTGAATTGTTTCTGCCAAAAGGCTGTGGATGCTGGGGTCAATTGGAGCTTTCAAGACTGAGATTAATAGATTTTTGTTAGATAAGATTATTAAGGGATATGAGTCAAAGGCAGGTAAATGGGTTTGAGGTACAGATCAGACAGAGGAACATTTGGAACAGGATGCCATTCAGTCCCTTGAACCTGCACTGCCATTCAATTAGATCATGGCTGATCTGCCCTCAACCCTCATGATCTAATTGAATGGCGGAACAGGTTCAAAGGCCCACTCATTTACACTGCTTAACTTTCTGGAAACTAGGCTCTTGATCAATGAATTTGTTGAGGAAAATTATTTCTGCAACTAGTCAGTAAGATAAGGTGTCAGCCGTGGCTCTGGGTATCCTTCACATCAGAGTCATGAAGGTCGTGGGTTCAAGTCCCACTCCAGAGACTTGAGCACAAAGTCCAGGCTGACACTCCCAGTGCCGTACTGAGGGAGTGCCGCACTGTCGGAGGTGCCGTCTTTTGGATGAGATGTTAAACCAAGGCCCCCGTCTCCCCTCTCAGGTGGACGTAAAACATCACATGCCATTATTTCGAAGAGCAGGGGAGTTCTCCCCGTTGTCCTGGTCAATATTTATCCCTCAACCAACATCACACATGGTTTATCGGGTTATCAGTTTGTAGGAGCTTGCTGTGCACAAATTGGCTGCTGCGTTTCCCTACATTACAGCAGTGACTATGGGGGGAATTTTCCCAGCCCTATGGAGGCGGGAATGCCGGGAAAATGGCAGAAACTGGGAGCGGGTACCGACCCCGCTCCCAACCCGCCTCCGTGCCATCTTCCCGGGAGGCGGGTCCCTGAGTCGCGCAGGGACCCGTCTCTGAGGCGGGAAGGGGATTAGAGCCAATTAACTGCCTGTTAACAGGTAGTTAACAGACAGTTTTGAGACTTATCCCCATTTTACGCCTGCAATTGCGGGCTTCCTGATGGCTGTGAACCTCGCCAGGGTCAGCAAGGTGAGCAGTGGGTCTGCGGGGGTGAGAGGGGTTGAAATATCAGCTGGAGAGGTGAGTGATGGGTGCAAGTGTGGACAGGTAAGTATGAGAGGTGAGTGTAAAGTGTTGGAAAAAGTTTCCTTACCTTTGCTTCTTCCTGCAAGCTTCAACCTTTGAGGATCCGGAGGTGCCTCATCTCAACGGCAGAGATGACAAAATGGCTGCTGCATTCTCAGATGCAGCAGCCATCTGCTTTCTGCTGAGGAGAGGGGTCTTGGTGAGCCTTCTGTGCAAGGGCTCACTTTAGAACAGAGATTGTCAGTGTTTGACAGCTTCTCAATTCATCTGTCAAAATTTTTTCAACAGATGAAGCATCATACGCTGACGTCATCTATCACCAGTTTTCCCTTAATTGGCCGGTAGGCCCGCAGGGCGGGCTTAACAAGGCCAATCAAGGGAAAATAGCGTGGGTTGGTTAGACGTCGCTGTGGGCGGGACTGAAACCTGAAAACTAGCAGTCCCGCCCCCAACACGCCTTCATTGAGAAAATCCAGCCCTACACTGCAAAAGTACTGTAAAGCGCTTAGGAATGTCTTGAGGTTGTGAAAGGCACTATATAAAAATGTTTTTTTCATTCATGGGATGTGGGCGTCGCTGGCAAGGCCAGCATTTATTGCTCATTCCTAATTGCCCTTGAGAAGGTGGTGGTGAGCCGCCTTATTGAACCACTGCAGTCCGTGTGGTGAAGGTGCTCCCACAGTGCTGTTAGTGAGGGAGTTTCAGGTTTTTGACCAGCGACAATGAAGGATCGACGATATACTACTAAGTCAGGATGGTGTGTAACTTGGAGGTAGTGGTGTTCCCATGTGCCTGCTGCCCTTGTCCTTCTAGCTAGTAGAGGTCGCGGGTTTGGGAGGTGCTGCCAAAAAAGCCTTGGCGAGTTGCTGCAGTGCATCTTGTAGATGGTACACACTGCAGCCATGGTACGCCGGTGGTGGAGGGAGCAGCTGGAGAGCGCGAGACCTCGGCGGCTGATTTAAAGGTGAGCGGGGGCTACAACGGACCGGTGAGTGTAAAGAAATAAAAAGTAATCGAAGTGTGACGTCACCAGAAAGCAGGTAAGTGATTGGTTGGTGAGTATTTCTCTATTTTTTCCAAACTTGGGCATCTACATTTAAGTGCCTTGGTGTAGATTAAAAGATATACGTGTACCAAATTTTAAAAACTAATTAATTAATTAATTGAGATGGGAGACCAGGCAATGTGTTGTTGTTCAGAATCACAGAATCCCCACAGTACAGATAGAGGCCATTTCGGCCCATCGAGCCTGCACCGACACATATCCCACCCTATCCCCGTAACCCCACGTATTTAATCCCCCCCTAACACTAAGGGTCAATTTATCATAGCCAAATCAACCTAACCCGCACATCTTTGGACTGTGGGAGGAAACCGGAGCACCCGGAGGAAACCCACGCAGACACGGGGAGAATGTGCAAACTCCACACAGACAGTCACCCGAGGCCGGATTCGAACCCGGGTCCCTGGCGCTGTGAGGCAACAGTGCTAACCACTATGCCACCGTTGCTGCATGTGGGAGCTGGTGGACACCATTGAGATCCACGGTGACCACATCTGCAGCAAATGTTGGCTGCTCGAGGAACTTCGGCTCAGAGTTGATGAGCTGGAGTCCGAGCTTCGGACACTGCGACACATTAGGGAGGGGGAGCATTACCTGGACACTAAGTTCCAGGAGGCAGTCACACCCGCTAGAGTAATTACTTCCAATTTGGCCCATGGTCAGGGACAGGTGGGTGAGACTACAAGTGAGGCAGGTATTGGGATCCAGGAGGTAGTGATGGAGGAGCCTCAGCCCTTGGCCTTGTCCAACAGGTCTGAGATTCTTGCTCCCTGTGTGGACGAGGGCAGGGACTGCAGAGAGGATGAGCAATCTGACCACAGCACCATGGTACAGGGAGCCACTCAAGTTGGGGGGGGGCGTAAAAAGAAATGTTGTAGTGATAGGGGACAGTATAGTTAGGGGGATAGATACTGTTCTCTGCAGCCGAGAGCGTGAGTCCCGAAGGCTGTGTTGCCTGCCCGGTGCCAGGGTTAAGGACATCTCCTCTGGGCTGGAGAGAAACTTGGAGTGGGAGGGGGAAGATCCAGTTGTCATGGTCCACGTAGGTACCAATGACATAGGTAGGACAAAGAAAGAGGTTCTGCTGAGGGAGTATGAGCAGCTAGGGGCTAAATTAAAAAGCAGAACCACAAAGGTAATAATCTCTGGATTACTACCTGAGCCACGAGCAAATTTGCATAGGATAAATAAGATCAGAGAAATGAACGAGTGGCTCAAAGACTGGTGTGGGAGAAATGGGTTTCGATTTGTGGGGCACTGGCACCAGTACTGGGATAAGAGGGAGCTGTTCCGTTTGGACGGGCTTCACTTGAACCATGCTGGGGCTAGAGTCCTGGCGAATCGAATAACTAGGGCTGTAGAGAGGGCTTTAAACTAAATGGTGGGGGGGGGGGGGCGCGATGGTGGTCCAGGTGAGCAGGAATTTAAAAAGTAATTGAGAAATGAGAAAGCAATAGAGCAGGATAGAGATGGAGGAAATAATAACCAGAGTGTGACAGGAAGGGACAGAATGTTTAAAAATAAGAGTGCAACAGAAAATGGGGCCAAAACAAGGAGAAATGGTAAAAAGACAAAGTTAAAAGCTCTATATCTGAATGCATGCAGCATTCGTAACAAGATAGATGAGTTGACGGCACAAATAGATACAAATAGTTATGATTTGATTGCCATTACAGAGACGTGGTTGCAAGGTGACCTGGGCTGGGAACTGAATATTCCAGGGTATATGATAATTCGGAAGGATAGACAGAAAGGAAAGGGAGGTGGGGTGGCTTTGTTGGTAAAGGATTGGATCAGTGCAGTGGTGAGAAGTGATATTGTCTCAGAAGATCAAGATGTAGAATCGATTTGGGTGAAGATAAAAAATAATATGGGGAAAAAGTCTCTGGTGGGCGTAGTCTACAGGCCCCCGAACAGTAGCAATACTGTTGGACAGAGTATAAATCAACAAATAAGGGAGGCCTGTAAAAAAGGTACGGTAATAATCATGGGTGATTTTAATCTCCATATTGATTGGACAAATCAAATTGGCCATGGTAGCCTTGAGGAGGAGTTCATAGAGTGTATCCGGGATGATTTCCTAGAACAGTATGTAATGGAACCAACCAGGGAGCAGGCTATCTTGGATCTGGTACTGTGTAATGAGACAGAATTAATAAATGTTCTCATAGTAAAGGATCCTGTAGGAAAGAGTGATCATTAAATGGTTGAATTTCAAATTCAGTTGGAGGGTGAGAAAGTTGTATCTCAAACCAGTGTCCTGATCTTAAACAAAGGCAATTACAGTGGCATGGGGGCAGAACTGGCTAAAGTGGACTGGAAAAATAAATTAAAAGGTAAGACAGTTGAAATGCAGTGGCAGACATTTAAGGAGATATTTCATAACTCTCAACAAAAATATATTCCAGTGAGAAAGAAAGATTTTAAGAGAAGGGAGCACTATCCATGGCTAACTAAGGAAGTAAAGGATGGTATCAAATTGAAAATGAAGGCATACAATGTTGCAAAGATTGGTGGGAGGCCAGAGGATTAGGACATTTTTAAAACCCAGCAAAGGATGACTAAAAAAATAATAAAGAGAGAGAGATGAATTATGAGAGTAAACTGGCAAGAAATATTAAAACAGAAAGTAAGAGCTTCTACAGGTATATAAAAAGGAAGAGAGTAGCTAGAGTAAACGTTGGTCCCTTAGAGGATGAGAATGGGGAATTAATAATGGGGAACGGGGAAATGGCAGAGACTCTGAACAAATATTTTGTATCTGTCTTCACGGTAGAAGACACTATCAACATCCCAATAATGGATAATCAAGGGGCCACAGGGAGGGGGGAACTAAAGACAATCACTATTACTAAGGAAGAAGTACTTGGTAAAATAATGGGACTAAAAGACGACAAGTCCCCTGGACCAGATGGCCTGCATCCCAGGGTCTTAAAAGAAGTGGCTGCAGAGATAGTGGATGCATTGGTTGCAATATACCAAAATTCCCTGGACTCTGGAGAGGTCCCAGTGGATTGGAAAACCGCAAATGTAACACCCCTATTTAAGAAAGGAGGGAGACAGAAAGCAGGAAACTATAGACCAGTTAGCCTAACATCTGTCGTTGGGAAAATGCTGGAGTCCTTCATTAAGGAAGCAGTAGCAGGGCATTTGGAAAATCATAATGCAGTCAAGCAGAGTCAGCATGGTTTTATGAAAGGGAAATCATGTTTAACAAATTTGCTGGAGTTCTTTGAGGATGTAACGAGCAGGGTGGATAAGGGTGAGCCAGTGGATGTGGTGTATTTGGATTTCCAGAAGGCCACATAAAAGGTTGCTGCATAAGATAAGAGCTCACGGAGTTGGGGGTAATATATTAGCATGGATAGAGAATTGGCTAACTAACAGAAAGCAGAGAGTTGGGATAAATGGGTCATTTTCCGGTTGGCAAACGGTAACTAGTGGTGTGCCATAGGGATCAGTGCTGGGGCCTCAACTATTTACAATCTACATTAATGACTTGGATGAAGGGACCGAGTGTAATGTAGCCAAGTTTGCGGATGATACAAAGATGGGTGGGAAAGCAAGTTGTGCAGAGGACTCAAAGAATCTGCAAAGGGATATAGACAGGCTAAGTGAGTGGGCAAACATTTGGCAGATGGAGTATAATGTGGGAAAGTGCGAGATTATCCACTTTGGCAGGAAAAATAAAAAAGCAAATTATTATTTAAATGGAGAGAGATTACAAAATGCTAAAGTTCAGAGGGACCTGGGGGTCCTTGTGCATGAAACACAAAAAGTTAGCATGCAGGTACAGCAAGTAATCAAAAAGGGAAATGGAATGTTGGCCTTTATTACAAGGGGGTTGGAGTATAAAAGCAGGGAAGTCCTGCTACAACTGTACAGGGTATTGGTGAGACCACACCTCGAGTACTGCGTACAGTTTAAGGAAGGATATACTTGCATTGGAGCAGTTCAGAGACGATTCACACGGTTGATTCCTGAGATGAGGGGATTGACTTATGAAGAAAGGTTGAGCAGGTTGGGCCTAACTCATTGGAATTTAGAAGAATGAGAGGTGATCTTATTGAAACATATAAGATACTGAGGGAGCTCGACAAGGTAGATGCAGAGAGGATGTTTCCCCTCGTGGGGAAATCTAGAACTCGGGGGCATAGTTTCAGAATAAAGGGTCGCCCTTTTAGAACTGAGATGAGGAGGAATTTCTTCTCTCAGAGGGTCGTAAATCTGTGGAATTCTCTGCCCCAGAGAGGCTTGGAGGCTGGGTCATTAAATACATTTAAGGTGGAGATAGACAGATCTTTGCAAGATAAGGGAGTGAAGGGTTATGGGGAGCAGGCAGGGAAGTGGCTTTGAGCCCAAGGGGCCAAGTGGCCTATTCCTGCTCCTATTTCTTATGTTCTTAAGGTGGTGGATGGGGTGCTAATCAAGCAGGCTGCTTTGTCCTGGATGGTGTAGAGCTTCTTGAGTGTTGTTGGAGCTGCACTCATCCAGGCAACTGGAGAGTATTCCATCACACTCCTTACTTGTGCCTTGTAGATGGTGGATAGGCTTTGGGGACTCAGGAGGAGAGACACTTGCTGCAGAATACCTAACCTCTGACCTGCTCTTGTTGCCACAGCTGGTCCAGATAAGTTTCTGGTCAATGGTGACCCCCAGGATGTTGATGGTGGGGGATTCGGCGATGGTAATGCCGTTGAATGTCAAGGGGCGGTGGTTAGACTCTCGCTTGTTGGAGATAGTCATTGCCTGGCACTTGTGTGGCGCGAATGTTACCTGCCACTTATCAGCCCAAGTCTGAACGTCGTCCAGGCCTTGTTGCATGCGGGCATGGACTGCTTCATTATCTGAGGAGTTGTGAATGGGGCTGAACACGGCAAGTTCTTTCTTTGCATTCTCAAGAGACACATTATTGCTTTAAAACAACATATCTGAATACTATCAACAATCCCTCAGGAGACCTAGCAATGCATCTTGATCCACAATGGGGCCGGTCGGTGTCCGAGCTCCCCCCGTAGGGATATTTGTAATGGCCAGGAATTTGCGGCCAGCAGCGAAGCGAAGGCATTAGCTGCTGGCCCCGAAATACTCTGCACAGGGATCTTGCAATCCCTGTGTCGAGAACTTCAGGTTTTCCGACCTTGAATTCAATTCAACGGAGCTTAACGGGGATCCCCTTGAGCGGAATGCTGTGACATCAACAGCCTGTCTAAGCAGCCAATCAAAAGGCTGAATTCTCACAGACAGCGAACAAGGAAGTGGGCAAGCCCTTAAAATTCTAACTTTTTAAAATAGAGAGACCAAACGAAAGATTGGGGGTCTCACATGGGAAAAAGACAAACCTGAAATAAAGATGCAAAAACTTTTTAAAAAGTTAATTTTTTTGGAGAAAAGTTTGTTAAAAATTAAATGTTTTAATTAAAATGGACAAATTTCACACTGCACAAAATTAAAATGCGTTTTCCAGGCTCTTAACATTTGTTTAGCAGTCAATACGCTGTTAAAACCGCAGTTATGCCTACTCTCTTTGGGTCTAACTATTAGTGGGGAGTTTAACAGCGTACTGACTGCAGAAGAGCCGAAGTTTGTCAGTTTCAATGATTTACGAGATTTGACTGATTGCCGGCTCTGTTGGGGCGGGCACAGCGCAGCCAGTTTCGGAGCCGTCATTGACAGACCGTAACTTCGGGATTTCCGCATGCGCTTACACCACATCCCAAAGTTGCGGTCAGTTTCAAAGGCGGTATGATGGCAAACTCAGAGTACGTCGTCATACTGACCGCAATTTCAGGCCCATTAGCTTTTGTTTCACCCAAAGGGGGGGAAACACTACTGGTATTTATACTCACCGCACCCCCGACAGTAGGGACACACGAAGTTGGCCACAGGTGGGCCCCACTGCCGAGACTGCAAGCCCTGCCGACAGCCCCCAGCTCCTGCAGCAGCTTCAACGGTTCCTCCTCCCGGTCATGTCAGGCCGCGGGCGACACCCTGGCATCGAGGCGGAGATAATCTGCGCTTCAATCCCAGCCTAAGGCTTCCATGGATATATCATCGGATGCACACTCCACCCCCAAATACCCAATCCCATTCTGTACCAGCTGCATGCTGTGGCTCCTCTCTCTGGCATTGTGGATTTGAAGGAAAATTACATAGACACCCCCAAGAACAGACCTTCTCTCTACCCCCTCACCCCAGCAGCACGGTCTCTTTCCAACCCCCCTCCCCCATATCCTTATATGGAGAATGTGCAGGAAGCCCCATGGTCAGGTTGGTACCGGCTGGCACTAGAACCCATTAAGATGTCAGAAAACTCGGGTCCCGCTCACCTAAAAATCAATGGACCCCATAGTTGCTGCAAAGGGAATGAATGTAGAAGGCAGCTGTAACAACTTGCATTTATACAGCGCCTTTATCGTAGTAAAACGTTCCAAGGCGCTTCACAAGAGCGTTAACAAAATTTGACACCGAACCACATAAGGAGATATTAGGACAGGTGACCAAAAGCTTGATCAGAGGTAGGTTTTAAGCAGCATCTTAAATGAGGAGAGAGAGGCGGAGAGGTTTAGGGAGGGAATTCCAGAGTTTAGGACCTAGGCAGCTGAAGGCACGGCCACCAATGGTGGTGCGATTAATATCGGGGATGTGCAAGAAGCCAGAATTGGAGGCGCGCAGAGATCTTGGAGGGTTGTAGGGCTGCAGGAGGTTACTGAGGTATTTGAACACGAGGATGAGAATTTTAAAATTGAGGCCTTGATGGACCAGGATCCAATGTAGTTCAGCAAGCACAGGGATGATTGTAGCACAGGGACCACAATCTTTTTACTAATATAGTTAGAAGGACAGAGACTGAGAGACAGAGGCCCAGAGATACAGACGTGGTAGATGGAGGGATAGAAAGAGAATGGAGGGATAGATAGATGGAAGGAGATAGACAAAGGGATAGATTTTAGGGAGCTAGGAAAGAGATTAAAAAGCAGGACCTCAAAAAGGTAGTAATCTCTGGATTACTCCCAGTGCCACGCGCGAGTGAGTATAGCAATAGGAGGATAGAGCAGATGAATGCGTGGCTGGAGAGATGGTGCAGGAGGGAGGGCTTCAGATTCCTGGGACATTGGGACCATTTCTGGGGGAGGTGGGACTTGTATAGGTCGGATGGGTTGCACCTCAACAGAGCCGGTACCAATATCCTTGTGGGGAGGTTTGCTAGTGCTGTCGGGGAGGGTTTAAACTAAGTTGGCAGGGGGGGTAGGTACCAGGATGTAGCATTAGAAAGGAGAAACAAAGGGCACAAAGGATTGGGAGAGACGGATAGCACTAAAGTAAGAAATAGTAAGGTATTAGGTGGGGTCAGACTAAGAGAGAACACAGGCTGGTCTAAGATAGGTTTACAGTGTATGTATGTGAACGCACAAAACGAAGTAAACAAGGTTGGTGAGCTGCAGGCGCAAATAGCCACATGGGAATATGATGTTGTGGCAATAACGGAGACCTGGCTCAAAAAAAAGGCAGGATTGGATATTAAATATTCCTGGATATAAGGTGTTCAGGAAAGATAGGAGGTGGTGTGGCAGTATTGGTTAAGGAGAATGTTACAGTGCTGGAGAGAGAGGATATCCTGGAGGAGTCAAGGACAGAATCTATATGGCTAGAGTTAAGAAATAATAGAGGTGCCATTACACTACTAGGTGTATTCTATAGACCACCAACTAGTGGGAAAAATATGGAGGAGCAAATTTGCAGAGAAATTACAGAGAGATGCAAGAACTATAGAGTAGCGATAATGGGGGACTTCAACTATCCTAATATAGACTGGGATCGTAATACTGTAAAGGGCAGAGAGGGGGAAGAATTTCTGAAGTGTGTTCAGGAGAACTTTCTTGATCAGTATGTTTCTGGCCCAATGAGGAAGGAGACATTGCTGGATCTGGTTCTGGGGAATGAGGTAGGTCAAGTGGAGCAAGTGTCGGTAGGTGAACATTTAGGGAACAGTGATCATAGTATCATAAGGTTTAGATTAGCTATGGAAAAGGACGGAGAAATCTAGAGTAAAAATATTTAATTGGAGGAAGGACAATTTCAGTGGGATGAGAATGGATAAATTGAAATCAAAAGATTGGCAGGCAAAACTGTAATGGAACAATGGGCTGCCTTTAAAGAGGAAATAGTTCGGGTACAGTCGAGGTACATTCCCACTAGTGGGAAAGGTAGGGCAACTAAAGTCAGGGCTCCCTGGATGATGAAAAAGATAGGGAGTAAGATGATGCAGAAAAAGAGCGCGTATGATAGATGTCAGGTCGAGAATACATCTGAGAATCAGGCTAAATATAGAAAGTTCAGAGGAGAAGTGAAAAGAAAATAAGAGGGGCAAAGAGAGGGTATGAGAATAGAATGGCAGCCAACATAAAAGGTAATCCAAAAGTC
>CM059450.1:22195886-22298386 GCA_030390025.1 Squalus acanthias
ATACAACAGGAGGACCTCTGAACCCATCCACGCCGACACAGACTGGTTGGGCCGAATGGCCTCTTCCCACGTTGTGACTACTGTGTATTTCTGAGTATGGGACAGCAGCAGGAGGCAGTGAAAGGAGGGGAAGACTTCACACAGTAAAACTCCTCTGTCAGCCGTGACCCTCGCCTCGGAGTCAGAAGGCCGCGGGTTCAAGTCCCACTCCAGGGACTTGAGCACAGAAGTCTAGGCTGACACTCCAGTGCAGTGTTGAGGGAGTGCTGCACTGTTGGAGGTGCCGTCTTTCGGATGAGACGTTAAACCGAGGCCCCGTCTGCTCTCTCAGGTGGACGTAAAAGATCCCATGGCACTATTTCGAAGAAGAGCAGGGGAGTTATCCCCGGTGTCCTGGCCAATATTTATCCCTCAATCAACATCACTAAAACAGATTATCTGGTGATTATCACATTGCTGTTTGTGGGAGCTTGCTGTGCACAAATTGGCTGCCGCGTTTCCTACATGACAACAGTGACTCCACTTCAAAAAGTATTTCATTGGCTGTAAAGCGCTTTGGGGCGTCCGGTGGTCATGAAAGGCGCTGTAGAAATACAAGTCTGTCTTTCTTTCTCTACCTGATGCACATATTCGTCCATGGTGGGCGGCATGTCGAAGTTCACAACCAGCTTGACGTTGACCAGGTCCAGCCCTCTGCCAAGGACGCCCGTGCTGACCACAACCTCGTAGTCTCCTTGAAGCAGACCCTGGAAAACATCAGCAGCAGCAGGCCTTGAGGAAATGACGAGGTGGGAAAAATAGCCCCCCCAGATAGCCCAGGTATCATTTACACGCCCCCCCAACACAACACAGGTAAGGACAGGACTGGGCCTTGCTGCTCTTTGAACCATCGAGGGGGGGGGTGGGGAGGTTTGCAGTAGTAAGAAGTGCCAAAAGGGCAAGTTCCGGAGCTCAGCTTCCACAACGGAGTGAAGCTGGTCAGTCCTGTCGGGGAGACAGTCGGGGCTGCAGCAAGTTCACTCTTTTTTAAAATTCATTCCTGGGATGTGGGCGTCGCTGGCAAGGCCAGCATTTATTGCCCATCCCCAATTGCCCTTGAGAAGGTGGTGGCGAGTTGCCCTCTTGAACCGCTGCAGTCCGTGTGGTGAAGGGGCTCCCACAGTGCTGTTAGGGAGGGAGTTCCAGGATTTTGACCCAGCGACGATGAAGGATCGGCGATATACTTCCAAGTCAGGATGGTGTGTGACTTGGAGGGGAACTTGGAGGTGGTGGTGGTGTTCCCATGCGCCTGCTGCCCCTGTCCTTCTAGGTGGTAGAGGTTGCGGGTTTGGGAGGTGCTGTTGAAGAAGCATGTGACTGAGAATAAGACTGCAGTCGGGCAATCTTTTTTCCTGCAGATATTGACGCCCTCCTGGCAACCTCCGGATGGTAGGATGGTGCCCTGGTTATCGCACTGAAGACTGAGAGTTCATATCCCACTAAATTGCAAAACTGAATTTAATAAATCTGGTCATTTGCGCGCTGGCCCCAGAAATTAAAATGAGTGAAAGTTGCTGGACTGGTGTAAAAACCCATTCATGTTCTTCAGCAATCGAATGAAACATTAGACATTCAACAAGAAGGTGTTAAGAATCAATGACAGAGCGTAGACTGCAATCACACGTAGAGAACCTGCTGCCTCTACCTGCACTGGCCTAAATGTATCTCGTGGATTCTGAACACTTTCTCATTGATTGTCTTTCTTAGTGTTTCAGTTCACAAGATCAGTGGGACCTCTCTCTGCTGGAGTACGGATTCCCACGCATTGGCAGCGCTCCAGCCGTGGCTCAGTGAGTAGCACTCTCCCCTCCGAGTCTAGACACTTGAGCACATTATCTAGGCTGACACTCCAGTGCAGTGCTGAGGGAGTGCGGCACTGTCGGAGGTGCCGTCTTTCGGATGTGACGTTAAACCGAGGCCCCGTCTGCTCTCTCAGGTAGGCGTAAAAGATCCCATGGCACTATTTCAAAGAGGAGCAGGGGAGTGCTCCCTGATGTCCAATATTTATCCCTCAACTAACATCACTAAAAACAGCTTATCGGGTCATTATCACATTGCTGTTTGTGGGAGCTTGCTGTGCGCAAATTGGCAGCCGCGTTTCTTGCATTACAACAGTGACTACACTTCAAAAATACTTCATTGCCTGGAAAGTGTTTTGGGAACGTGCAAATGCAAGTCTTTCTTTCCAGTACCTCGCTCTGTGAACCTAGACGGCGAGTGGCGGCAGGCTTTTAGACTACAGCAGGCGATCATGTCCTAAAGTGTTGTAACACAAGTGAACAGCAGTCAGGAGAGTGACTGTTCCTCTCCTGAACCCAGGGGTCCCCGAGCCCAACTGGGACATTCCAAACACTGCCCTAGTTTGGATCAACTAAAATGGGACAGAGCTCAGGTGGATGCTGGGAACTCTGGGCTGTATGGCTCAGTAAAACACTGGGCCAAGCAGGCACCCACACATTGGTTTCCATCAGCCTTTTACCTGCAGAATCTGATTCCGTTCGCACTGGGCCTTGTCTGAGTGAATGGCCACCGTTTTCAGGCCTGTGATCGTCTGCACGGCGTTCGAGAGGAGGTCAGCTCCCAGTTTGCAATCCACAAATACCAGCACAGGGGGGTGGAAGAGCTTGCCATCCTGTACAAGAGGAACAAACAGAAAATGGATTGAAAAATTGCACCTTTCTAAATGTTAATGTAATGTGCAGATACAACACAGAGGTAGAGGAAGTTTCGATGGACACTCATCTCCTCTCCTTTCTCTCTCCCTCCAATCCTGACGATACCGAGTCCTGTGTTTCAAAAGGGACCTTCCGTCCCTCACCCGAGGTGATGTATTTCAGGTGCGAGCCCAGACGAGTGTAAGCGCGCTATTCAACTGTGGATGCATCACAGTGGAGCCCAATGATTCCATCACCCAAAATTATCCACACACACCCCACTTCCAGCAGGTGCCAGCAAACAGTGAGCAGAAGCTCTGGGCTGATTCTCCTCCTTATTGCAGAGGCACTGATGCTAATTCACAACATGTCTCAGCTGGCAGTGGGAATACACAAGATCATAAGAATTAAGAGCAGGAGTAGGCTATACGGCCCCTCGAGCCTGCTCCACCATTCAATAAGATCATGGCTAATCTTTCACCTCAACACCACTTTCCCGCCCGATCCCCATATCCCTTGGAGTCCAAAAATCTATGGCTCTCAGCCTTGAATATACTCAACAACTGAGCATCCACAGCCCTCTGAGTGAAGAAATTCCTCCTCATCTCACTCCTAAATGGCCGACCCCTTATCCGGAGACTATGCCCCCTAGCTCTAGACTCTCCAGCCAGGGGAAACAGCCTCTCAGCATCTACCCTGTCAAGCCCTCTCAGAATCTTATGTGTTTCAATAAGATCACCTCTCATTCTCTAAACTCCAGAGAGTATAGGCCCATTCCACTCAATCTCTCCTCAAAGGACAACCCTCTCATCCCAGGAATCAATCTAGTGAACCTTCATTGCACCCTCTCTAAGGCAAGTATATCCTTCCTTAGGTACAATGAGCAGCGAACTCTGTACAGATTGAGGACCAAACCAGGGACCTTCCTGTTCGGTGGTGGTTCAGTTCCACACTTCCCAACAGTTTTTCTGCCCTCTCGCCAATCTCTGTATTGTGAATATGAGTCTGTTCCCTCCTCCCACCGCCCCTGCCCATGCTCCTGGGGCGGATCGGAGATTTCCTACTTTTCATTCACACAGAAAGGTCCAATTCTACTTGCGTTCAGAATCTCAAACAGTTTCTTCTTCTTAGACGGCTCCTCCACCCACAGGATAATCTGACGGACGTTGGAACAAGGCTGGTTCATCTCTCCCACCGTGATCCTGACTGGGTCCTGCAGGAACTGGCTGGCCAGCTGCTGGATGCCTGCTGGGATCGTGGCAGAGACCAGAATCGTTTGATGCTCCTCGGGCGTTTTCTCCAGAATATCCAACACCTGCTGCTGGAATCCCATCTTCAACATGGTGTCGACCTCAACATAAATCACAACACAGCACCTTTTAGTATTATTGTAAGCAATGCTGCAACACAAACACTAGTTACTGATATTTGGATATGAGCATCGCTGGCAAGACTGCCCCGAGAAGGTGGTGGCGAGTTTCCTTCTTGAACCGCTGCAGTCCGTATGGGGAAGGTACTCCCACAGTGCTGTTAGGGAGGGAGTCCCAACAAACACTCCCAGGGCAGGTAAAGCGGCAGGTTAGATACCGTCCCATCAAACACTCCCAGGGCAGGTTCAGCACAGGTTAGATACAGAGTAAAGCTCCCTCTACACTGTCCCCATCAAACTCTCCCAGGGCAGGTACAGCACGGGTTAGATACAGAGTAAAGCTCCCTCTACACTGTCCCTTCAAACACTCCCAGGGCAGGTACATCAATGGGTTAGATACAGAGTAATGCTCCCTCTACACTGTCCCTTCAAACACTCCCAGGGCAGGTATTGCGGCAGGTTAGATACCGTCCCATCAAACACTCCCAGGGCAGGTACAGCACGGGTTAGATACAGAGTAAAGCTCCCTCTACATTGTCCCCATCAAACTCTCCCAGGGCAGGTACAGCACGGGTTAGATACAGAGTAAAGCGCCCTCTACACTGTCCCATCAAACACTCCCAGGGCAGGTACATCAATGGGTTAGATACAGAGTAATGCTCCCTCTACACTGTCTCAACCCCAAAAGAGCACCCCCTACTGCACCAGGAGGACTGATCCTGATCTCGTCGCCTAGTGGCCTCTCTCGGGACTAACACTTTGGTGCTGTGGGGTCACGGCGTCAGGGAATGGGACGGAAACTGGCCATCCTCATTCCACCTAGAAAGTGTGAGGCAGAGGGCACGCTCCTCCAATCAGCCTGGGCTGCTTTGAGCCAAGGTCGCAGTATCGAACCCAGATGTGTCTTTAAAGGCACGCTGATACCTCCTCGTTAGCACTTACCTCGTCCACGACCACGATCCGCACTCCGCACAAGCTGACTGCTTCTTGCTTTAGAATTTCCAGCAGCCGCCCTGGGGTTGCAATAATAACCTGTTGAACAGAACCACCAAATCTCAGTAAACAGTAGCTGATAGCAGGCAGGGAGGGCATTCGGAGGAGTGGCAGTCCGAGGAGGAGGCGGTGGGGTAAACAGATCCTGAAGGGAAAGAGCCACTGATGACACGAGAGAGCATTGGGCCGAGTGTGCGATGAGCAGTTGAGTCAGGGTGGGTCAAGGAAGGGCACAGGAGGCGGATCTGACGGAGATTAGCTTGTTTAGGGCCGGAAGGGGATGATGGGGGGGCGGGGAGAAGTTGTAGAATGATGTAAGGCCTTGCCGAGGGTGTGGGAAATTGGGGGGGGCGGGGGTGAAGGACAAGGTAGACAAGACAGGTAGTCTCTATCGTTGAGATGAAGAGATCCAGGAGCTCCCGATATTTGGTGTTTGGGGTGAAAAACAAGAGGGGTGGGGTCATCTGGTAGGGGTCGGGGTCGAGGGTCAGCAGGTGGGGGTCGGCCGGAGTTGTTTATCATTCAGAGGGGAAGTTTGGAATTGTCCGTATCCTCCAGGATAATCCTGAAGTAGTCGGGAGAATTTGAATAATATATTACAATCAGTATGTGTGATGCATGCTCCATTCGAGAGATGGGCAAGCGTCTCCCATGGGGTTTCCCAATGTAAACGGTCAACAGTTCCCTCGTCACGCCTGCAGGTGGTGTTTCAATAGAATTTCCCACTGTAGAGTGAGTGATTAGCTGTCACGGCATCAGTCACGTCAGGAGGTTCAGCTCCTCCTCGAGATGGGGCTTACACTTACTGAAAATCTACCCGCATGTTCAAAAGTGGATCTGGCAATCGAGCAGCAGTGTCACCAGCATTGGGTGAAACAAAGCTGAGAGACAGAGCTTGCAGGAGCAGCAGCGCCACCTAACACTGGGAGGACTTAATGCTAAGTGTCATAGGAAGTATATGTGTCAGCCGTGCTCAGTGTTAGCACTCTCAACTCTTTGTTAGAAGGTCGTGGGTTAAAGTCCCACTCCAGGACTTGAGCACAAAATTCAGACCAAATTCTCCCCGGTGTCCTGGCCAATGTTTATCCCTCAACCAAGATCACTGGACAACAGATTATCTGGTCATTATCTCATTGCTCTTTGTGGGAGCTTGCTGTGCACAAATTAGCTGCCGCGTTTCCCTACAATACAACAATGACTACATTTCATAAGTTCGTAATTGGCTGCAAAGTGGTTTGGGACGTTCGGAGGTTGTGAAAGGCGCTATATAAATGCAAGTCTTTCTTATACATGCCTTATAGTTAGAATAGCCAGATGTTACACCCAAGCTTGACGCAGGAAACAAGTGTCACAAACAGGAAGTGTGCACTGGATGCCAGATATGTAATATATTAGTAGGTAGGTAGGTATTAAAACGTTGCATTTACAAGTGTTCATCGCATAGCTGAAGTACACAAAGTGAATCTTAAATGGGTATGGTAGTGCAGTGATTAGGTTACTGGACTAGTAATCCAGAGAGCATGAATTCAAATCCCAGTTTGAGAATTTCGTAGAATCATAGAATGATACAGCACAGAAAGAGGCCATTCAGCACAACGTGCCTCTGCCGGCTCTTTGAAAGAGCGATCCAATTAGTCCCACTCCCCCTGTTCATTCCCCACAGCCCTGCAAATTGCCTCCTTTCAAGTATTTATCCAATTCCTTTTTGAAAGTTATTGAATCTGCTTCCACCGCCCTTTCAGGCAGCGCATTCCAGATCATCATAACTCGCTGCGTAAAAAAAATTCTCATCTCCCCTCTGGTTCTTTTGCCAATCACCTTAAATCTGTGTCCTCTGGTTACCGACCCTCCTGCCACTGGAAACAGTTTCTCTTTATTTACTCTATCAAAACCCTTCATGGATTTAAACACCTCTATCAAATCTTCCCTTAACCTTCTTTGCTCCAAGGAGAACAATCCCAGCTTCTCTAATCTCTCCACATAACTGAGGTTCCTCATCCCTGGGACCATTCTAGTAAATCTCCTCTGCATCCTCTCCAAGGCCTTGACATCCTTCCTAAAGTGTGGTGCCTAGAATTGGCCACAATACTCCAGCTGGGGCCTAACTAGTGATTTACAAAGGTTCAGCATAACTTCCTTACTTTTTGTACTCTATGCCTCTGTTTATAAAGCCCAGGATCCCGTATGCTTTTTAAACAGCCTTCTCAACTTCAATTCAGTTTTTTTTTTAAAGTCTGGAAATAAAAAGCTGGTGTCAGTAAAAGTTACCATGAAGCTGTTGGATTGTCGCAAAAACCTGCCGTCCTTACCTGGTCTGGGCTTGTACGTGACTCCAGACCCACAGTAATGTGTTTGACTCCTCACTGCATTCTGGAGTGGCCCAGAAAGACACCCAATTGTATCAAGTGGTTTAGAAAGAAATCCCATCATCACCTTCTCAAGGGAAACTAGGGATGGGCAATAAATGTCAGCCCCACCAGCAACGCCCACATCCCGAAAACTGAATTTTTTTTTTCAGGAACCAGTCAAGAAACATTTGCTGCACTGTCTCTCCGACACCATCTTTCCCAATAGTCTCAGTGGCAATGTGTACCCTGACCCCACCACCCCTGACCTCTGACTCGTCAGGAGCAACGCCACGGGAGCTCCACAACTTTAGAACAGCAATGCTTCCAAAACACTGCAGCAACACATCCTGTGTGACCCTCATTTACAAATGCCTGCAAACGCTCGCTACTTCGGCAACCTGCGCTCGCCCCCTGTGCCAGCTCACACTCTCCGCACTTGTGTGGCCTCCCATGGTCCGCCACTGGTGGCCCCAGTCATCACAGTCCTGCTGTCTGGAACTCTCTCCTTAAACCCATCCACCAACCTCTTCCATCCGGCTTTCTGTCACCTCCCTCGACTCCCTTTCCAATTTCCTCCTCAGTGTCTAATCCCCCATTGTGAAACACGCTGGGACATTTTGCTACGCTACAACAACTTGCATTTATACAGCGCCTTTAACGTAGTAAAACGTCCCAAGATGCTTCACAGGAGCATTATCAGAATTTGACACCAATCACATAGAGAGACATTAGGACAGGTGACCAAAAGCTTGGTTAAAGAGGTAGGTTTTAAGGAGGAGCGGTAGATAGACAGAGAGGTTTAGGAAGGGAAGTCCAGAGCTTAGGGCCGAGGCAGCTGAAGGCATAGCCACCAATGGTGGGGTGAAGGAAATCAGGGATGCACAAGAGGCCAGAATTGGAGGAGCGCAGAGATCTTGGAGGGTTGTGGGTCTGGAGGAGGTTACATAAGAACATAAGAAATAGGAGGGGCGAGGCTGTGGAGGGATTCGAAAACAAGGTTGGGAATTTTAAAATTTGAAGTGTTGCCGGACTGGGGGGGCAATCTAGGTCAGCGAGCACAGGCAGCAGAGTTTTGAATGAGCTGAAGTTTATGGAAAGTGCAAACTGGGAGGCCGGCCAGGAGAGCAATGGAAGAGTCGGGTCTGGAGGTAATAAAGGCATGGATGAGGGTTTCAGCAGCAGATGAGCTGAGGCAGTGGCAGAGACGGGCGATATTACGGAGGTGGAAATAGGTGGTCTTGGTGATGGAAGAGGATATTGCTCAGTTTGGGGTTAAATCGGATGCCGAGGTTGCGAACAGTCTGGTTCAGCCTCAGACAGTGTTCGGGGAGAGGGATGGAGTCGGTGGATGGGGAACAGAGTTTGTGGCAGGGACCGAAGACACCGGTTCGGTCTTCCCAACATTTAATTGGAGGAATTTTCTGCTCATCCAATACTGGATGTCGGACAAGCAGCGTGACAAATCAGAGGCAGTGAAGGAGGCAAGTGAGGTGGTGCTGAAGCTAAAGGCAAGCTGTTGTAAACCTGCATCCAGTGGGCAATGTGGTTGGCCAGAATTAGTGAAATGGAGAGTGAGCTTGATCGTGTGACCGGCATACCAATTTCAAGAGGGATAGGTCCAGCATTCCCAAACTACGGCAAAGACATTTCTCTTTTGCACCTATAAGCATGTTAGAGCTTCACCCCAGTGTCCTCCGAGGGCACCGACTCTTGCTAGGAATGGTTCCACGGGCATCGGCAGCTCTTCAAGAGCCCAGACAGTAACATGCAGCCAAGAAAGTCTGGAACCGCTGTTGGAGGCGGATCATGGTCGGAAAAGAGCATGGAATTGAGGGGTGCTGAGGTTCTGGGATTCCTGGCTGGGGTGGGGGGGGGGGGGGGGGGGGGGGGGGGGGGGGGGAGTACTAGTGCTTGAATAGAGTGGCAGGATGCTGGAGCCAACCTCCGGCCCTACAACCCCCTAATATCTCCTCATGTGGCTCGGTGTCAAACTGTTTCTGCGAATGCTCCTGTGAAGCGCCGTGGGACGTTTTGCTACGATAAAGGCGCTATATAAATGCAAGTAGTTGTTGTCAGATTGCTGTGTTCGGGGAGGATGCTGGTGCCGGAGAGAGAGTTCAGCAGCAGTGTTCCACGTTTTGAATTCCGGAGGAGCCACCTTTCACTTTTTGTACTGGGTAGAAGGGCAAGAGGGAAACCGTTCTGGGAGAACCATTGCATGCGGGCACAGAGGGACTCGCTGTTAGTAACATAGATAACACTACAGAAACAGCAGGCACCGTTACATGGTCCCCCAATATTGTACAAGTGGCGATGTTAAAGTGAGGCTCTCAGGGCTGGCTGCTCATGCCCAATGCTGTGGCACCGTGCCCTTTAAACAGCAGACTGTACATGAGAGCAATGCAAACAGAGCTACCCAATGGTGCCGTGGGTAAATGGAGCAGGGTGGGACTGAGCCAGACAGAGCAGAAGGTCCCTGGTTGGATCCCTGGTCCGTGCTGTTAGCAGATCTCAGCCAGGGCTGCAGCTGGCTTCAGCACCCTCAGTTAGGGAAAAGGAAAACAAACAACAAAAAAAGTCAGCCGGCGTTCCTGACCCGATGAATCCTGTTGGAAACTGCGTGAGTACGGAATCTGGGAGAGGACAGGATTAGGTTAAGATGCGATGCCATAGCAGTTGAGTCACCTGCTCACAACCATTGTCCAGGCTCTTGTAGGAGGATTGGCCACGAGGGCAGCCAGTACCCGTGAAACTCCACCCCAACCACAGTTAGTACCTTTAGGAGAGCGGGGGGTGGGAAACAAGCAGGTGGAAACTGAAGGAAAAAAAGGAGTACAAATAAAAATATCCCTGAACAGAGAGCATCGATAAAACAAAAAGACTTGCATTTCTATAGCGCCTTTCACGACCTCAGGACTTCCCAAAGCACTTTACAGCCAATGAAGTACTTTTTGTAGTGTAGTCACTGTTGTAATGTAGGAAACACGGCAGCCAATTGCGCACAGCAAGCTCCCACAAACAGCAATGAGATAACGACCAGATAATCTGTTTTAGTGATGTTGGTTGAGGGATAAATATTGGCCAGGACACCGGGGATAATTCCCCTGCTCTTCTTCGAAATAGTGCCTAGGGATCTTTTACGTCCACCTGAGAGAGCAGACGGGGCCTCAGTTTAACGTCTCATCCGAAAGACGGCACCTGTGACAGTGCAGCGCTCCCTCAGTACTGCACCGGAGAGCTAGCCTAGAAATTTGTGCTCAAGTCCCTGGAGTGGGACTCGAACCCACGGCCTTCTGACTCAGAGGCGAGAGTGCTGCCCACTAAGCCACGGCTGACACCTAAACAAGCTGGAGAGGGTAGTGTGGGTTGCACACTCCGAACTGCTCCACATCCTACCTTAATGTTTTGTTTGAGGCGGTGGAGCTGGGGGGGCAAGGGCATTCCCCCGACCAGCAGTGCCGTTCTCATGTTGGGCAGACCCATCATCAGCTCCTTGGCCTGCCCTTCGATCTGAATGGCCAGTTCCCGAGTTGGAGTCAGTATCAACCCCACGGGATGCTGGGGTGAACCCGTCTTATTCTGAAAGGAAGGAAAACACAAGATGTTACAATTCCGACTCTGTCCCAAACTGTTCAGTGCCACTGTTACTCCATCTGTACACCATGGAACAGGGAAAAGCAGGCTTCTGATTTTTTTTGAACTCATCAAATTAAGGGATGCAACTGCTGGAGAAAGCAGCACGATCTCATTTTGGGCAGTCAGTGTCATCGGACACTCCCAGCAGGTCAATATAACAGTGAGATACAGAGTCAAACACTCCCTGGGCAGAACATAAGAATTAGGAGCAGGAGTCGGCTATACGGCCCCTCGAGCCTGCTCCGCCATTTAATAAGATCATGGCTGATCTTCAACCTCAACTCCACTTTCCCGCTCGATCTCCATATCCCGTGATTCTCCTAGAGTCCAAAAATCTATCGATCTCTGTCTTGAATATACTCAACGATTCAGCATCCACAGCCCTTTGGGATAGAGAATTCCAAAGATTCACAACGCTCTGAGTGAAGAAATTCATAAAGGCACAGAAGGAGGCCATTCGGCCCATCGAGTCCGTGCCGGTTCTCTGTTGAGCAATCCAGTCAGTCCCATTCCCCCGCTCTATCCCCGTAGCCCTGCAAGTTTATTTCCCTCAAGTGCCTATCCAATTTCCTTTTGAAATCATTGATCGTCTCCGCTTCCACCACCCTTGTCGGCAGCGAGTTCCAGGTCCTCACCACTCGCTGTGTAAAGAAATTCCTCCTCACCTCAGTCTTAAAAGGCTGACCCCTTATCCTGAGACTAAGCCCCCTAGTTCTAGACATTCCAGCCAAGGGAAACAACATCTCAGCGTCTCCCCTGTCAATCCCCCTCAGAACCTTATATGTTTCAATGAGATCACCTCTCATTCTTCTAAACTCCAGACAGTATAGGCCCAATCTACTCAATCTCTCCTCATAGGTCAACCCTCCCATCCCAGGGATCAATGTAGGCAGGTGTTACATGGCTAGATACAGAATTACATAGAAATTGCAACACTAAATCAGGCCATTCGGCCCAACCAGTCCATGTTGGTGTTTATCATCCACGGCATAGAGTCATACGGCACAGAAGGAGGCCATTCGGCCCATCGAGTCCGTGCCGGCTCTCTGTAGAGCAACCCAGTCAGTCCCATTCCCCCGCTCTATCCCCGTAGCCCTGCAAGTTTATTTCCCTCCAGTGCCATTCCAGTCTCCCCTTGAAAACATCGAGTGTCTCCGCTTCCACCACTTCCGTCGGCAGCGAGTTCCAGGTCCTCACCACTCGCTGTGTAAAAAAGTTTTCCCTCACATCCCCCCTGTATCTCTTGCCCAAAACCTTAAATCTGTGTCCCCTAGTCCTTGTACCATCAACTAGTGGGAACAGCCTTTCCCCGTCTAGCCTATCAAAACCCGTCATAATCTTGTACACCTCTATCAAATCACCCCTCAACCTCCTTTGCTCTAATGAAAACAAACCCAGCTTCTCCAACCTGTCCTTGTAGCTAAGATCCCCCATCCCCGGAACCATTCTGGTGAATCTCCTCTGCACCCTCTCAAGGGCCTTCACATCCTTCCTAAAGTGTGGTGACCAGAACTGGACGCAATACTCCAGTTGTGGCCTAACCAGTGCTTTATAAAGGTTCAGCAGAACTTCCCTACTTTTGTACTCAATACCTCTATTTATGAAGCCCAAGATTCCATATGCTTCGCTAACCACTCTCAATATGTCTCGCCATCTTCAGGGACCTATGCACATTAACTCCCAGGTCCCTCTGTCCCTGCACACTCTTTAAAACTGTGCCATTAAGTGTATATTGCCTCTCCCTGTTCCTTCTGCCAAAATGCATCACCTCACACTTCTCTATTAATTCCATCTGCCACTTGTCTGCCCATTCTGCTAGCCTTTTTATGTCCTGTTGCAGTCGATTGGTATCTCCTCACTGTTTGCCACACCCCTAAGTTTGGTGTCATCGGCAAATTCAGAAATTCTACTCTGTATTCCAATATCCAGGTAATTTATATACATCAAAAAAAGCAGTGGCCCCAGCATCTGTATCCTAATCCCATGTGTCCGCTCTATTCCCATATCCCTTTATCCCCCTTTCCTTCAAATATTGACATAGTCTCTGCTTCAATCACGTCCTCACAACCCACTGTGTAAAAAAGGTTTCTCCTGCTCCCGGTCCTAAATCTCTTAAATTTAATCTCATTTCTCTGTCCCTTTTATCTATCTCCTCGATCACTGGAATCAGTCTGTTTCTATCGCTCTGTTCCATCCATTAACTTTAAACACTTCTATCAAATCACCCCGCAATGTCCTCTTCCCTAAACCCACCCCCTTTCTCGCCTATTGTGTCCTCCTAAAAATATTCTAACGCAATGGCCTGTAATTTGCGGTCAGCGAAGAAAACGTCCCACAAGGATCTCGTGATCTCTGTGGCGAGAAGTTTGGCTTTTCCGACGTTCAATTGAGATCAGTGTAGTTTAGTGGGAATTCCATAGCACGAGCTGCTGTGATGTCAACAAGCTGTCTAAGCAGCCAATCACAACGCAGAGTTCTCAGCCAGGGGAAAAAATTCCAAAAGATTTGGATTTCTATCGCGCCTTTCACGACCACCGGACGTCTCATAGCGCTTTACAACCAATTAAGTACTTTTTGAAGTGTCGTCACTGTTGTCATGTAGCACAGCAAGCTCCCACAAACAGCAATGTGATAATGACCAGATAATCTGTTTTAGTGATGTTGATTGAGGGATAAATATTGGCCAGGACAACAGGGAGAACTCCCCCTGCTCTTCTTCGAAATAGTGCTGTGGGATCTTTTACGTCCACCTGAGAGGGCAGACGGGGCCTCGGTTTAACGTCTCATCCGAAAGACGGCACCTCCGACAGTGCAGCACTCCCTCAGCACTGCACTGGAGTATCAGCCTAGATTTTTGTGCTCAAGTCCCTGGAGTGCAGTTTGAACCCACAACCTTCTGACTCAGAGGCGAGAGTGGGACACACTGAGCCACATCTGACACATCTAACCAGGAAGTGAAGAAGTTGCTTTTATTCTGACTTTTTAAAAAATATCAGAGAGCAAAACAAAGATTGAGGTTCTCACATCGGGAAAAGGTAAACCTGAAATAAGTATGAACAAACTTTAAAAAAATATATTTTTTAAAGTTTCTTAAAAATTGTAATTTTTATTAAAAATTGAGAAATTTGACACTCCAAAATTAAAATGTATTTTTCAGGGCCAAAGCGTTTGTTTAGCAGTCAATACGCTATTAAAACTCCAGTTACGCTTAATCCAACAAGGTCTAACTTGTAATGGGGTATTTAGCAGCGATATTACCGGGGAAAAGCCCAAGTTTTGGTCAGTTTCTCGGATTTTCAGATTCCACTGATTGCCGGCTATGGTTGGTGGGGGGTCCACAGTGCAGCCAGTGTCGGAGCAGTGAATGACTGACCGCAACTTCGGGATTTCTGGGTTAGAAGTTGCGGTCAGTTTCAAAGGGGTAATAACAGCGAATGCTGTTGGTTGGCTGTTATTACCCACTACATATTCCAGGCCGATATGTTTCATTCCACTCCTGCCCAGTTTGCAGCCAAGTTTCTGTTGTTCTAATAAATCTAGATCTTCGTGTGACAGAACAGCTTCTAATTCCACCAGTTTATTCCCCACACTCTGAACATTGCAATACATGAACTTAATCTCTTTTAAACATTACTCCCATTTTTTTTTTTTAAATCTGCCTTTTCTCTGCTTTTAACTGGTTGATTTGATTTTACTCTCTATTCCTCCAGTGCACTACCCTTTTTTGCTAATGTTTAAAAAAAATTGTATATTTACCTCGTATGTTTCTACCCTCTCTAATTGCTCGGATTACTTTAACACTGCCAGGTCAAATGCAGAATAAAACTCCTTCTATTCTGCCCCAATGTGTTTCGACCTGAACTTCAGGAGAAGTGCTCTGAAGTGAAGCGCCTTGGGATGTTTTTTCTTTCATTAAAAAGGTGCTATATAAATGCAGGCTGCTGTTGTTGCTGTTTTACCATGCCTTGACCTACCTTACAACAGTAACGACACTTCAAAAGTGCTTCGCTGTACCAAAATAAAGTCTTGCATCTAAACGCACCTCTGTCACACACCAGACAGGGCACAACTTCGAAGTCTCACACTTTGTTAGTCACAAAGCAATAATTAAAAAGAGAGCCAGTCTTTGACCTTGAGCTTGAAATTTCCAAGCAGTTCCAACTGCCCTCTGATTGACCTCAGCAGTTTGTTCGTAGCTGCAATTAATTGGAATTGACATCGCAGAGATGTGGGGGTCACCCCACAGCTGAGGTGGTCACCCCGCAGCTTAAGAGTGTGCAGGCAGAAAGGGAATGGGAGACCGCCAGACAGAAGGAGGAGGACCAGGCTGGTAGGGCAGGAATCCGCTGAGTGCATCTTGCTCGCTAACCGGTTTTCAGCTCTGAATACTGGTGGGGGCGATGGTTCCTCTGGGGAGTGCAGCCAGAGCCAAGTCTGCGGCACCACGGGAGTGGAAGAGCAGTAGTCATTGGGAATTCGATAGTCAGGGGAGCAGTCAGGTGTTTCTGCGGCCGCAGGCGTGATTCCAGGATGGTATGTTGCCTCCCTGGTGCCAGGGTCAAGGATGTCACTGAGCGGCTGCAGGACATTCTGAGGGGGCAGGGTGTACAGTCAGAAGTCGTGATCCATATCGGTACCAATGACATAGGCAGAAAGAGGGATGAGGTCCCTCATCCCTCGGGAGCTAGGAAAGAGATTAATAAGCAGGACCTCAAAAGGAAGTAATCTCCGGATTACTCCCGGTGCCACGTGCTAGTGAGTATAGAAATAGGAGGATAGAGCAGATGAATGCGTGCCTGGAGAGATGGTGCAGGAGGGAGGGCTTTAGATTCCTGAGGCATTGGGACCGTTTCTGGGGGAGGTGGGACCTGTATAAGCCGGACGGGTTCCACCTCAACAGCACCGGGACCAACATCCTCACTGGGGGGGTTGCTAGTGCTGTTGAGGAGGGTTTAAACTAGCTTGGCAGGGGGATGGGAACCTGAGAGTGGATTCAGAAGCTGGAAATGGAAGGCAGAAAATTAGTAAGCGAGTTTGGAGGGCAGAGGAAACAAAGGCTAGAAAATAGACAACAAGGGAGTTTGGCAGTGCTTAATAGTATACACTTCAATGCAAGGAGTCTAGGGAATAAAGCAGATGAGCTGAGGGCACAGATAGACACGTGGGAGTATGATATTATAGCTATTACTGAAACATGGCTGAAAGAAGGGCAGGAAAGGCAGCTCAACATTCCAGGTTACAGGGTTTTCAGACGAGATAGAGAGGGGGATAAAAAAGGAGGGGGGGGTGTCGCAATATTGGTTAAAGAAACCATTACAGCTGTGAGGACGGATGATATCTTAGAAGGATTATCAAATGAGGCCATATGGGTTGAACTGAAAAGCAAAAAAGGGGCAATCACACTGCTGGGAGTGTACTATAGTCCTCCGAACAGTCAGAGGGAGATAGAAGAGCAAATATGTAGGCAAATTTCTGAGACGTGCAAAAATAGGGCAGTAATTAGTAGGGGATTTCAACTTCCCTAATATTAACTGGGATAGAATCAGTGTGAAAGGTATAGAGGGCGCAGAATTCTTAAAATGCATTCAGGAGAACTTTTTTAGCCAGTACGTAGCAAGCCCAACAAGAGAGGGGGCGGTTCTGGACCTAGTTTTAGGGAATGAAGCAGGGCAGGTGGAAAGGGCATCAGTGGGAGAGCATATTGGTGGTAGTGATCATAATTCAGTTAGATTTAGCGTAGTTATGGAAAAGGACAAGGATAGACCAGGAATAAAAGTTCTCAATTGGGGAAAAGCTAATTTTACTAAGCTGAGAGGTGATTGAGCCAAAGTGGACTGGAGACAGAAACTTGAAGGTAAATCAGTGTCAGAGCAGTGGGAGGCATTCAAGGAGGAGACAGTTCACAGCAAGTATGTTCCCTTAAAGGAAAAGGATGGGATTAACAAATCTAGAGCTCCCTGGATGTTAAGGGGCATATAGGGTAGGATAAAGAAAAAAAGGGAAGCTTATGACAGATACCGAAGGCTCAATACTGCATAAACCCTAGAGGAGTATAGAAAGTGCAGGGGTGAAATTAAAAAGGAAATTAGGAAAGCAAAGAGAGGGCATGAAAAAATATTGGCAAGTAAAATCAAGGAAAACCCAAAGATGTTTTATAAATACGTAAAGAGGAAGAGGATAACTAAAGTAAGAGTCGGGCCTATTAGGGGCCATCAAGGTAACCTGTGTGTGGAGGCGGAAGACATGAGTATTGTTCTTAATGAATACTTTGCGTCTGTTTTCACAAAAGAGAGGGACGATGCAGACATTGCAATCAGGGAGAAAGAGTGTGAAATATTAGATGAAATAAGCATAGTGAAAGAGGAAGTATTAAGGGGTTTAGCATCTTTGAAAGTGGATAAATCCCCAGGCCCAGAGAAGTAAGAGAGGAAATAGCAGAGGCTCTGACCATCATTTTCCAATCCTCTCTGGCTACAGGTGTGGTGCCGGAGGACTGCTAATGTGGTACCGTTGTTTAAAAGGGAGAAAGGGATAGACCGAGTAATTACAGGCCAGTCAGCCTAACCTCAGTGGTGGGAAAATTATTGGAAAAAATTCTGAGGGACAGGATAAATCTTCATTTAGAAAGACACGGATTAATCAGGGACAGTCAGCATGAATTTGTTAAGGGAAGGTCGTGTCTGACTAACTTGATTGAATTTGTTGAGGAGGTAACAAGGAGGGTCGATGAGGGTAGTGCGTTTGATGTAGTCTATATGGATTTTAGCAAGGCATGGCAGACTGGTCACGAAAGTAAAAGCCCATGGGATCCAAGGCAAAGTGGCAAGTTGGATCCAAAATTAGCTCAGAGGCAGGAAACAAAGGGTAATGGTCGAAGGGTGTTTTTGTGACTGGAAGGCTGTTTCCAGTGGGGTTCCACAGGGCTCAGTACTGGGTCCTTTGCTTTTTGTGGTATACATCAATGATTTGGACTTGAATGTAGCAAGTATGATTAAAAAGTTTGCAGATGATACAAAAATTGGCCGTGTGGTTGATAATGAAGAAGAAAGCTGTAGACTGCAGGAAGATATCAATGGACTGGTCAGGTGGGCAGAACAGTGGCGAATGGAATTCAATCCGGAGAAGTGTGAGGTAATGCATTTGGGGAGGGCCAACAAGGCAAGGGAATACACAATAAATGGTAGGACACTGAGAAGTGCAGAGGATCAGAGGGACCTTGGAGTGCATGTCCACAGATCACTGAAGGTAGCAGGACAAGTAGATAAGGTGGTTAAGAAGGAATATGGGATACTTGCCTTTATTAGCTGAGGCATAGAATATAAGAGCAGGGAGGTTATGCTTGAACTGTATATAACACTAGTTAGGCCACAGCTAGAGTACTGCGTGCAGTTCTGGTCACCACATTACAGGAAGGATGTGATTGCACTAGAGAGGGTGCAGAGGAGATTTATGAGGATGTTGCCTGGGCTGGGGAATTTTAGCTATGAGGAAAGATTGGATAGGCTGGGGTTGTTTTCTTTGGAACAGAGGAGGCTGAGGGGAGACCTAATTGAGGTGTATAAAATTATGAGAGGGCTAGATAGAGTGGATAGGAAGGACATATTTCCCTTAGTAGAGAGGTCAATAACCAGGGGGCATAGATTTAAAGCAATTGGTAGGAGGTTTAGAGGGGATTTTAGGAGAAATTTTTTCACCCAGAGGGTGGTGGGGGTCTGGAACTCACTGCCTGAAAGGGTGGGAGAGGCAGAGACCCTCATCACATTTAAAAAGTACTTGGATGTGCACTTGAAGTGCCGAAACCTACAAGGATACGGACCAAGAGCTGGAAAGTGGGATTAGACTGGATAGCTCTTTGTCGGCCGGCACGGACAAGATGGGCCGAATGGCCTCATTCCGTGCTGTAAATTTCTATGATGTGAAAGAAAAGAAAGACGTGTATTTCTGTTGCGCCTTTCATGATCACCGGACGTCCAAAAGCGCTTTACAGCCAATAAAAGACTTTTTGCAGTGTAGTCAGAAAGACGGCACCTCTGACAGTGCAGCACTCCCTCAGCACTGCACTGAAGTGTCAGCCTGGATTTTTGTGCTCAAGTCTCTGGAGTGGGACTTGAATCCACAACCTTCTGACTCAGAGGAGAGGGTGCTACCCACTGAGCCACTGGCTAACCCACAAAGCCTTAAAGGCACAGGCCAGGTTAGCAGCTGAACACCACACCCAGACTATTCAAGAGCAGAAAACCTGGTTGTATATTTAGAGAAATATCAAATCACTAGTGGAGAGCTAAAATGGCATATGTATGTTGAAGATTATATAGAATGTACAGCATAGAAACAGGCCACTCGGCCCAACTGGTCAATGTCTATGCTAGAGTCCATTATAAAAGATGTAATAGCAGAGCACTTGGAAAACAGTGACAGGATCGGACAAAGTCAACATGGATTTACAAAAGGTAAATCATGCTTGACTAATCTACTGGAATTTTTTGAGGATGTAACTGGTAAAATAGATAAGGGAGAACCAGTGGATGTGGTGTATTTGGACTTTCAGAAGGCTTTCGATAAGGTCCCGCATAAGAGATTAGCGTGCAAAGTTAAAGCACATGGGATTGGGGGCAAGGTACTGACTTGGATAGAGAACTGGTTGGCAGACAGGAAGCAAAGAGTTGGAATAAACGGGTCTTTTTCCGAGTGGCAGGCAGTGACTAGTGGGGTACCGCAGGGATCGGTGCTAGGACCCCAGCTATTCACAATATATATTAATGATCTAGACGAGGGAACTAGATGTAATATCTCCAAGTTTGCAGACGACACAAAGCTGGGTGGGCGTGTGTGCTGTGAGGAGGATGCAGAGAAACTCCAGTATGATTTGGACAGGTTGGGTGATTATACTGCATTTGCCATGCATCTGCCCAATGTGGATAAATGCGAGGTTATCCACTTCGGTGGCAAAAACAGGAAGACAGATTATCTGAACGGCAATAGATTGGGAAAAGGGGAAGTGCAACGAGACCTGGGTGTCCTTGTGCACCAGTCGCTGAAGGTAAGCATGCAAGTGCAGCAGGCGGTTAAGAAGGCAAATGGTATGTTGGCCTTCATAGTGAGAGGATTCGAGTACAGGAGCAAGGATGTCTTGCTGCAGTTGTACAGGGCCTTGGTGAGACCACACCTTGAGTATTGTGTGCAGTTTTGGTCACCTTATCTGAGGAAGGATGTTCTTGCCATGGAGAGAGTGCAGCGAAGATTCACCAGACTGATACCTGGGATGGCAGGAATGACGTATGAGGAGAGATTGGGTCGATTAAGCTTATATTCGCTAGAGTTTAGAAGAATGAGAGGGGATCTCATTGAAACTTATAAAATTCTAACAGGACTAGACAGACTAGATGCAGGAAGGATGTTCCCGATGGCAGGGGAGTCCAGAACCAGGGGTCACAGTCTAAGGATAAGGGGTAAGCCATTTAGGACTGAGATGAGGAGGAATTTCTTCACCCAGAGAGTGGTGAACCTGTGGAATTCTCTACCACACAAGGCAGTTGAGGCCAATTCATTAAATATATTCAAGAAAGAGATAGATATATTTCTTAAGGCTAAAGGGATATGGGGAGAAAGCAGGGACAGGGTACTGAATTTGGATGATCAGCCATGATCTCATTAAATGGCGGAACAGGCTCGAGGGGCCGAATGGCCTACTCCTGCTCCTAGTTTCTATGTTTATGCTCCACATGAGCCTCCTCCCACTCTACTTCATCTAATCCTATCAGCATATACTTCTATTCCCTTCTCCCTCATGTGCTTATCCAGCTTCCCTTTAAATGCATCCATGCTATTTGCCTCAACCACTCCCTGTGGTAGCGAGTTCCACATTCGCAGCACTCTCTGGGTAAAGAAGTTTCCCCTGAATTCCCTATTGGATTCATTGGTGACTATCATGATCCCCTTAGTTTTGAACTCCCCCACAAGTGGAAACATCATCTCATTATCTACCTTATAATCTTAAAGACCTCCATCAGGTCACCTCTAGAGAAAAGAGCCTCAGCCCATTCTGTCTTTCCTGATAGGTATAAGCGCTCAGTTCTGGTAGCATCCTTGTCAATCTTTTTTTGCATCTTCTCCAGTGCCTCTATATCCTTTTTGTAATGTGCAGACCAGACTGCGCACAGTACTCCAAATGTGGTGTAAACACAATTCTGGACAAATTTAACACAACATAAATTCATAGAATCATACACACAGCACAGAAGGAGGCCATTCGGCCCATCGTGCCTGTGCCGGCTCTTTGAAAGAGCTCTCCAGTTAGTCCCACCCCCCCCCTGCTTTTTCCCCAAAAGCCGATGCAAATTTTTCCTTTTCAAGTATTTATCCAATTCCCTTTTGAAAGTTACTATTGAATCTGCTTCCACTGCCCTTTCAGGCAGCTCATTCCAGATCACAACTTATTGCATAAAAATTCAGAATTCGGGCATCTCGTTTACTAAGTAATGTATGATGTGGAGATGTTGGACTGGGGTGGACAAATGTGAGAAGTCGCACAACACCAGGTTATAGTCCAACAGCTTTATTTGAAATCACAAGCTTTCGGAGCGCTGCTCCTTGGTCAACTGTAATCATCTGGCAGTGTTCTCTGACTATTTATGCTGTGCCTATATGCATCTCTTCACTTCACCTGACGAAGGAGCAGCGCTCCTAAAGCTTGTGATTTCAAATAAAGCTGTTGGGATATAACCTGGTGTTGTGCGACTTCACACTTTTGTAATCTAAATCAATCTTTACCTCCTGGATCCCCTTCCCTTTCCCCCACCCCCGCCCCCTTACCTCCTGTAGCGCTGCCATGGTGACGGGGAGCAGGAAGGCGGCGGTTTTGCCCGAGCCGGTGTCGGCCGCTGCCAGCACATCCCTCCCCGCCAGGCCCTGCGGCAGCACCTGCATCTGCACCGGAGTGGGGCTGTGGTAGCCCAGCCGCGCCAGGTTGGCGTTCAGGGTGTGGGGGAAGCCGCAGTGCTGGAACTCCACGATGGGCCTGGCGGCCTGGCCCTGCACGGCGATGCCCAGCTGCTGCTGCAGGGCCTCCACCTGCTGCTCGGACAGGCTGGAAATGAACGGGTGCTCCCGGTACCGGCCGCCCGGGTCCGGGGCCGGGCCCTCCGCCCCCTCGGCCTCCGGAGCCGCGCCGCCGCCGCCGGCCTGCTGCAGGTGCTTGGCCTTGCACTCCAGGCTGCACACGTCTGTGTCGGTCTCATCGCAAATGTACTCCCCGTAGCGGCCGCACATGGAGCAGGCCGGCTCCCCCGGCTCCGGCCAGCGCTGCCTCCTGCTCAGGGCCTTCACCGGCTCCTCATCCTCCTGTTCCTCCGCCTCCTCTCCCGGGGCCGCGGCCTCTGCCCTCTCCCCGGCTCCCAGCGGCTGCTGTCCGGCCGGCAGGGTCTGCTGGCTGTCACCGCAAAGGGCTTTACTCTTCTTGGCGGCTTGGCCCTCGCTTTCTTCAGCCCTCTTCACCTTCAGTGAGCGGGGGACAAACATGGTCCGTCCGCTCATGTGTGTGGAGACACAGCGAGATGGTGCGGATTAGTCACCACATTTCCCTGGGACACACACTCCTCCCTCGAATAAAACCAGGAACACTCAGCAGGCCAGGCAGCATCTGTGGAGAGAGAGAAACATGGTTAATGTTAATGAGCCAGCTGTGGCTCAGTTGATAGTACCCTGCTCCGAGTCAGAAGGTTGTGGGTTCAAGTCCCACTCCAGAGACTTGAGCACAAAAATCCAGGCTGACACTCCCCAGTGCAGTGCTGAGGGAGCGCTGCACTGTCGGCGGTGCCGTCTTTCGGATGAGACATTAAACCGAGGCCTCATCTGCTCTCTCAGGTGGATGGAAAGGATCCCTTGGCACAATTTGGAAGAAGAGCAGGGGAGTTCTCCCCGGTGTCCTGGCCAATATTTATCCCTCAATCAACATCACTAAAAACAGATTATCTGCTCATTATCACATTGCTGTTTGTGGGAGCTTGCTGTGTGCAAATTGGCTGCCGTGTTTCCCACATTACAACAGTCCAGATTGCAGTCCCATTTCTGTCCTGCTCCAGATTGCTGTCCCATTCTGTCCTGCTCCTACATTACAACAGTGACTACACTTCCAAAGTACTTCATTGGCTGTAAATGCTTTGGGATGTCTGGTGATCGTGAAAGGCGCTATAGAAATGAAAGTCTTTTTGTTTCGTGTCACCATCTCCCTTTGACACTGTTAAAACTTCCATATAAATATTTGGGGAGCAAAAAAATAACAGCCAAAAAAAACAAAATGAAGACTCAAAGACCTTTGGATAATTCTGCCAGTGTATCACCATCTGCAATAGTGAGGCTGGAACAGACTCCTGCCAGGCAGCTTGTGCAGTCTTGTATTGCTGTTTGGCTCAGTGATAGAATCATAGAAGTTAACGGCACAGAAGGAAGGCACTCGGCCCATTTTGTCCGTGCCGGCCGAAAACAAGCTCTCCAGCCTAATCCCACTTTCCAGCTCTTGGTCCGTAGCCCTGTAGGTTACGGCACTTCAAGTGCATATCCAAGTATTTTTAAATGTGATGAGGTTTTTGCCTCTACCACCCTTTCAGGCAGTGAGTTCCAGACCACCACCACCCTCTGGGTGAAAAATGTTCTCAACTCCCCTCTAATCCGTCTACCAATTACTTTAAATCTATGCCCCCTGGTTATTGACCTCTCTGCGTAGGGAAATAGGTCCTTCCTATCCACTCTATCTAGGCCCCTCATAATTTTATACACCTCAATCAAGTCTCCCCTCAGCCTCCTCTGTTCCAAAGAAAACAACCCCAGCCTATCCACTCTTTCTTGATAGCTAAAATTCTCCAGCCCAGGCAACATCCTCGTAAATCTCCTCTGCACCCTCTCTAGCGCAATCACATCCTTCCTGTAATGTGGTGACCAGAACTGCCCACAGTACTCTAGCTGCGGCCTAACTAGTGTTTTATACATTTCAAGCATAACCTCCCTGCTCTTATATTCTATGCCTCGGCTAATAAAGGAAAGTATCCCGTATGCCTTCTTAACCATCTTATCTACCTGTCCTGCTACCTTCAGGGATCTGTGGACATGCACTAAGGTCCCTCTTTTCCTCTACGCTTCTCAGTGTCCTACCATTTATTGTTTATTCCCTTGCCTTGTTAGCCCTCCCCAAATGCATTACCTCACACTTCTTCAGATTGAATTCCATTTGCCACGTTGCTGCCCACCTGACCTAGTACTGAGCCCTGCGGAACCCCACTGGAAACGGCCTTCCAGTCACAAAAACACTGGTCAACCATTACCCTTTGCTTCCTGCCACTGAGCCAATTTTCAATCCAACTTGCCACTTTTCCTTGGATCCCACGGGCTTTTACTTTTTTGACCAACCTGCCATGTGGAACCTTGTCAAAAGCCTTGCTAAAATCCATATAGACTACATCAAACACACTACCCTCATCAACCCTCCTCGTCAGCTCCTCAAAAATTCAATCAAGTTAGTCAGACACGACCTTCCCTTAACAAATCTATGCTGACAGTCCTTGATTATTCCGTGCCTTTCTAAATGACGATTAATACTGTCCCTCAGAATTTTTTCCAATAATTTGCCCCCACCGAGGTTAGGCTGACTGACCTGTAATTACTCGGTCTATCCCTTTCTCCCTTTTTAAACAATGGTACACCGTTAGCAGTCCTTCGGCACTACGCCTGTAGCCAGAGAGGATTGGAAAATGATGGTCAGAGCCTCTGCTATTGCCCCCCTTGCTTCTCTTAACAGCCTGGGATACATTTCATCCAGGCCTGGCGTTTTATCTAATTTCAAGGAGGCTAAACCTCTTAATATTTCCTCTCTCACTAGGTTTCTCTCATCTAATATTTCACACTCCTCCTCCTTAATTACAATGTCTGCATCGTCCCTCTATTTTGTGAAGACAGACGCAAAGTATTCATTAAGAACCAAACCCACGCCTTCTGCCTCCACACATAGGTTACCTTTTCGGTCCCCAATAGACCCTACTCTTTCCTTAGCTATCCTCTTGCTCTTTATGTATTTATGAAATAAATTTGGGTTTTACTTGCCAATATTTTTTCTCTCTTCCTCAGAGTTAGAAATTGTGGGTTTAAGTCCCATTTCAGAGGCTTAAGAACATATTCCAGGCTGACACTCCCAGTGCAGTACTGAGGGAGCGCCGCACTGTCGGAGGGGCAGTGCTGTGGGAGCGCCGCACTGTCGAAGGGGCAGTGCTGTGGGAGCGCCACACTGTCGGGGGGGCAGTACTGAGGGAGCGCCGCACTGTCGGAGGGGCAGTACTGAGGGAGCGCCGCACTGTCGGAGGGGCAGTACTGAGGGAGTGCTGCACTGTCGGAGGGGCAGTGCTGAGGTACCGTCTTTCAGATGAGACGTTAAACCGAAGCCCCGTCAGCCCTCTCGATTGGAAGAGCAGCAGGTTCTCCTGGCTCACGTTCCTCGACCAACACCAAAAACAGATGCTGTTAGTGGGATCTTCCTGTGCGCACGCTGGCTGCTGCATTTCCCTACATTACAACAGTGACGACACTTCAAAAGTACTTAATTGGCTGTAAAGCACTTTGGGACACTGAGGACCTGAAAAGTGCGATATAATTGCAAAAACTATCTCTTGCGAGAGCGTCATATAACAGTCACAATACTACACCAACCACAGTGTAAGCTATATAAAAATAAATGAGATGTCTGAATTTTGCCTGCGATTTCAGCACTAAAAGTGATGTTTTTAAAGCTGGTGTGTGATAATGATGTCCCCAGTGCCAGCGGACCAAAGAGACAATGATTTGTGGTGCAGAGCCATACAGAGCAGGAAGGCTGTAGTGTGTGGTGAGTTAGTCAGTGTCAGCCAGGGCACCAGTTTGGGATGAGGGAGGGAGAGAAAAAAAGAAATCAGCCACGGCTCCTGATTATCCAGTGATCCTGGTGGAAAATTGAGAGAATGCAGGGAGATGCAATGAAGACAGGATTGGGCTCAGGTGTAATGCTCTCCCCGGTGAAACAATCTGCTACCACTCACTGCCTAGAGTCAATCGTGAAGAAGATAAGAACATAAGAATTAGCAGCAGGAGTAGGCCATATGGCCCCTCGAGCCTGCTCCGTCATTCAATAAGATCATGGCTGACCTGCAATCTCAACTCCACTTTCCCGTCCGATTCCCATATCCCTTGAGTCCCCTAGAGTCCACAATCTATTGATCTCAGCCTTGAATATACACAACGATTCAGCATCCAGAGTACTTTGGGGTAGAGAATTCCAAAGATTCACAACCCTCTGAGTGAAGAAATTCCTCCTCATCTCGGTCTTAAATGGACGACCCCGTATCCTGAGACTATGCCCCCTAGTTCTAGACACTCCAGCCAGGAAAAACAACCTCTCAGCATCTACCCTGTCAATTCCTCTCAGAATCTTATATGTTTCAATGAGATCACCCCTCATTCTTCTAAATTCCAGAGTATAGGCCCATTCTACACAATCTGTCATCATAGGACAACCCTCTCATCCCAGGGATCAATCTAGTGGATCTAGCCACTGGGGTGAACAACAGCTCAGCACGAGAGGAATGGAGAAAACTGAAGGAGATGGATCCCCAAAAACGGAGCGTTTATATCCTGAAGGGTCTCAGTCTGTCATAAACACTCACGGATTTTCCTCCGGCCTCGCTCCACAACTTCCTTCAGTTCGGAGCAACTGAACACAAAGAGGTGGGACCGTTCGGCGACTCGAAATGTTTCAACCCGAAACAATTGCGCATGGCACCCCGGCCGGCAAATGAGTGCAACGGGAACTCGGTCCTGGGGGGGAAGCAATTTCAAGGATTAAAATTATCAGTTCGGAACCGATTCGATGCCACACATATTCACTGGAAAGTGTGTAACTACAAATATAATCCGGGTGGAAACTCCTATTTAAAAAATGTGAAATAGAACTATCATACACAAACAAGGAGAGTGACTGATAAAGTTATTTGAACAGATTCACTGAATTCCCCTGTATTTTCGGCATGTGTGAAGGGGCGGGTTTGGGGATGCGCGCGACGCCAGAGGTTGTCCTCCGAGCGGAACTACAACTCCCAGCGGGCCGTGCAGGCGTCGCGCACGCGCAGTGAGGGGCGGATGATGGCGGCGGCTCTGTCTAGAGCGCTGAAGCTTCCCGGTAAGCGGCGCCTCGGCCCCGGGGCCTGACCGCGTGCAGCGCGCAGAGTCCGGGCTTCTTATGCACAAAAAGCCTCAATGATCAACCGATGAGAATTGATCGCATTGAGGATTGTGGGACGGAACGTTTAACCCGGCTTCTCGCCCCCCGCCCCTCCTCCCCAGGCCCCGCCCCCTCCCCTTCCCTTCCCCACCGCCCCTGGCCCCGCCCGCTCCCCTTCCCCACCTCCCAATGCCCCGCCCCCTTCCCCACCTCCCGCCCCCTTCCCCACCTCCCATGGCCCCGCCCCCTTCCCCACCTCCCCTGGCCCTGGCCCCGCCCCCTTCTCCACCTCCCCTGGCCCCGCCCCCTTCCCCACCTCCCAATGCCCCGCCCCCTTCCCCACCTCCCGCCCCCTTCCCCACCTCCCCTGGCCCTGGCCCCGCCCCCTTCTCCACCTCCCAATGCCCCGCCCCCTTCCCCACCTCCCAATGCCCCGCCCCCTTCCCCACCTCCCGCCCCCTTCCCCACCTCCCCTGGCCCTGGCCCCGCCCCCTTCTCCACCTCCCAATGCCCCGCCCCCTTCCCCACCTCCCGCCCCCTTCCCCACCTCCCATGGCCCCGCCCCCCTTCCCCACCTCCCAATGCCCCGCCCCCTTCCCCACCTCCCGCCCCCTTCCCCACCTCCCATGGCCCCGCCCCCTTCCCCACCTCCCCTGGCCCCGCCCCCTTCCCCACCTCCCCTGGCCCTGGCCCCGCCCCCTTCTCCACCTCCCCTGGCCCCGCCCCCTTCCCCACCTCCCAATGCCCCGCCCCCTTCCCCACCTCCCGCCCCTTCCCCACCTCCCGCCCCCTTCCCCACCTCCCCTGGCCCTGGCCCCGCCCCCTTCTCCACCTCCCAATGCCCCGCCCCCTTCCCCACCTCCCAATGCCCCGCCCCCTTCCCCACCTCCCGCCCCCTTCCCCACCTCCCCTGGCCCCGCTCCCCTTCCCCACCTCCCAATGCCCCGCCCCCTTCCCCACCTCCCGCCCCCTTCCCCACCTCCCATGGCCCCGCCCCCTTCCCCACCTCCCCTGGCCCTGCCCCCTTCCCCACCTCCCCTGGCCCTGGCCCCGCCCTCTTCTCCACCTCCCCTGGCCCCGCCCCCTTCCCCACCTCCCCTGGCCCCGCCCCCTTCCCCACCTCCCTGGCCCCGCCCCCTTCCCCACCTCCCTGGCCCCGCCCCCTTCCCCACCTCCCCACCCCACCTCCCCTGGCCCCTCCCCGTGCCCCGCCCCTCCCCTTGCCCGCCCCCTCCCCTTCCCCACCCCCTCCCCTTCCCCACCCCCTCCCCTACCCCCTCCCCTCCCCCCTCCCCTCCCCTCCCCCCTCCCCTCCCCCCTCCCCTCCCCTACCCCCTCCCCTCCCCTACCCCCTCCTCTCCCCTACCCCCTCCCCTTCCCCTACCCCCTCCCCTTCCCCTACCCCCTCCCCTTCCCCTACCCCCTCCCCTTCCCCCGCCCCCACCTCCCCTTCCCCCGCCCCCACCTCCCCTTCCCCCGCCTCCCCTTCCCCCGCCTCCCCTTCCCCCGCCTCCCCTTCCCCCGCCTCCCCTTCCCCCGCCCCCACCTCCCCTTCCCCCCGCCTCCCCTTCCCCCGCTTCCCCTTCCCCCGCCCCCACCTCCCCTTCCCCCCGCCCCCACCTCCCCTTCCCCCGCCCCCACCTCCCCTTCCCCGCCCCCTCCTCCCCTTCCCCCGCCCCCTCCTCCCCTGGCCCCCTCCTCCCCTGGCCCCGCCCCCTCCTCCCCTGGCCCCGCCCCTCCTCCCCTGGCCCCGCCCCCTCCTCCCCTGGCCCCGCCCCCTCCTCCCCTGGCCCCGCCCCCTCCTCCCCTGGCCCCGCCCTCTCCCCACCTCCCCCTCCCCTTCCCCACCTCCCCTGGCTCCGCCCCTTCCCCACCTCCCCTGGCCCCGCCCCTTCCCCACCTCCCCTGGCCCCGCCCCGTCCCCTCCCCCTCCCCGTCCCCTCCCCCTCCCCGTCCCCGTCCCCTCCCCGTCCCCGTCCCCTCCCCTCCCCGTCCCCTCCCCGTCCCCGTCCCCTCCCCGTCCCCGTCCCCTCCCCTCCCCGTCCCCTCCCCGTCCCCGTCCCCTCCCCGTCCCCGTCCCCTCCCCGTCCCCGTCCCCGTCCCCTCCCCGTCCCCTCCCCGTCCTCGTCCCCACCTCCCCGTCCCCGTCCCCGTCCCCACCTCCCCGTCCCCGTCCCCACCTCCCCGTCCCCGTCCCCGTCCCCACCTCCCCGTCCCCGTCCCCGTCCCCACCTCCCCGTCCCCGTCCCCGTCCCCACCTCCCCGTCCCCACCTCCCCGTCCCCGTCCCCACCTCCCCGTCCCCGTCCCCACCTCCCCGTCCCCGTCCCCACCTCCCCGTCCCCGTCCCCACCTCCCCGTCCCCACCTCCCCGTCCCCGTCCCCACCTCCCCGTCCCCGTCCCCACCTCCGTCCCCACCTCCCCGTCCCCGTCCCCACGTCCCCGTCCCCGTCCCCACCTCCCCGGCCCCGGCCCCTCCCCACTTCCCCTGGCCCCTCCCCCCTTCCCCTGGCCCCTCCCCCTCCCCACCTCCCCTTCCCCACCTCCCCTTCCCCACCTCCGCCCCCTCCCCTACCTCCGCCCCCTCCCCTACCTCCGCCCCCTCCCCTTCCCCACCTCCGCCCCCTCCCCTTCCCCAACTCTGCCCCCTCCCCTTCCCCACCTCCCCTGGCCCCGCCCCTCCTCCCTTCCCCACCTCCCCAGGCCCCGCCCCTCCTCCCTTCCCCACCATCCTTGGCCCCGCCACCTCCCCTCCCCTGGCCCCGCCCCCTTCCCCCCTCCCCTGGCCCCGCCCCTTCCCCCCTCCCCCCTCCCCTGGCCCCGCCCCTTCCCCACCTCCCCTGGCCCCGCCCCTCCCCTTCCCCACCTTCCCTGGCCCCGCCCCTTCCCCACCTTCCCTGGCCCCGCCCCTCCTCCCTTCCCCGCCTCCCTGGCCCCGCCCCTCCTCCCTTCCCCACCTCCCTTCCCCTCCTCCCCTGGCCCCGCCCTCCCCAGGCCCCGCCCCCACCTCCCCGCACCACCCGATGCCCCGCCCCTTCCTCCCCACCCCACCTCCCCCGGCCCCGCCCCTTCTCCCCGGCCCCGCGCCCCCTGCCCCCCTCCCCATTCCCCTCCCGTTATAAATTCTTATATCCATATTTACAATGGGAACTGTATGTAAACTTGTCACGCTGTAATTACACCCTCCTGCCATGGGTGGCGCTCCAGTCTCCTCTGAAGGTCGCTGTATTTTTTTTGTAACTTAACTAAAATACATTAAATGTAACTTAATAAATGAAATTAAAATTTGGTTGGCCGGGGTGATGATGCACTCCAGTCCCTGTGGTGCCCACCGGTCGCGGAAGGCCTCGAGCGTGCCGGCGGACACCGCGTGCTCCATCTCCAGGGCCACCCGGGCGCGAACGTGGCCGCGGAAGAGAGGCAGGCAATCGGGCCGAACGACCCCCCTCGACCGCCCGCAGCCTTGAGCTGTGTTCTGTGTTGAAACTCAGCAATAGGGTCACTCCCATTGGAGCAGGGAAAAGCAGCTCAGGTTTCTGCTCCTGATCCCAGATGGAGAGTGCGTGTGCCTGGCCCCTGATGGAAATGTGGATAGGGGAATTTATGTAATGGAAAAAATTGATCGGAATTACAAGCAGTTGTGAAATAATCCTTAATATGTTGTAGACAAATGCAAGAATTGGAAGCCTGACAGCTCTCATTGTAATGCAGGGGACCCCCATTCAAGGCCATCTTTCAATTAAGAGGTTAGCATCTGCTAACATTAGACCTTGCTTCCCTTATTAGGCAAGTCTGGAGTTTTCTTTGTATGAGATGGAGCATTCTGCTGACAGAGCAAGGAGGAGACAGGAGAGAGATCATTCCACCTCCTGTAGCCATTTTTCCTCTTTAGGGCTCCCGAGCTTAGCCAACTGGCCCGTTCCTCCAGCTGTGACCTGGAAGCAGGAGGCCCTGCTGGAGCTCCCCTGGTGGTTAATGGGTCATGTTACCTGCTGAGCCCGTTTTAACCCCGGTTTATACTGACTAAGTTGCTGCCTGCCAGATTAGCCATAGGATTCTAAACCTAGCCTTGGCACCCCAGGGCTAGGAAGGGAAACGATTTATTGTGGCTCAGGGTCTATGGCTGCAAGCACTTGTGAGAATCATAGCAATTTATGGCACAGAAGGTGGCCATTCGGCCCATCGTGTCTGTGCCGGCTGAAAAAGAGCTATCCCAGCCTAATCCCACTTTCCAGCACTTAAAGTGCATATCCAAGTACTTTTTAAATGTGATGAGGGTCTCTGCCTCTACCACCCTTTCAGGCAGTGAGTTCCAGACCCTCACCACCCTCTGGGTGAAAAAAGTTCTCCTCAACTCCCCTCTAATCCTTCTACCAATTACTTTAAATCTATGCCCCCTGGTTATTGACCTCACTGCTAAGGGAAATATGTCCTTCCTATCCACTCTATCTCGGCCCCTCATAATTTTATAGAAACATAGAAGATAGGAGCAGGAGTAGGCCATTCGGCCCCTCGATCTGCTCCGCCATTCGATGAGATCATGGCTGATCATCCAAACTCAGTACCCTGTACCTGCTTTCTCCCCATATCCTTTAGCTTTAAGAAATATATCTAACTCATTCTTGAATATATTTAATAACTTGGCCTCAACTACCTTCTGTGGTAGAGAATTCCACAGGTTCACCACTCTCTGGGTGAAGAAATTCTTCCTCATTTCTGTCCTAAATGGCTTATCCCTTATCCTTAGATTATGACCCCTGGTTCTGGACTCTCCGACCATCGGGAACATTCTTCCTGCATCTAGTTTGTCCAGACCTGTCAGAATTTTATATGTTTCAATGAGATCCCCTCTCATTCTTCTATACTCCAGCGAGTATAAGCCCAATCGACCCAATCTCTCCTCATATGTCATTCCTGCCATCCCAGGTATCAGCCTTGTCAATCTTCGCTGAACTCCTTCCATGGCAAGTCTCCCCTCAGCCTCCTCTGTTCCAAAGAAAACAACCCCAGCCTATCCAATCTTTCCTCATCGCTAAAATTCTCCAGCCCTGGTAACATCCTGGTAAATCTCATGAGGGTGGAGGTGTCTGGTAAGGAAGGGGTTGTGCTTGGCTGTGATCTACCTCTTCTGGTCAGTTATGCAGCCAGCGCTCACCGGCACCTGTCAGAACTAAAATCGTCATCACCTCCAGCAGAGAATGCCAGAAGCTTAGTGGGAAGAGGGAAAATTTGTTGGAACCAAAATTTGGATTGATGCGGTGACCAGTGCAAGAGCAACGGGCTGAGGAGAATTCAGCAGCAACAGGCTCCCCCGTCTGCGGCAGGGAGACGTGTCTTGCTGTTGACTCGAGGGCTGAACTGGATCTTCGGAACGTTAGTTGAGAAAATGTATTTACTTAATCAAGAAGGACAGACCTATGCTATCCAACGGAGGGTTAAATCTTCTGATAAAAGACTAGAAAGATGATAGAATATCAACATGTTAACACGGGCCAGGTGTGCTCTTGGGTTTCTGCCATTAGATGTTGCTGGTGCAGGCTCTATAATTATACAGGAGCCTGAAGAGCTCGGGACAGCATCATGATTACAGCATCAAGTCTTTCTCTAATTTGTAACAACGTTGCTATGGAGATTGGAGCCTTGCGTGTCCTATTCTTTGAGTTGAACAAGGGCAATTTGTAGGGGAGAAAGCAACAGAAAGAGAGTTTGAAGAGGGCAACGAATTTAAGGTGTCAATAGTTGCTGTTAAACTTCAAAGTTAATGCTACAAAGGTGTTCTAGACCCAAGATCTATGATCCTCTGCTGGCTCAGCAGGTTCCTGAGCCACACAGAGCCGGGAAGGCCGAGGTTCAGTCCCTGGTCTCCGCTGCGTTAGCTGATCACAGCTGCTGCTGCTGGATGGAAAACACGGTTAGAAGTGTGTGAGCGTGAAGCTAGGAGAGAATTGGTTGGACCATGATAAAGAAAGAAAGACTTGCATTTCTATAGCGCCTTTCACAGCCTCGGGACGTCCCAAAGTGCTTTACAGCCAATGAAGTACTTTTTGAGGTGTAGTCACTGTTGTAGGAAACGCGGCAGACAATTTGCGCACAGCAAGCTCCCACAAACAGCAATGTGTTAATCTGTTTTAGTGATGTTGATTGAGGGATAAATATTGGCCAGGACACCGGGGAGCACTCCCCCTGCTCTTCTTCGAAATAGTGCCATGGGATCTTTTACGTCCACCTGAGAGAGCAGACGGGGCCTCGGTTTAACGTCTCATCCGAAAGACAGCACCTCTGACAGTGCAGCACTCCCTCAGCACTGCACTGGGAGTGTCAGACTAGATATTTGTGCTCAAGTCTCTGGAGGGGGACTTACCGACTCTTATTATCAGGACTCTTGCACGAATAATAGTCAATCAGAAAAGATACTGGAGGGCCCTTTCTTACCTGACTATAATAATGGGGAGCCACAGTTGACCTGAGCACCCTAGATTAAAGAGGGCAAAATCAGCCAGGGTTCCCACTCCTGACCACTAACCAATGTGGACCGCATTGGGCTCGGCTGTGATGCTCTCCATAGTCAAATAGCTGCTAACGTTCTAGACTGACACATGAAGAATGACCCCTTGGACAGGGTACTGGAGGGTGGCCAGGGCTGGTGGAACAGGAACCAGTGAGAACTGGTGCCTTCAGGAGAGAAGGGACAAAAAGAATAAAGGAATAGTTAGGACCTGTTGGTTGAGCAGATATTGAGGGTGTCTCCACACTGTATGGCGGCACTTTCCTACATTCCGACATTACAACAGTGACTACACTTTTAAAAAGTCCTTCATTGGCTGTAAAGCGCTTTGGGACGTCCAGTGGTCGTGAAAGGCACTATAGAAATGCAAGACTTTCTTTAATATTTACAACTGGCATTTGTAAAGTGCCCTTAACATAGAAAAACATCCCAAGGCGCTTCACAGAGGAAGAAAAAGAACCAATGCCAAGCCTTCGTTGGGTGGGGCGGGGAACAAACGCTTGCTCAAAGAGATGGGTCTAAAGAAACAGCAGGCAGCAAAGCAATGAGGGTGGAGTTGAAAGGCCACTCTATAGAGAGCTCTTCGATTGCTAAGTGCTGTAGGGTTTACAGAGGAGCCAGTGACTTCCTCGATGTATTTTGCACCTGTCGCAATTTTTGATTTCCTGAGGATGTGATAAGGAGCTGTCTAAATTCAAATTCTTTCTTTCTGGACTGGGGAAGGGAAGGAGAGGATCTGGGAACCACCTCAGCACACCGAAACATTGTAGGACTTACAAGCATACGGACAGGAGACCCTCTGGTCCATCCAGCCTGTCCCACACAATTGATATACCTCATCTATCTCAATATATGTACTCCCCACCCCACCCGAAACCATGGGATCTCCTGGGAAGGACAAAAAGGAAACAGATCAAAAACCCAGGCCAATTTGGGAGGGGGAAATCTGGGAAATTCCTCTCTGACCCTCCCTTAGGCGATCAAAACTAGTCGAGGAGCCCTGAATTCCCTGCAGTGCCCACCTTCTGTAAGAGGTGATTTCCGCCCCAGCCAGAAACAGATTCAGCTCTCGCTCGAAGGAATTCAGCGAATCAGCCTCACCGCACGAGCCGGCAGCCTGTTCCAGAGGCCCACTATTCTCTGGGAAAAGAGCCACCTCCTGACATCTAACCTCGATCTAGCCTTGTACAACTTAACATTGTGAGCCCCAGTCCTCCCTAACCTGTTTAATTGACTTAGTGCAGCGGTTCCCAACCTTTTCCTTTATGCGGACCACTACATCGTCATCAAAAGCTTTTGCAGACCACAACGTAAGCAAGACGTTTAAAACATTTTGTGAATAATGTCACAACTTACCTCTGGCACTATTATCACCCTTCTCTTCACTTGCCATGTTCAATGTGAAGTTGTTCTTCGCCATTCTGTTGCAGTTTTTACACTCTTGTCTTGCCTTCTGGTTTTGAAGCCGCCTGAAGTCTGTGCCATTTACCGTCATGGCCTTAAGTCCCTTTTTCTCTTCTGGATGAATTGTTTGTTCGTTCCTTTGAACCAGGCTGGACTGTAATGACGCTCAGTACCTTTGCTTTGCATGGGTACATGTTGTTCCATTGCATTCAAATTCACCTCCTTGAATGAACTCCATAAAACAACTACAGCAACAACCTCCACATCTTGTTTAAACACTCCCCACATTCTATCTGTCCTGCCGGCCAACACCTCAGACCGTTTTGTTTCGGTGGAACCCATCAGGTCTCTATAAGCTCCCTCTATTCCGAAAGCTGTAGCACTGTTTCATGAAACGAACCCCTGTTTCACTCCAGCAAAGGCTCAGCGACGCTTGGTCTGTCTAATTCCCCTCTGTCTCTCTTGACTAACACATGACACGGGTAGTATTTCAGAACGTGCTACAATTGACACAGTATTGGGGACTCCAGGACAATCCTGGAGGGGTGTGTGAAAGATGTTTTGAAATTAGCTGGAGAGAAATGTGAGGTGACGGGTCTCGAGGGGCAGACTGAGGAGAGGGTCTGTACATTGAATGGGGACATGTCAAAAAGAGCCAGAAGAGTTAGGGATTCAGAAACACAAACCTCTCCGAAGGGTACTTCCTCCCCGCCTGTTCCGAATTTTTGCCAGACACTTTTCAGATTTAGCATAAGCTACATCATTACATAAATTTAAAACAGAAATAGACAGTTTCCTAGAAGTAAAGGGAATTAAGGGTTACGGGGAGCGGGCAGGAATTTGGACATGAGTCTAGGTTCGGATCGGTCATGGTCCTGTGGGTAGCGGAGCGGGCCCAGGGGCCGTGTAGCCTGATCCTGCTCCTATTTCGTGTGTCCAATTCTGTTAGGTTCAGGAGATGGTTCTGTGATAGTAGATTGACGGTTAGGATCAGATCAGCCATGATCTTATTGAATGGCGGAGCAGGCTCGAGGGGCCAATTGGCCTACTCCTGCTCCTATTTCTTATGTTCTTATAACATGGATGGAGTGGCGGGGGGGGGTGTTCGTATCGTCACAGGCAAAGCTCTGCCCGAACCAAACTCCCACAGTCACAGGATTAGAATGGCGGAGGCCGGCAGATTCCCCTTCACTGTTGGTGCAATCATTCTTTTCACAATTAAGTGCTCTTTTTCTGTTACTTTCGATTTACACTCTCGGTTTTTATCGAACAGTGATTATTTTATATCGGAATCATGTTTAAGGGATGTGGTGTGTTCATTATCTGTACAATAACTCTGTGACCCAGTGTGAGAAGTAAAACACAAACCGCCCAGCGTGGGGCTGGAACAATCCGGACAGCTGTTATCACAGTTGTTTAGAGCGTGGTGCTAATATCGCTAAGGGCACGGTTTAATCCCTGTACGGGTCATCATCAGTTTATTTCTTACTTTTTCGGTTTCTCCTGACATTGAAAATCCAGACTTTACAAAAAATCTACACAAACTGTCAGGGGGGAAATTATTTTCAATAACATCCATTTCACCTTTGCACTGGGCGGAGCAACACATCTCTCTGTTAATTTGTCTTTCTTCGGTTTGCTGATAAAAGTTTATCTCGTGGCCTGATCCCTCTGTGGGATCATAAGAGAATATTTTGTTCTTTAAAAAATGCCCCGCTACGAATCGAACCCAGGCTCTCCTAGTATACTAAACAGGCGCTATGACCAACTAAGCCACGGAGCCAACTCCCGGCTGAAACTTCTCCGCTCCCCTCACTGATATCTGGTACCTGTGGTATCGCGTTCCACATTCCAACCACTCTTTGCATAAACAAGTTTTTCCTGAATTCCCTCCTGCATTTATTATCGAGGATCTTATATTTATGACATCTAGATTTACTTAGTGTGACTCAAGAGGACTGGCGGCTGCGGTTGTATAAAGCCCACTGTCAAAGACCCAGACTCCGTACATACACACCTGAGGTTGTATAATAGTGGGGACATTGGTGAAGATTGCTGAATTGAGGGGGCACTAGTTGGGTTTATATGATAGAGTGGGGCAGTACTTGCCGTTGTGCGGCAGTGAGGTGGGAAATATTTTGGTGAATTTGTCTCGAGCTGATTTTTCGGCCCAGTTGATTTGCTTCTTCCAGAAAACCAACCCGCCCTCCATCACCGGCAGGTTTTCACTTCCATCGGCTCATCCCCAAAACCCAGCTTTAAACAGCAATAAAAACCCTGGAACCACACGGCGGGTCATTCAACATCTGTGGAGACAACAGACACGTTTATTTTAGGGATTTGGACCATTTTTTCACGGACCACCTGCAGTACCCTCGCAGACCACAGGTTGGGAAACACTGACTTAGTGTGCGACAGCTGGAGGGAGCAGTACCCCAGGCTAGAATCAACAACAACAACTTGTATTTATATAGCGCCTTTAACGTAGTAAAACGTCCCAAGGCGCTTCACAGAAGTAACTTAAGACAAAAAATTTGACACCGATCCACCTAAGGATAAATTAGGTTAGGTGACCAAAAGCTTGGTCAAAGAGGTAGGTTTTAAGGAGCATCTTAAAGGAGGAGAGAGAGGCGGAAAGGTTTAGGCAGGGAATTCCAGAGCTTAGGGCCTAGGCAACAGAAGGCACGGCCACCAAAGTTTGAGCGATTATAATCAGGGATGCTCAAGAGGGCAGAATTAGAGGAGCGCAGATATCATAGAATGATACAGCACAGAAGGAGGCCAATCGGCCCATCAAGCTGGAAATAGCAGGCGGTTCGGTCAGTTGGGTCCCTGGGTGACCTCGACCTTCAGGTTAACAGCCGGACGCGCTGAGTCTTTGCGCCACAGAGGATATCCAAGCCTCCTGTAATGGGCTTCGGAAGATGCCTGGGAGAAGGTCGCTTGCTCATCCTTGTGAACAGGTAATGATGTGGGGGGGAGGAGGCTGAAAGAAGAACGGAAAATCGTGTAAGAACGGGGTAAAGTATTTGGAGGCAAGCGGCGCGTTGGAGAGCGAGCATCACTTTCAACAACCCTTTATTTTTCCAGGTAAAAAGTCTCACGATCTGGGAGAGTACGACCCGCTCCGGCAGGCTGACAGCGACGACAGCGAGGACGATGGCGATCTCAACTACCAGAAAAATGGCAATCTCCAGACCGAGGCCAACCTTGAGGCCGCGCTTGACGGGGAGGCGGCCTCCGCGGTCGAGATGTACGCGTTGAAGGCGAAACAGCACCGGCCGGATGAACCCAGCTCTGCGGAGGTCCACGCAACTGAGGTGTCCGACGAGTTTAGCATTAAAGCCAGAACTTCGGTCCTCCCCTGCCTGCGCACTGCTGCCTTCCTCCTCACTCTTGCTTTGACCATGGTCCTGGTCCTAGTCTGTGCTTTCTTCATCCCGTGCCCGAGGAGCAAGCCGCTGAGGACCTCCTGGAACAGAAGCCTCGGCCAAGCAGCTGGTGAGCAGCGCTGAGGTGATGGAAACGCAATGGCAGCCCTACTTTTGTGTATTAGAGTGCTGGGGGTCGGAGGGGAGGAGCAGTGCAATGCCTCGCCATCCCAGTGAGTAAGGGCTGGTGATGCCACCCAGGGTGAGTTGCTGATCTTCGCCACATTGGGGAGGTGCTGAATGGAGCCCAGGCGCCGCCAGCTGCTCTTCAGCACCTTCTAGTGGCCGATTGCAAAACTACAGTGGCTGAGGCCAGGCCGCGGACGCCCCTGTTTGGTGGGGACGAGTCACTCGAGGGAAAGGAAGATGCACTGAAATTTTGAACGAATGGCGTTTCTTCCTTGTAGCTTGCTTTATATTTTCTCCCTTCTCCTCTTCCCACTTTGTCATCTGTGGCTCCGTGGGTAGCACCCTCACCTCTGAGTCACGAGGTTGTGGGTTCGAGCCCCACTCCAGAGACTTGAGCACAAAAATCTAGGCTGACACTCCAGTGCAGTGCTGAGGGAGTGCTGCACTGTCGGAGGTACCGTCTTTCGGATGAGACGTTAAACCGAGGCCCCGTCTGCTCTCTCAGGTGGATGTAAAAGATCCCTCGGCACTATTTTGAAGAAGAGCAGGGGAGTCCAGACCAATATTTATCCCTCAATCAACATAACAAAAACAGATTATCCTGGTCATTATCACATTGCTGTTTGTGGGAGCTTGCTGTGCGCAAATTGCCGCGTTTCCTACACTACAACAGTGACTAAACTTCAACAAGTATTTCATTGGCTGTAAAGCGCTTTGGGATGTCCGGTGGTGGAGAAAGGCGCTATAGAAATGCAAGTCTTTCTTTTTTCTGTCTCGGAGCCAGTGCTTTGGTAGGGGGGGGAGGCGAGGGGACGTACATCACTCCCCTCCGTCACATCCACCAACGCCACTCTATTAGGAGCTGGGGAGGATGGGCTGGGAATAGCAAGCCCTTATCATCCCTCCCTATGGCAAAGTGCCCAGCACTCAGCAACTCCCGATGAGAGTACAGCTCAGATAAGAACTGTTACAAACATAGCACTTTACAAGATGTATTTCTCAGTGCCAAGCACCACTCCCTAAAGTGAGCTCTCCCTCCCTACGAACTGAAATGTGCCATGAAGTGCACTTTCTTTGGTCATGTCGCGCTTCCTGGATGGCCAAATCTCTTTGTTACAAAAAAGTTACTCGCTGGAGTTGACACAAGCCCTCACGGTCCCCTCGTTTTCGGACACTCACCCAATCAGACCGGGCGACTCAGATTGCGAATTGAAGTTAAAATGAAACAACAGCAGAAATGAAATGCAGCAGCTTTCATTGGGTTACAGAACTCTTAACTTGCTCCTCATCAGCTACAAAAAATAATAAAACGTTCAACACTTTGCCAATTCAGCAACAACAACAACTTGCATTTATATAGCGCCTTTAACAGAGTAAAACGTCCCAAGACGCTTCACAAGAGCGTTATCAGTAAAAATTTGACACCGAGTTACATAAGGAGATATTAGGACAGGCAAGATGTTAAGGAGCATCTTAAAGGAGGAGAGAGACGGAGAGGTTTAGGAATCGAATTCCAGAGCTCGGGGCCTTGGCAGCTGAAGACAAGGCCCCCAACGGTGGGGGAAGGGAATCGGGGATGCGCAAGAGGTCAGAATTGGAGGAGTGCAGAGGTCTCGGAGGGTTGTAGGGCTGGAGGAGGTTACAGAGATGGGGAGGGGCGAGGCCATAGAGAGATTTGAAAACATGGATTCTGCCCGCCCGGAGTCTGCCCCCGCGGAGTCTGCCCCCGCGGAGTCTGCACCCCCCCCCCCGGTGTCTGCCCCCGCGGAGTCTGCCCCCCCCCCCCCGCGGAGTCTGCCCCCCCCCCCCGGAGTCTGCCCCCCCCCCCCCCTGGTGTCTACCCCCGCGGAGTCTGCCCCCCCGGTGTCTGCCCCCGCGGAGTCTGCCCTCGCGGAGTCTGCCTTCCCCCCCCAGTGTCTGCCCCCCCCGGTGTCTGCCCCCGCAGAGTCTGGCCCCCCGGTGTCTGCCCCCACGGAGTCTGCCCCCCCCCCGGTGTCTGCCCCCGCGGTGTCTGCCCTCCCGGAGTCTGCCCCCCCCGGAGTCTGCCCCCCCCGGAGTCTGCCCCCCCCGGAGTCTGCCCTCGCGGAGTCTTTGAATGTCCAGCTCCACATGAGCTGCAGAGCAGTGCAACAGGAAGCACTGCTGGCTGGTGTCACACATACCTGCCATCCCCATTGAGGTTCAGTTGGTATTTCGCACCATTCTGTCAATCACCCACACGATTTAAAGCCCAGAACTGCACTGCCTGGTGTGTTAGCAGTCATCAAATAGATGCTACACACAATGACACTTATCCCCTAGTGGCGATATGAACTTTTGACTGAAATGAACATTCACAGAGCACAGCAGACCGATGTATCAAGTGGTTTGATGAGGGACTACAGTTATCTGGAGAAGCTGGGATTGATCTCCTTAGAGCAGAGAAGGTTAAGGGGAGATTGAATAGAGATGTGCAAAATTATGAGGGGTTTTGATCGAGTAAATAAGGAGAAACTGTTTCCAGTGGCAGGAGGGTCGGTAACCAGAGGACACAGATTTAAGGTGATTGGCAAAAGAACCAGAGGGGAGAAGGAGGAGAATTGTTTTAGGCAGCGAGTTGTTATGTTGTGGAAGGTGCTGCCTGAAAGGGCGGTGGAAGCAGATTCGTTCGTAACTCTCAAAGGGAATTGGAGAAATACCTGATCAGGAGAAATGTGCAGGGCTGTAAGGAAAGGGCAGGGGACTGGGTTTAATTGGAGAGCTCTTTCAAAGAGCCAGCACAGGCACGATGGGCTGAATGGCCTCCTTCTATCCCATTCTATGACTTCTGACTGAGCTGTAAACAAATTGTATTCACGTAGGACGCTCTGTCTTCTGACTAAGTGTGAAGGGCCCTGGATTGCACCTGGTGATTGCAGATTTATTGTAGCTGGACTGCCTGCTGCAACATTTCAAATGACCAACAAAGCCTGTAACTGAATATGCAAAATAATAAAGGGGCTGTTTTTCATTTTGCTACCGCCGCATTTTTGGGATAAACATCGTCGTCATGGCACTGGAGGGTCGGCCCTTGCGATTTTCTGGCGGACCTCGATTTAGGTGGCCAGCGCTGTTGCCTGAAACAGGTGGAGGCCTAATCAGTACATAAGAACATGAGAAATAGGAGCAGGAGTCGGCCACTCGGCCCCTCGAGCCTGCTCCACCATTCAGTAAGATCATGGCTGATCTTCTACCTCATTCCACTTTCCTGCACTATCCCCATATCCCTTGATTCCCTTAATACTCAAAAATCTATCAATCTCTGTCTTGAATATACTCAACGACTGAGCCTCCACAGCCCTCTGGGGTAGAGAATTCCAAAGATTCACCACCCTCTGAGTGAAGAAATTTCTCCGCATCTCAGTCCTAAATGGCCGATCCCTTATTCTGAGACTGTGACCTCTGGTTCTAGACTCCCCAGCCAGGGGAAACAGCCTCCCTGCATCTACCCTGTCAAGCCCTGTAAGAATTTTGTATGTTTCAATGAGATCACCTCTTGACGTAAGAAAACTACTAGGCACTTGGTCTAAGCGTTAAACAAAGCTTTAATCAACTGTTTTTCAGCATGGAGATCTAGTTGTGGCCTTCACTAGTTCCTGTTAAGGAATGTCCTGAGCAAGCTGGGCCCATACCCAAGTATTTATACTCTCCCTGGACAGCGCCACCAGCAGGCCGCCCAGTATTACTTCATAAGTCATTTCCACATGAATGACAAGATTCATGTCACCTCTCATTCTTCGAAACTCTAGAGAATATAGGCCCATTCTACTCAATCTGTCCTCGTGTAAGTAAGGGTCAAAGGACATTGCCAGAGTCCTGACGCCATTTTTGTCTCTAACAGTGTTACTACCCCGAAGAGCTTTGAAGATGTATGGAGCAGTGTAGCAAGGAGTTCGTGCAAAGAAGAAGCAGCAACAAGTATGAGCACGAGGGGCAAGTAATTGTGAGGACAGTAGCAGGTCCTGAATGTGCAAGTGCACGCAGAAGGAGGTGCAGTGAAATGTCCGGTTGTGTCGGCGCAGAGGCAGGGGAGCAAAGAAAGCAAGACTTGCATTTCTATAGCGCCTTTCACCACCTCAGGATGTCCCAAAGCGCTTTACAGCCAATGAAGTACTTTTTGAAGTGTCGTCACTGTTGTAATGTAGGAAACGCGGCAGCCACTTTGAGCACAGCAAGCTCCCACAAACAGCAATGTGATAATGACCAGATAATCTGTTTTAGTGATGTTGGTTGAGGGATAAATATGGGCCAGGACACCAGGGATAGCTCCCCTGCCCTTCTTCAAAATAGTGCCATGGGATCTTTTACGTCCACCTGAGAGGGCAGATGGGGCCTCGGTTTAACGTCTCATTTGAAAGACGGGTTTGTAATGAGGAGGCTAAAGTAGGGTGTTGCAGGGCTGTACAAGAGAGGAAGAGAGCTGCGAAGGGGAGTCTGACCTTGCCAGTCCTGGTGAGGTTGTTAAATTTCTTCCTGCACCGCTGCCAGGTCCTGGGTAAAATGCTGCAGCATTGACCTGCTCTGCCATCTCTCTCCAGCGTTAGAACATCAGAGGGGAAGAGGCACTCCTTCTTGCTGTTCACGTGCTCTGTGAGCACCTCCAGGGCACCATTAGAAAATCTGCGGTGTCTTGGACCAAGTTATTTTGTCATCAGATTCAGAAATTCAATTGCCACTAACAAGTATTGAAAAGTGCACTTCCCCTTTAAGAGGTGCAGGATGCCTTTAAGTAGCCGCAGCCCCATCTGATTTCCCGCCCTCCCAACCAGCGAGCTGCCTGTCGCTGATTACATTTTAATTTTAATTATTCATTCTTGGAATGTGAGCATCGCTGGCAAGACTGGTGTTTATTACCCGTCCCAAGTTGTCCTGAGAAGGTGGTGGTCGGCCGCCGCCTTCAGTTGCTGCAGGAAAATGGATTGGGCCTTCCAACAGCATCATTGGGAGGGTGAAGTCATTGAGGGACTGGGAGATACACCAGGGAGAGAGTAGAGTCACTGAGGGACTGGGAGAATCACCAGGGAGAGAGAAGAGTCACTGAGGGACTGGGAGATACACCAGGGAGAGAGTAGAGTCACTGAGGGACTGGGAGATACACCAGGGATAGAGAAGAGTCACTGAGGGACTGGGAGATACACCAGGGAGAGAGAAGAGTCACTGAGGGACTGGGAGATACCCCAGGGAGAGAGAAGAGTCACTGAGGGACTGGGAGATACACCAGAGAGAGAGAAGAGTCACTGAGGGACTGGGAGATACACCAGGGAGAGAGTAGAGTCACTGAGGGACTGGGAGATACCCCAGGGAGAGAGAAGAGTCACTGAGGGACTGGGAGATACACCAGGGAGAGAATAGAGTCACTGAGGGACTGGGAGATACACCAGGGAGAGAACAGAGTCACTGAGGGACTGGGAGATACCCCAGGGAGAGAGAAGAGTCACTGAGGGACTGGGAGATACCCCAGGGAGAGAGAAGAGTCACTGAGGGACTGGGAGATACACCAGGGAGAGAACAGAGTCACTGAGGGACTGGGAGATACACCAGGGATAGAGTCCTGCCCATTGCCCGCTCAATCAGCGCACCATACCAAAATCAACCCTAAAGTCTTTTATTTGATTTGAAATAGGACAGATCTCCCTATCTCTCCCAGTAACATCCAGTAGAGACTGTCCCTGCAGCAGGAGACTGAGAAACGGTCCCCATTACATAAGAACGAAGGGTTTTTCGGAACAGGCAGAAAACCCTACCAAGCTTGTCCCTCTTTAATAAATCGACCCCAGCGCCGTGCGCCAAATGGCCATTTCTCATTCCAGGCACACTCTTGTGTCACTGTTTCTCTCCTAAGGTTTGCGATTACAATCCTTCCTGTTTATCGAGGGCTTCTCTTTCTTTCCCACAGGTTTCCCTCCTGTCATCACCCTCTGGGATGTCAATGATGACCAGGTTTCTGATGTTATCATTTCGTTCAGCTCCACTGGGAAAGCCCAGGACCAGCAAGGAGGCCTCAGAGCACAAGGTAATTTAGGGCTGCATGGAGTATTTCCTACAGCACTGTCAGTACTGTTACTACCCAGACAGAATCCCAGAACGCCTTGTCATACACCTTGACTCAATCAGTTTAAGTCAATTTGTCCCATTAAACATGCACTGGACATCGTAACCAAGAGTAGTGAAGCATATAATCCCACACCAGGCATGGACCCGAAGCCCATACAATCCTATGTTTTATAACTGTCCTTTCCTGAGGACTCCCTCTTGCTGGGTTACAGATCTGCATACTCTGGTTTGTGTTCTACAAGGCTCTCCATGCTGATTCTCCCAGTCCCTCAGTGACTCTACTCTCTCCCTGGTGTATCTCCCAGTCCCTCAGTGACTCTACTCTCTCCCTGGTGTATCTCCCAGTCCCTCAGTGACTCTTCTCTCTCCCTGGTGATTCTCCCAGTCCCTCAGTGACTCTACTCTCTCTCTGGTGTATCTCCTAGTCCCTCAGTGACTCTGTTCTCTCCCTGGTGTATCTCCCAGTCCCTCATTGACTCGACTCTCTCCCTGGTGTATCTCCCAGTCCCTCAGTGACTCTACTCTCTCCCTGGTGTATCTCAGTGTTTCTCCAATAGTTTGTTCAGATAAGTCACATAACTTGAACTAAATATTGGGAAGACTGAAGCCATTGCCTTTGGTCCAGCCACAAACTCCGCTCCCCGACCACCGTTTCCATCCCTGGCAACTGTCTGAAGCTGAGCCAGACCGTTCGCAACCTTGGTGTTGTGTCTGACCCCGAGACCACCTCTGTAACATTGCCCGACTCCGACCCTGCTTCAGCTTTGATGATGATGAAACTGAATCCATGCCTTTGTTACCTCGAGACTTGACCATTCCAGTGCTCTCCTGGCCGGCCTCCCATCTTCCACCCTACATAAACTTGTGCTGATCCAAAACTCTGTTGCCCGTATCTTAACTCGCACCAAGTCTCGTTCACCCATCACCCCTGTGCTCACTGACCTACGCTGGCTCCCAGTCCGACAATGCCTCAATTTTAAAATCCTCATCCTTGTTTTCAAATCCCTCGCTATCTCTGTAACCTCCTCCAGCCCCACAAGTTTTCGAGATCTCTGCGCTCCTCCAATGCTGGCCTCTTGCGCGTTCCCGATTTTAAACACTCCACCATTGGCGGCCTTGCCTTCAGCTGCCCTAAGCTCTGGAATTCTCTCCCTAAACCTCTCTGCTTGTCTACCTCTCTCTCTTTTAAGACGCTCCTTAAACTCTACCTCTTTGACCAAGCTTTTGGTCATCTGTCCTGCTATCTCCGTTTGTGGCTCGCTAATAAAAGTGTTTTTATTGATAACGTTCTTGTGAAGCGCCTTGGGACATTTTGCTCCGTTCAAGGTGCTATATAAACGCAGGTTGTTGCTGTGGTTGGTTTGGTGGACGTGACTCGTCTGTTCTGACCAGTCAAACCACATCTGCTGTAAGTCGAATGGACTGAACTGGGATTAGTAAGAAAACAGTAAAGAGCAACAAGACTGACTCCAGTATAAAGGGGATGAGCTGTGACAAAAGGTTCGAGAAGTTTAAAGGCTGCAGTCAAAGGTAGCTGAGCGGTCCCTCAGTGACTTCTATAAGCAGAGTAAATTAGCAGAAAGTACGTCTTTAAATGGTTCGAGAAAATCTTCTTTACATGAAGAGAGAAATGTTTGGAACAATCTCATTGAATCCACCTCCCAGAGAAGCTCTGGCGGAGGCCTGACAGCTGGCTGGTAACAGGAGGGGGGCCGGGGTCTGTGCTGTGCAGACGGGGCAGCTGTGACACTCGCCTGAACCCCCCCTCCCCAGGCTGGGGAGGGGTCGTAAATCATCCAGGTTTCCCGCTCCCGGCTGCTCCTGCTGGAGACCTCCCATGTGTAGCCTTCGGGGAAGCGGGCGGTGGAGGGAAACACAGGTGCGGGGCCCACCTGTGACTCCCCCTGCGGTGGAGCAGCCTGTCGGTGCTTGTTGTGCAGGCTGACACCCGATCAGTGGCTACTCGGGAGGGCGGGGGGGGGGGAGGTATGGGAAGCTCGCAGAACAGCGGACCGTGTAAACGGCGGAGGGGCTTGTAACTCGGAGAGAGTCGGATCCGCTGACCTCCCCTTTGCTCTTTCTGCAGCCACGTTGAAGCTTCACGTGTCGGTGGCGGTGTTGTCGGGGCTGGACGGCAGCGTTCTGTGGACGACCCCGGCCTCGGAGCGGCTGAAGTTCATCCAGTGCGGCGCCGACGAGACAGGAGGAGGGCGGGGTTCTGTCTGCCTACTGATTGGAGTCAACCATATGCTGAAGGCTGTCAACAGCAGCTCAGGTACACAGCGCCCCAGCCCAGCGAGACCCTGGAGACCTGTCCTCAGAACCGAGTGACGTCTCGGTACCTTCACACGCTTCCCTCTTACCGAAGCTGGCTGCGCATTTAACCAAGCTACTGCCCCGCGGAGTGCTCGGACCTGGGGTTTGTCACCACAGTTTCCTGGAGTCTCAGTGTGACGGGACCCTGTATTGTTCCAGTGCAGTCTCACTGTGACAGCCAGTGGCTCAGTGGGCAGCACTCTCGCCTCTGAGTCAGAAGGCCGTGGGTTCGAGTCCCGCTCCAGAGACTTGAGCACACAAGTCTAGGCTGGCTCTCCAGTGCAGTGCCGAGGGAGTGCTGCACTGTCGGAGGTGCCGTCTTTCGGATGAGACAGTAAACCGAGGCCCCGTCTGCTCTCTCAGGTTGAGGTAAAAGATCCCACGGCACTATTTCGAGGAAGAGCAGGGGAGTTCTCCCCGGTGTCCTGGGGCCAATATTTATCCTCAACCAACATCACTAAAACAGATTATCTGGTCATTATCACATTGCTGTTTGTGGGAGCTTGCTGTGCGCAAATTGGCTGCCGCGTTTCCTACATCACAACAGTGACTACACTTCAAAAAGTCCTTCATTGGCTGTGAAGCGCTGTGGGACGTCCGGTAGTTGTAAAAGGCGCTATAGAAATGCAAGTCTTTCGTTCTTGAGAGCTGCCTGTGTGTGACAGGACCCTGAATTGTTACAGAGCAGTCTCCCTGCACTAAGTAACCACCTCATTCACTATTGTGTTTCAGGAAGTAGCCTGTGGGAAATGAAGAGCGTGTACCGATCCCGTCGGACTCCCTCCGCCCCGGCAGTGCTGCTCCCAGACATAGACGGTGATGGATTCGCAGACTTCCTGCTCGGGAGCAGGCCTGCTGCTCTGGTACGGAACCACTCGCACCCTTCGATTGGCAGAAGCGCAGCGCTCCCAGTAAACTAGCCACAGGATGGCACCCTCCGCAGATCGGCTGCGGAGGTCAATCCCCATTCCAGCGTCTGGGCCCACGGGGGGCGGTAAATCAGTGTCGGGATCCTCCCGCTCGTTTTCCCTCACTCTGGTGAAGTTACAGTGGATCAGGAGAAAAACCTCGGCAGGAAACTTGCCCCCGTAGTCCCGGCTGACAGTCGCATGCCGTTCTGAGGGGGCGCTCGATTGCCAGAGGTGCCCTCTTTTTTGGACGAGACGTTAAACCGGGTGGACGTAAAAGGTCCCGCGGCACTATTCGAAACAGAGCAGAGAGCCGCCCCCCACTGTCTGAGCCAGCATCCCTCCCTCAATCAGCAGCAACCAAAGAGCAGATTGGCCGGCCCTTCACCGCGGCCAGTGTTTGTGGGATCTTGCTGTGCACACTTGAGCCGCTGCGTTTCCCACATAACAACAGTGACCACACTTCAAAAATACCACCTCAGATGTTGAACACTTTGAGCTGTTGTGAGGAGGTGAGGTGGTGCTGTATAAAATACAGCTGCTTTCTTCAGCTCATGGTTGCCCTTGTCATTAACCCCAAGGTCGCTTTCTCTGACTGTGAGCCCAGCCGTCAGCCCAGAGTCATAGGTACACTTGAGTGTGTTGCTAGGTGACAGTGAGAATAAAATGATTGTGCTTCCCAAACATCTCTTGACTTTCGATGATCAGTGCTCTGGACTCTCTGCGCCAGTCTCTAGGCACACGTACCCTGCCCCCACTCAGTGCTCTGTCCACACTGCGCCAGTCTCGGGCACACGTACCCTGCCCCCATTCAGTGCTCTGTCCACACTGCGCCAGTCTCGGGCACACGTACCCTGCCCCCATTCAGTGCTCTGTCCACACTGCGCCAGTCTCTAGGCACACGTACCCTGCCCCCACTCAGTGCTCTGTCCACACTGCGCCAGTCTCTAGGCACACGTACCCTGCCCCCACTCAGTGCTCTGTCCACACTGCACCAGTCTCGGGCACACGTACCCTGCCCCCATTCAGTGCTCTATACCCACTGCGCCAGTCTCTAGGCACACGTACCCTGCCCCCACTCAGTGCTCTGTCCACACTGCACCAGTCTCGGGCACACGTACCCTGCCCCCACTCAGTGCTCTATACCCACTGCACCAGTCTCTAGGCACACGTACCCTGCCCCCATGCAGTGCTCTGTCCACACTGCGCCAGTCTCGGGCACACGTACATGTCATTGGCAAAATGGCCTTTATTTCAAGGGGGATGGAGTATAAAAGTAGGGAAATCTTGCTACAACGGTACAGGGTATTGGTGAGACCACACCTGGAGTACTGCGTACAGCTTTGGTCCCCTTATTTAAGGAGTGATATACTTGCATTAGAGGCAGTTCAGAGAAGGTTCACTAGGTTGATTCCTGGGATGGAAGGGTTGTCTTATGAGGAAAGGTTGAGCAGGTTGGGCCTATACTCATTGGAGTTTAGAAGAATGAGAGGTGATCTTATTGAAACATATAAGATTCTGAGGGGGTTGGACAGGGCAGAGAGGATGTTTCCCCTCGTGGGGGAATCTAGAACGAGGGGGCATAGTCTCAGAATAAGATGTTGCCCATTTAAGACAGAGATGAGGAGGAATTTCTTCTCTCAAAGGGTCGTGAATCTTTGGAATTCTTTACCCCAGAGAGCTGTGGAAGCGGAGTCATTGAATATATTCAAGGCGGAGATTGACAGAATTTTGAGCAACAGGGGAATCGAGGGTTACGGGGAGCGGGCAGGAAAGTGGGATTGAGGCCAAAATCGGATCAGCCATGATCTCATTAAATGGCGGAGCAGGCTCGAGGGGCTGAATGGCCTACTCCTGCTCCTATTTCTTATGTTCTTATGTACCCTGCCCCACCCCCCCAGTGCTCTGTCCACACTGCGCCAGTCTCTAGGCCCATGTACCCTGCCCCCACCTAGTGCTGAGTACCCGTGCACACTGCTAGTGCCCAGACTCGAGTACCCCTGCCTGCCGCTGATATAACAATTGCAACAGATCCTGGTATCACCACAGTTATTTTCCCAATAAACAATAGGCCAAGCTGACTGGTGTTGGTGATGTGTAGGCGGTGGGTAATGGGCAGTTGCACTGTTCAAATAACTCCTGCAGCGAGCTGGCAAAAGGTGTCGTGTCTCCCACACGTACCAAGGGCTGCGGTTTCCTGTTTGAGGTTTGGAGCAGCCAGGGGGCATGTGAAACGGAGTGGCTCAGGCCTGTAAGGTGCATCTCTCACTCAGAAGGACCCTCAGAAGACCGCTGCTCTGATGCCCTGGGTGGCCTGTAGCTTCATTGAATCAGCTGGAGAATGTTATGGGGCTCGGTCTGCCTTCGTTCAATGTTCTCCCCTCTCCTAATGAAGTGCCACTGGCACTGGCTACGTTCTGGCACCTTGCTCCACTCACCATTCTTAGCGTATAGACTCAGACAGTGAGTCCTTTGATTGATTCTCGGGATGTGGGGATGTTGCACTTTTTCAAGGAGGCTTTGAGGGTGTCCTTGAAGCGTTTCCTCTGCCCACCTGGAGCTCTCTTGCCGTGTCGGAGCTCCGAGTAGAGCGCTTGTTTTGGGAGTCTCGTATCGAAGCCTCCTTGGAAAAAGTGCAACATCCCCACCGGCACCTGGGGATCCCTGGCCCAGGACCGCACAAAGTGGAGGAGAAGCATCCGGGAGGCGCCGAACACCTCGAGTCTCTTCACCGGGAGCAAGCGGAAGCCAAGCGCAAACAGCGGAAGGAGCGCACGTCAACCCAAGCACCCCACCTGCCCGCCCCTTCAACCACCGTCTGCCCCACCTGTGACAGAGACTGTAGGTCCCGCATTGGACTCATCAGTCACCCGAGAACTCATTTTTAAGTGGAAGGAAGTCATCCTCGGTTCCAAGGGACTGCCGAAGAAGAATTTCTCGGAATGTGGACGTCGCTGGCAAGGCCGGCATTTATTGCCCATCTCTAGTTGTCCTGAGAAGGTGACGGGCCTTCTTTGTAGCGGTTTGATAGGACAGTGTCTCACTGGACCATTTTAGAGGGTAGTTAAAAGTCAACCATGTTGGTGTGGGTCTGGAGTCGCCTATAGGCCAGACCGGGTAAGGACGGCAGGTTTCCTTCACTGAAGGACATTAGTGAACCAGTTGGGTTTTTACGACAATTTCTTAGCTTCATGGTCACTTTTACTGATACCAGTTTTTAATTCCAAATTTTTTAAACTGAATTCAATGCTCAGACTGGGATTTTTTGACTCCGTTCTACTGGATTACTAGTCCAGGCCTTTGGATTACTGGTACAGTAACCTCATGCTCCCAGCAACCAGCCACAAAGCAGCGCTGGGAGGTGTCTGGGAGCAGGGTAGCTGCGCGCCCTTGCCTGGGGAATCGGTGAGTGCTGGGGACGAGGGGCTCACTCGGGGCAGAGCGAGGAAACGGGATCACAAATGAATATCCAAGCCTCGCTGCATATTGTCCTCATGAATTGTTTCTGTTCCAGACCAGTCGGGTTCGAGACGTGTCCTTTATCTTTGTGTCAGGAGCAAACGGGGTCCTGATTGGTCAGCCGGTTTCTTTCAACGTCACTGGTGAAGGCAAGCTGATTGGCCCAAAGGCCTACGTGTCTGGCGGAGGGGCGTTCTACATTCTGTTTGGTTACGGTAAGCAGCAGAGAACAAATTGTAACATTATGGTTCCTCAGCTCCTTCGTGCCCCTCACCGTGGTGTGACGCCGTTTAGGGAGGTGGCGGATTGCGGCCGGAGTGACCTTTAGCCTATTGCGGTGGACACGCCCAGCGGGCCCTGAGTCTGCCGGTCTCAGCCGGGTTGGAAGCAGGGTGCCACAGTTGACCTTTGGCCCACTGGGTTCAGGGGATGGGTTGGCAGAGAGGGAGTTCCTGCTTCTGACCACTAGACACCCAATCGCTGCGATTCCAGGGTCTACGCCCTGGAGAGGGGGCAACGACAGACCCAAATCCATTTGCTGCCTGACTTGCCGAACCAGTTGCCGACCAAAGCAAGCTGTCGTGCCAAATGGCTCTCTGTAGATACACATCTGATCTGAATGAACTTCGGGGACTTCAGCCCATAATCCATGCTGGCACCCTTGACACACACTGAGGGAGCGCCGCACTGTCGGAGGGGCGGTACTGAGGGAGCGTTGCACTGTCGGAGGGGCAGTGCTGAGGGAGCGCCGCACTGTCGGAGGGGCAGTGCTGAGGGAGCGCCGCACTGTCAGAGGGGCAGTACTGAGGGAGCGCCGCACTGTCGGAGGGGCAGTACTGAGGGAGCGCCGCACTGTTGGAGGGGCAGTGCTGAGGGAGCGCCGCACTGTCGGAGGGGCAGTACTGAGGGAGCACCGCACTGTCGGAGGGGCGGTACTGAGGGAGCACCGCACTGTTGGAGGGGCAGTACTGAGGGAGCGCCGCACTGTCGGAGGGGCAGTACTGAGGGAGCGCCGCACTGTCGGAGGGGCGGTACTGAGTGGGCGCCGCACTGTCGGAGGGGCAGTACTGAGGGAGCGCTGCACTGTCGGAGGGGCAGTGCTGAGGGAGTGCTGCACTGTCGGAGGGGCAGTACTGAGAGAGCGCCGCACTGTCGGAGGGGCAGTACTGAGGGAGCGCTGCACTGTCGGAGGGGCAGTGCTGCGGGAGCGCCACACTGTCAGAGGGGCAGTACTGAGGGAGCGCCGCACTGTCGGAGGGGCAGTACTGAGGGAGCGCTGCACTTCCGGAGGGGCAGTACTGAGGGAGTGCTGCACTGTCGGAGGGGCAGTACTGAGGGAGCGCTGCACTGTCGGAGGGGCAGTACTGAGGGAGCGCTGCACTGTCAGAGATGCCGTCTTTCGGATGAGACGTTAAACTGAGGCCCCGTCTGCTCTCTCAGGTGGACGTAAAAGATCCCATGGCACTATTTCGAAGAAGAGCAAGGGAGTTCTCCCCGGTGTCCTGGCCAATATTTATCCCTCAATTAACATCGCTAAAATCAGATTATCTGGTCATTATCACATTGCTGTTTGTGGGAGCTTGCTGTGCATAAAGTGACTGCCGCATTTCCTACATTACAACAGTGACTACACTTCAAAAAGTACCTCATTGGCTGTAAAGTGCTTTGGGACGTCCTGAGGTCCTGAAAGGCGCTATAGAAATGCAGTTCTATCTTTGTTTGTGGGAGGATTGCCCTCTCTGTTCAATTGAATATGAGCACCGTGGATCACAGCGACTGCTGCTAATCGAGCCGAGTAACCACATTTTCAAGTGATTGCCAGTTCCTGTGTATTGATATAAAAGTATATATGGATTGGAATTGTGACCGAGAGTCACTGAGGCCCCGATTTTAACTCCAGGTGGATTCCCTGCTCAGGCCTGAGTTAAAATTACAGTCGGGTCTCAATGATGTCATCGGGCCGCAACATGCACATGTAAAGAAGGACCCTGCTGGCTCCGGGCGGGTGTCCTCCTCGCTGCCTGCCCAGGAGGGCAGGCTAAAATTGCAGATGTTGCGATCATGGCAGCTTTCGGACACTTAAGAGCCAAGGGCGATTTTAACCGCCCCCTCGCCAGGTTTCTGCTGAGCGAGTAGGGTTAAAATCGCACCCCCCCCGATCTCCTCCCAACACTTTTTCCTCCCATGACTGTATAGTCCCCTCTGGTCCTCATCTCTTCATCGTTTGCATGGTGCCCCTCGGTGACGGGCAGAAGCGTGGAATCAGCTTCCACGTGTCCACCAATGGCAGCCAACGTTACCGCACTGCCGCCACCTTCCATTCCGCCAACGTCATCGCCCCCTGTAACCGCCTCTCCGACGCGGAGTTTCCGGATTGAATTGTAGCCCCCTCCAGTTTACTGTCGGTGAAATCAAAGCCCTGCGCTGCTGTCCTGGGCTCCCTCAACCTTCTTGCTGCCACCTCAAGCCCAGGCCAGACGCGCAAAGCCTCGGCCTCCTGCTGGAACCCCGGGCCGAGCCTCCTCCTCCACATCCGATTTATTGCAAAGACTGCTTCCTTCCGCCGCCAAACCATTGCCCACCTCCACTCTCCCTCCTGCCCACTCTTGCCGAGGTGCCAGTCCATTCATTCCTCACCTCGAGCCTCAACTTCTTCCTGGTCCTCCCTCCACCCCTGCGTTCAGTTCTGGGCACCAGCAGGAGATATTGGCCTTGGAGGGGGTGCAGCGAAGATTCACCAGAATGATACCAGGGCTAAAAGGGTTCAATTATGAGGACAGGTTGCATAGACTGGGCTTGTATTCCTTTGAGTATAGAAGATTAAAGGCTGATCTAAGTGAGGTGTTGAAGATGATCAAAGGAGTTGATAGGGTAGAGAGAGAGAAACTATTTCCTCTGGTGGGGGGAGTCCAGAACAAGGGGGCATAACCTTAAAATTAGAGCCAGGCCGTTCAGGGGTGATGTCAGGAAGCACTTCTTCACACAAAGGGTGGTGGAAATCTGGAACTCTCTCCCCCAAAAAGCTGTCTGGGGTTCAATTGAAAAATTTAAAACTGAGATTGATAGATTTTTGTTGGGTAAGGGTATTAATGGATACGGAACCAAGGTGGGTAGATGGAGTTAAGGTACAGATCAGCCATGATCTCATTGAATGGCGGAACAGGCTCGAGGGGCTGAATGGCCTCCTCCGATGTTCCATCCTTCACCAACCAAAGTGTGTGTAGAATGCCGAGGCCGCGACCTCTCCCACACAAAGTGCCGCGTGCCCATCCTTGCCAAGCTCCACTGGCCACCCGCACTCGAGGCCCTTGTCCTCCCGTTCAACTCCCTCGACGGCCTCGCTCCGCCAGACCCGTGTGACCTCCTCCGCGTGTCCCTTGTTACCCCTGCTGCCGACCACTCAACCATTCACGGCTGCACCTTCCGCCACTGCGCCCCATCCTCTGAGACTCCGTCCCGTAACCTGTCCACCTCGGCAACTTCCTGCTTCCGGAAGCTTCCATCGAGCCCGTTTCCCCTCCTGCTCGGCGTGCACTCTGTACGTCGCTCTGAGACGCCCTCTGTGTGAGCAGCACCTCAGAAATCTAAATTATCATGAAAATTAATCTCAGTAAATAATAGCTCAACATCATGAGTCACAGGAGTAAGCGGGGAAGAAAAGCCTTTTATTGGATGAACCAGGTTTTCATTTTGGAACTTTGGCCTGCTGTAGAATCACAGAATAGTACAGCACAGAAGGAGGCCATTTGGCCCATCGAGTCTGGGCCGGCTCTTTCGAAGAGCGATCCAGTTAGTCCTACTCCCCGCTCTTTCCCCGTAACCCTGCAATTTTTTTTCCAAAGTATTTATCCAATTCCCTTTTGATGACTACGATTCAACCTGTATCCACCACCCAATTAGGCAGTCCATTCCAAATCCTAGCCACTCGTTGCGTAAAAACGGTTTTCCTCATGTCGCCTCTGGTTCTTTTGTCAATCACCTTAAATCTGTGCCCTCTGGTTATCGGCCCTTCAGCCATTAGAAACAGTTTCTCTTTATTTACTCTATCTAAACCCTACATGATTTTAAACACCTCCATCAATTCTCCTCTTAGCCTTCTCTGCTCTAAGGAGAACAACCCCAGCTTCTCCAGTCTATCCACGTAACTGTAATCCCTCATCTCCGGAACCATTCTGGTAAATCTCTTTTACTTCTAAAAAGCCACAAATAGGATTCCCAGGGTAACCTGGAGACTGTGCTTCAAACCCGGAGCGAGGAGGCCCCCTCTGTGTGCTCCTTCCAGCCACTTGTAATAACAACAACTACTTGAATTTATATGGCGCCTTTCATGTGAATATTCAACAATAAGGCAAAAAATTATTCCGCAGAAATAGCTTTTAAATACTCATTGTTTATGAACTAAAGGAACTCCATCCGGCAAAGCAGGCTCCCGGTAAACAGACTGATCTTTGGTAACAGGATAAGCGGGTGACTGTTATTCCGCAGTCGCTAGCACCACCTCCTGGAGAATCTAAGGCGGCTCACGAAATATTTGAAGAGTTTCATTTTGCGGAGCAGCGCTGCAGGTTTGGTTTTCACTGAGAAGGGCTGTGGCCACTGTGCAGAACGACACTGAGGCTGAGGAAAAGTGAGCGAGAAGGGGGGGGGGGGTAACTCCGGAAGCAGCGACCAGGTTGTGAGGTGACACACTGCATAGATACACCGTGTGAATCCCAGTCTAACCAGCCGGGATTGAGCCAGAGACCCACCCTCAATTCCCGCAACAAATGCTCCTGTTCCGTTCACGTTTGCACTTTTATTTTTTCAAATTCTGGTCTTGATTTGTAACTAACTGATATCTGTGCAGACAGCCCTGGGTCAGAGGTCAGCTTTGTAAACCAGTGAGTAACAGCTTAACCAGTTGAAAGAAAGACACACTGGGAGCACAAAGCAAGACTCCCGAGTTGCCAGAATGGGGAGCACCTGCTGTCTGTAAAGAATACTCCTACTCTTCACTAACACAAAGTCTTTCCTTTTAAAGGGAACATCCAGGCTGTGTCCGTGAGGGACATTTACAACCGGGCGAATGGCAAAGGCAGCTTGCCTCCACCTCTACAAAGCCAGGACTCCGTGTGGGAATGGAAGAGAGAGGGGAACCGGTCAGGATTGTTCGAGGTGTACAGGTGACTATCACATATACCGGGTTGTTTTGGTGGGGGCCTCTAATGGATTTATGTCTAGACAGTTGTTTCGGAGAGCAGCTATTCCCTTCAGCCCGGGGTGTACAGCGAGGTGGAGGGAGGCTGCTCCAACAGTCACCAGGCCGAGCTCAGCCGTTCCCTCAGTGCAGGGGATTTCAAACATCGAGAGTGGGCCTTAATCATTGGTCAGAGAGAGTGGGCCTCAATCATTGGTCAGTGAGAGTGGGCCTCAATCATTGGTCAGGGAGAGTGGGCCTCAATCATTGGTCAGAGAGAGTGGGCCTCAATCATTGGTCAGAGAGAGTGGGCCTCAATCATTGGTCAGAGAGAGTGGGCCTCAATCATTGGTCAGAGAGAGTGGGCCTCGATCATTGGTCAGGGAGAGTGGGCCTCAGTCATTGGTCAGGGAGAGTGAGCCTCAGTCATTGGTCAGGGAGAGTGGGCCTCAATCATTGGTCAGAGAGAGTGGGCCTCGATCATTGGTCAGAGAGAGTGGGCCTCAATCATTGGTCAGAGAGAGTGGGCCTCAATCATTGGTCAGAGAGAGTGGGCCTCGATCATTGGTCAGAGAGAGTGGGCCTCAATCATTGGTCAGAGAGAGTGGGCCTCAATCATTGGTCAGAGAGAGTGGGCCTCGATCATTGGTCAGAGAGAGTGGGCCTCAATCATTGGTCAGGGAGAGTGGGCCTCGATCATTGGTCAGAGAGAGTGGGCCTCGATCATTGGTCAGAGAGAGTGGGCCTCAATCACTGGTCAGGGAGAGTGGGCCTCGATCATTGGTCAGAGAGAGTGGGCCTCAATCATTGGTCAGAAATGCGGCCCGAGACACAGATTCATGGTACCCCTTGCATCTGTTAGGATGTCACTTGGACTCATGTTTGACTGGAATTTGATGACTGGTTTAGGAATGATTCTGTCCTCCTAAAACATGAGTTCAGTCACCTAACTTTGCATTTCTGTAGCGCCTTTCACGACCTCGGGACGACCCAAAGCACTTCACAGCCAATGAAGCACTTTATGGAGTGTAGTCACTGTTGGAATGTGGGAAACGCGGCAACCAATTTGTGCACAGCAAGCTCCCACAAACAGCAATGTGATAATGACCAGATGATGGTCTAATAATTCGGTTGCTTTGCACCTCCTGTTAGCGCCCTAAGAGGGCGCTAGCGGGGCACAAAGCAACTAGCGCCTGGGCGCGGCGCCGCCAACGCCTCCCGCGAAATTCAGCGGGAGGTTAGCGGCAGCGGTAACCATTAGCGCCCCGCTCGCGCCCCGGCCACGATCTTCGGTAGCGCCCCCTGACTTACCGCCGGACGCTATGTCCGACGGGGTCAGGGGGGCCTACCTGCGGCCGGGGCGGCGCTATTTAAAGGGAAGGTGCCGGGCAGCCATTTTTGTTGCTGGCCGCTTGCCAGCACCTGCCTCCGCTCCCGTCCCCAGCCTCTTGAGCACCCCCCCCTCCCGCGGAGTGCCGGCGGCGCTCCGTGAGCCTAGCACTTCTCTTGAGTGCCGGGCTCCTTTGCCAGCACTCCGATCCCGGTGGCCCAGCTGGGCCCCGGGTCGCACTGCGCAAGGCCCCTCCCCTTTAATAAGGGGAGGAAGGTCTGCAGTACCGGGGCACGTAGCGCCACGATATTCACTCGCAGCGCCCCAAGAGGGAGGCGGGGCGCTTCGGCGAAGTTAGCGCCCCAAAGGAGGCTCAACCCAATTTTTCCCCCAATCTGTTTTAGTGATGTTGGTTGAGGGATAAATATTGGCCAGGACACCGGGGATAACTCCCCTGCTCTTCTTCGAAATAGTGGCCATGGGATCTTTTACGTCCACCTGAGAGAGCAGACGGGGCCTCGGTTAGAGGGAAAGACTTCACAATGTATCGGTGGTCTGTGTAGAATAAAGTCTTTCTAAATGCGACTTGTTGACTGGCTAGCTTGAGCTGAACAACTCGGTTTGATGTTGAGTTGGTGCAGGGTGTGAAGTCAGTACCTGCCTTTGTACCCTGTCTCTAAGGGCTTGCATGTGACGCTGACTCCCTTCCAGGAGACTGCACTCAGTCACGTAGTGAGAATGATGCCAAAACAAGCTCGTCATCCTGCAACCCAGAATAGCAATAAGGTGACCTGATTCTGCAGACGGTCACGTACTTGAACGAGCTGCTCTGGCACCTATTTCTCACAGGGCTCACATGACTGCATTGTCCTGTCAACAAACAGGCAGAACATGCTTTCAAAGATGACTTTGACAGCTAAGGACACGGGGTCAGTTTCGGTGACTGAGCGAAGACAGCGCCAACCTCTGAATCAGAAATTTACAGCACAGAAGGAGGCCATTCGGCCCATCATGTCCGCCCGGTTGAAAACAGCTCTCCAGCCTAATGCCACTTTCCAGCTCTTGGTCCATAGCCCTGTAGGTTACGACACTTCAAGGGCATATCCAAGTACGTTTTAAATGTGGGTTTCTGCCTCTAGCACCCTTTCAGGCAGTGAGTGCCAGACCACCACCACCCTCTGGGTGAAAAGATTCCTCCTCAACTCCCCTCTAATCCTTCTACCAATTAGTTTAAATCTATGCCCCCTGGTTATTGACCTCTCTGCTAAGGGAAATAGGTCCTTCCTATCCACTCTATCTAGGCCCCTCGTAATTTTATACACCTCAATCAGGTCTCCCCTCAGCCTCCTCTGTTCCAAAGAAAACAACCCCAGCCTATCCAATCTTTCCTCATAGCTAAAATTCTCCAGTCCTGGCAACATCCTCGGAAATCTCCTCTGTAGCCTTTCTAGTGCAATCACATCTTTCCTGTGATGACCATTCTCAACCATTTATCCGTGCAGTGCATGTTAAGTGTTGGTAAGATGTGTGGGGCGACTACACAGTGGGTTTGTCTCGGTGCAATGGATTAGCGCTTGGAGTGTAAACAGACGGGGTGCATGTACAATATTGCATGTACAGACTGTGCTCTCCACCGCGTACAGACCTGTGCTCTCCCCGCGTGCAGGCGCGCTCTCCCCCGCGTACAGACCGCGCTCTCCACCGCGTACAGACCGCGCTCTCCACCGCGTACAGGCCGCGCTCTCCCCCGCGCACAGGCCGCGCTCTCTCCCCCGCGCGCAGGCCGCGCTGCCTCCCCCGCGCGCAGGCCGCGCTGCCTCCCCCGCGCGCAGGCCGCGCTGTCTCCCCCGCGCGCAGGCCGCGCTGTCTCCCCCGCGCGCAGGCCGCGCTGTCTCCCCCGCGCGCAGGCCGCGCTGTCTCCCCCGCGCGCAGGCCGCGCTGTCTCCCCCGCGCGCAGGCCGCGCTGTCTCCCCCGCGATCCTGATCGCCAGGCTGTCGGGGTGGCACTGGGTGGAACATCAAACAGGGTGGGGATGTAGCAAGGCCAGCCAGGCTGGGCCCTTGGCACGATCCCTCTCTCCTGCACTGCACAGCCTGGGCAGGAGCAGCCCATCTGTCCTCTCCGTCAGGGCTCAGTGTACGTGGGAAGGGGAACCTCGAAAGAGAAGAAAAATTAGCAACTAAAATAGATTAAAAGGCAGAAGGAGTTGTATTTTTCCATTGCCATGACTCACTGGACAGGTGTAATGCAGAACTCTGAGAGACAGGGCAGCAGGCAGATTGTGTGTCGATCTGCAGGTTCACAGTCCCCTTTCAGACTCCCTGGAACACACTACCATCTCCAGTCTAGTGCTATTCAGATCGAAATGTCTGCTCCACGTCTGTTGGTCACAAGGATATTTGGGCAGAGATTAAGACTATCATTTAACAAAGAGTCCAATCACACGTGGAGAGCGAGAGAGCGAGGGAGCTCGAGAGCTTCACACAAAATCACTTCCACCTGTGGTTTTAATTTCCGAGACTGCAGCATCTTTTCATTCACTCCGGCGACAGGTGGAGATTCATTGGCAGACCGCCTCGTCCTGTACTCGGCCCAGGGAGAGACGCGAATCAAGACAGCAAACTACCACAGCATCACAGTTCAGTCACAGACCTGCATCTGACCCTGGGTAATCTCTCAGACCCCTGGGTAATCTCTCAGACCCCTGGGTAATTGCACTGCCCACTGACCCCTGGGTAATCTGACAGACCCCTGGGTAATCTCTCAGATCCCTGGGTAATCTCACAGACCCCTGGGTAATCGCACTGCCCACTGACCCCTGGGTAATCTCTCAGACCCCTGGGTAATCGCACAGACCCCTGGGTAATCTCACTGCCCACTGGCCCCTGGGAAATCTCACAGACCCCTGGGTAATCGCATTGTCCATTGACCCCTGGGTAATCTCACAGACCCCTGGGTAAACGCACTGCCCACTGACCCCTGGGTAATCTCTCAGACCCCTGGGTAATCTCACAGACCCCTGGGTAATTGCACTGTCCACTGACCCCTGGGTAATATCACTGGCCCCTGGGTAATCTCACTGCCCACTGGCCCCTGGGTAATCGCACTGCCCACTGGCCCCTGGGTAATCGCACTGCCCACTGACCCCTGGGTAATCGCACTGCCCACTGACCCCTGGGTAATCTCACAGACCCCTGGGTAATCGCACTGCCCACTGACCCCTGGGTAATCTCACAGACCCCTGGGTAATCGCACTGCCCACTGACCCCTGGGTAATCGCACTGCCCACTGACCCCTGGGTAATCGCACTGCCCACTGACCCCTGGGTAATCGCACTGCCCACTGACCCCTGGGTAATCACACAGACCCCTGGGTAATCGCACTGCCCACTGACCCCTGGGTAATCGCACTGCCCACTGACCCCTGGGTAATCTCTCAGACCCCTGGGTAATCGCACTGCCCACTGACCCCTGGGTAATCGCACTGCCCACTGACCCCTGGGTAATCTCACAGACCCCTGGGTAATCGCACTGCCCACTGACCCCTGGGTAATCTCACAGACCCCTGGGTAATCTCACTGGCCCCTGGATAATCTCACTGCCCACTGGGTAATCTCACAGACCCCTGGGTAATCTCACTGCCCACTGGCCCCTGGGAAATCTCACAGACCCCTGGGTAATAGCACTGCCCACTGACCCCTGGGTAATCGCACTGCCCACTGACCCCTGGGTAATCGCACTGCCCACTGACCCCTGGGTAATCACACTGCCCACTGACCCCTGGGTAATCTCACAGACCCCTGGGTAATCGCACTGCCCACTGGCCCCTGGGTAATCTCACAGACCCCTGGGTAATATCACTGCCCACTGACCCCTGGGTAATCTCACAGACCCCTGGGTAATATCACTGCCCACTGGCCCCTGGGAAATCTCACAGACCCCTGGGTAATCGCACTGCCCACTGACCCCTGGGTAATCGCACTGCCCACTGACCCCTGGGTAATCGCACTGCCCACTGACCCCTGGGTAATCTCACAGACCCCTGGGTAATCGCACTGTCCACTGACCCCTGGGTAATCTCACAGACCCCTGGGTAATCGCACTGCCTACTGACCCCTGGGTAATCTCTCAGACCCCTGGGTAATCGCACTGCCCACTGGCCCCTGGGTAATCTCACAGACCCCTGGGTAATCGCACTGCCCACTGACCCCTGGGTAATCTCACAGACCTCTGGGTAATCGCACTGCCCACTGACCCCTGGGAAATCTCACGGACCCCTGGGTAATCGCACTGCCCACTGACCCCTGGGAAATATCACGGACCCCTGGGTAATTGCACTGTCCACTGACCCCTGGGTAATCTCTCAGACCCCTGGGTAATCGCATTGCCCACTGGCCCCTGGGTAATCTCACAGACCCCTGGGTAATCTCACTGGCCCCTGGGTAATCTCACAGACCCCTGGGTAATCTCACTGCCCACTGGCCCCTGGGTAATCTCACAGACCCCTGGGTAATCTCACTGCCCACTGGCCCCTGGGAAATCTCTCAGACCCCTGGGTAATAGCACTGCCCACTGACCCCTGGGTAATCGCACTGCCCACTGACCCCTGGGTAATCGCACTGCCCACTGACCCCTGGGTAATCGCACTGCCCACTGACCCCTGGGTAATCGCACTGCCCACTGACCCCTGGGTAATCACACTGCCCACTGACCCCTGGGTAATCTCACTGCCCACTGGCCCCTGGGTAATATCACTGCCCACTGACCCCTGGGTAATCTCACAGACCCCTGGGTAATATCACTGCCCACTGGCCCCTGGGAAATCTCACAGACCCCTGGGTAATCGCACAGCCCACTGACCCCTGGGTAATCGCACTGCCCACTGACCCCTGGGTAATCGCACTGCCCACTGACCCCTGGGTAATCTCACTGCACACTGACCCCTGGGTAATCGCACTGTCCACTGACCCCTGGGTAATCTCACAGACCCCTAGGTAAACTCACTACCCACTGACCCCTGGGTAATCTCACTGCCCACTGACCCCTGGGTAATCTCACTGCCCACTGACCCCTGGGTAATCTCACAGACCCCTGGGTAATCTCACTGGCCCCTGGGTAATCTCACTGACCACTGACCCCTGGGTAATCTCACTGACCCCTGGGTAATCTCACTGCCCCCGGCCCCTGGTTAATCTCACAGACCCCTGGGTAATCGCACTGGCCCCTGGGTAATCTCACTGCCCACTGGCCAACTGGGTAGTCTCACTGACCCCTGGGTAATCTCACTGGCCCCTGGGTAATCTCACTGCCCACTGGCCGACTGGGTAATCTCACAGACGCCTGGGTAATCTCACTGCCCACTGGCCCCTGGGTAATCTCACTGCCCACTGACCCCTGGGTAATCGCACTGCCCACTGACCCCTGGGTAATCTCACTGCCCACTGGCCCCTGGGTAATCTCACTGCCCACTGGCCCCTGGGTAATCTCACTGCCCACTAACCCCTGGGTAATCGCACTGCCCACTGACTCCTGGGTAATCGCACTGCCCACTGACCCGTTTGTAATCACACTGCCCACTGACCCCTGGGTAATCTCACAGACCCCTGGGTAATCGCACTGCCCACTGGCACCTGGGTAATCTCACAGACCCCTGGGTAATCACACTGTCCACTGACCCCTGGGTAATCTCACAGACCCCTGGGTAATATCACTGCCCACTGGCCCCTGGGAAATCTCACAGACCCCTGGGTAATCGCACTGCCTACTGACCCCTGGGTAATGGCACTGCCCACTGGGTAATCTCACTGCACACTGACCCCTGGGTAATCGCACTGCCCACTGACCCCTGGGTAATCTCACTGCCCACTGACACCTGGGTAATCTCACTGCCCACTGACCCCTGGGTAATCTCACTGCCCACTGACCCCTGGGTAATCTCACAGACCCCTGGGTAATCGCACTGCCCACTGACCCCTGGGTAATCGCACTGCCCACTGACACCTGGGTAATCTCACTGCCCACTGACCCCTGGGTAATCTCACTGCCCACTGACCCCTGGGTAATCTCACAGACCCCTGGGTAATCTCACTGCCCACTGGCCCCTGGGTAATCTCACTGACCCCTGGGTAATCTCACTGGCCCCTGGGTAATCTCACTGACCCCTGGGTAATCTCACTGACCATTGGGTAATCTCACTGCCCACTGACCCCTGGGTAATCTCTCAGACCCCAGGGTAATCGCACTGGCCCCTGGGTAATCTCACTGCCCACTGATCCCTGGGTAATCTCACAGACTCCTGGGTAATCGCACTGGCCCCTGGGTAATCTCACTGCCCACTGACCCCTGGGTAATCTCACTGGCCCCTGGGTAATCTCACTGCCCACTGACCCCTGGGTAATCTCACTGCCCACTGACCCCTGGGTAATCTCACTGCCCACTGACCCTTGGGTAATCTCATTGCCCACTGACCCTTGGGTAATCTCACTGCCCACTGACCCCTGGGTAATCTCACTGCCCACTGGCCCCTGGGTAATCTCACTGCCCAGTGAGCCCTGGGTAATCTCACTGCCCACTGACCCCTGGGTAATCTCACTGCCCACTGGCCCCTGGGTAATCGCACTGCCCACTGACCCCTGGGTAAACTCACTGCCCACTGACACCTGGGTAATCGCACTGCCCACTGACCCCTGGGTAAACTCACTGCCCACTGGCCCCTGGGTAATCTCACTGCCCACTGACCCCTGGGTAAACTCACTGCCCACTGACCCCTGGGTAATCGCACTGCCCACTGGCCCCTGGGTAATCTCACTGACCACTGACCCCTGGGTAATCTCACTGCCCACTGACTCCTGGGTAATCTCACTGACCCTTGGGTAATCTCACTGCCCACTGACCCCTGGGTAATCGCACTGGCCCCTGGGTAATCTCACTGCCCACTGGCCGACTGGGTAATCTCACTGACCCCTGGGTAATCTCACTGCCCACTGGCCCCTGGGTAATCTCACTGCCCACTGGCCCCTGGGTAATCTCACTGCCCATTGACCCCTGGGGAAATCTCACTTCCCACTGTCCCTTGGGTAATCTCACTGCCCACTGACCCCTGGGTAATCTCACTGCCCACTGGCCCCTGGGTAATCTCACTGACCACTGGGTAATCTCACTGCCCACTGGCCCCTGGGTAATCTCACAGACCCCTGGGTAATCGCACTGGCCCCTGGGTAATCTCACTGCCCACTGGCCCCTGGGTAATCTCACTGCCCACTGGCCCCTGGGTAATATCACTGCCCACTGACCCATGGGTTCATCTCACTGCCCACTGACCCATGGGTTAATCTCACTGACCCCGACTCCTGGGGAAATCTCGCTGACCCAGAACCCTGAGGTAATCTCATCAGCAACTGAACCCAGTCCCGTTTCCCCGCACCCAGTCCGATTTCTGGCTGGGAGTGTTTGATGGGACAGTGTAGAGGGAGCTTTACTCTGTATCTAACCCGTGCTGTACCTGCCCTGGGAGTGTTTCATGGGACAGTGTAGAGGGAGCTTTACTCTGTATCTAACCCGTGCTGTACCTGCCCTGGGAGTGTTTGATGGGACAGTGTAGAGGGAGCTTTACTCTGTATCTAACCCCGTGCTGTACCTGCCCTGGGAGTGTTTGATGGGACAGTGTAGAGGGAGCTTTACTCTGTATCTAACCCCGTGCTGTACCTGCCCTGGGAGTGTTTCATGGGACTGTGTAGAGGGAGCTTTACTCTGTATCTAACCTGTGCTGTACCTGCCCTGGGAGTGTTTGATGGGACAGTGTAGAGGGAGCTTTACTCTGTATCTAACCTGTGCTGTACCTGCCCTGGGAGTGTTTGATGGGACAGTGTAGAGGGAGCTTTACTCTGTATCTGACCCGTGCTGCACCTGCCCTGGGAGAGTTTGATAGGACTGTGTAGAGGGAGCTTTACTCTGTATCTAACCCGTGCTGTACCTGCCCTGGGAGTGTTTGACGGGACAGTGTAGAGGGAGCTTTACTCTGTATCTAACCCGTGCTGTACCTGCCCTGGGAGTGTTTGATGGGACAGTGTAGAGGGAGCTTTACTCTGTATCTAACACCATGCTGCACCTGCCCTGGGAGTGTTTGATGGGACAGTGTAGAGGGAGCTTTACTCTGTATCTAACCCGTGCTGTACCTGCCCTGGGAGTGTTTGACGGGACAGTGTAGAGGGAGCTTTACTCTGTATCTAACCTGTGCTGTACCTGCCCTGGGAGTGTTTGATGGGACAGTGTAGAGGGAGCTTTACTCTGTATCTAACCCCATGCTGCACCTGCCCTGGGAGTGTTTGACGGGACAGTGTAGAGGGAGCTTTACTCTGTATCTAACCCGTGCTGTACCTGCCCTGGGAGTGTTTGATGGGACAGTGTAGAGGGAGCTTTACTCTGTATCTAACCCCATGCTGCACCTGCCCTGGGAGTGTTTGATGGGACAGTGTAGAGGGAGCTTTACTCTGTATCTAACCCGTGCTGTACCTGCCCTGGGAGTGTTTGACGGGACAGTGTAGAGGGAGCTTTACTCTGTATCTAACCCGTGCTGTACCTGCCCTGGGAGTGTTTGATGGGACAGTGTAGAGGGAGCTTTACTCTGTATCTAACCCCATGCTGCACCTGCCCTGGGAGTGTTTGATGGGACAGTGCAGAGGGAGCTTTACTCTGTATCTAACCCGTGCGGTACCTGCCCTGGGAGTGTTTGACGGGACAGTGTAGAGGGAGCTTTACTCTGTATCTAACCCGTGCTGTACCTGCCCTGGGAGTGTTTGATGGGACAGTGTAGAGGGAGCTTTACTCTGTATCTAACCCGTGCTGTACCTGCCCTGGGAGTGTTTGACGGGACAGTGTAGAGGGAGCTTTACTCTGTATCTAACCCGTGCTGTACCTGCCCTGGGAGTGTTTGATGGGACAGTGTAGAGGGAGCTTTACTCTGTATCTAACCCGTGCTGTACCTGCCCTGGGAGTGTTTGATGGGACAGTGTAGAGGGAGCTTTACTCTGTATCTAACCCCATGCTGCACCTGCCCTGGGAGTGTTTGATGGGACAGTGCAGAGGGAGCTTTACTCTGTATCTAACCCGTGCTGTACCTGCCCTGGGAGTGTTTGACGGGACAGTGTAGAGGGAGCTTTACTCTGTATCTAACCCGTGCTGTACCTGCCCTGGGAGTGTTTGATGGGACAGTGTAGATGGAGCTTTACTCTGTATCTAACCCATGCTGTATGTAACACAGACAACAAATGGGGATTGTACACGGTGTGTGACAGTGGGGATTGTACATGGTGTGTGTGACAGTGAGGATTGTACACGGTGTGTGAGAGTGGAGATTGTACATGGTGTGTGACAGTGGGGATTGTACACGGTGTGTGACAGTGGGGATTGTACACGGTGTGTGACAGTGGGGATTGTACACGGTGTGTGTGACAGTGAGGATTGTACACAGTGTGTGTGACAGTGAGGATTGTACAAAGTGTGTGTGACAGTGTTGATTGTACACGGTGTGTGAGAGTGGAGATTGTACATGGTGTGTGACAGTGGGGATTGTACACGGTGTGTGACAGTGGGGATTGTACACGGTGTGTGACAGTGGGGATTGTACACGGTGTGTGTGACAGTGAGGATTGTACACAGTGTGTGTGACAGTGAGGATTGTACAAAGTGTGTGTGACAGTGTTGATTGTACACGGTGTGTGACAGTGGGGATTGTACACGGTGTGTGCGACAGTGGGGATTGTACACGGTGTGTGACAGTGAGGATTGTACACGGTGTGTGTGACAGTGGGGATTGTACACGGTGTGTGACAGTGGGGATTGTACACGGTGTGTGACAGTGGGGATTGTACACGGTGTGTGACAGTGGGGATTGTACACGGTGTGTGTGACAGTGGGGATTGTACACGGTGTGTGACAGTGGGGATTGTACACAGTGTGTGACAGTGGGGATTGTACACAGTGTGTGACAATGGGGATTGTACACGGTGTGTGACAGTGGAGATTGTACACGGTGTGTGACAGTGGGGATAGTACACGGTGTGTGACAGTGAGGATTGTACATGGTGTGTGACAGTGAGGATTGTACACGGTGTGTGTGACAGTGGAGGTTGTACACGGTGTGTGTGACAGTGAGGATTGTACACGGTGTGTGACAGTGGGGATTGTACACGGTGTGCGACAGTGGGGATTGTACATGGTGTGTGTGACAGTGGAGATTGTACACGGTGTGTGACAGTGGGGATTGTACACGGTGTGTGACAGTGGAGATTGTACACGGTGTGTGACAGTGAGGATTGTACACGGTGTGTGACAGTGAGGATTGTACACGGTGTGTGTGACAGTGGAGATTGTACACGGTGTGTGACAGTGAGGATTGTACACTGTGTGTGACAGTGGAGATTGTACACGGTGTGTGACAGTGAGGATTGTACACGGTGTGTGACAGTGAGGATTGTACACGGTGTGTGACAGTGAGGATTGTACACGGTGTGTGACAGTGAGGATTGTACAAAGTGTGTGTGACAGTGTTGATTGTACACGGTGTGTGACAGTGGGGATTGTACACGGTGTGTGCGACAGTGGGGATTGTACACGGTGTGTGCGACAGTGGGGATTGTACACGGTGTGTGACAGTGAGGATTGTACACGGTGTGTGTGACAGTGGGGATTGTACACGGTGTGGGACAGTGGGGATTGTACACGGTGTGTGACAGTGGAGATTGTACACGGTGTGTGACAGTGGGGATTGTACACGGTGTGTGACAGTGAGGATTGTACACGGTGTGTGACAGTGAGGATTGTACACGGTGTGTGTGACAGTGAGGATTGTACACGGTGTGTGACAGTGGGGATTGTACACGGTGTGTGACAGTGGGGATTGTACACGGTGTCTGACAGTGGGGATTGTACACGGTGTGTGACAGTGAGGATTGTACACGGTGTGTGACAGTGGGGATTGTACACGGTGTGTGTGACAGTGGGGATTGTACACGGTGTGTGACAGTGGGGATTGTACACGGTGTGTGACAGTGGGGATTGTACACTGTGTGTGACAGTGGAGATTGTACACGGTGTGTGACAGTGGGGATTGTACACGGTGTGTGACAGTGGGGATTGTACACGGTGTGTGACAGTGGGGATTGTACACGGTGTGTGTGACAGTGGAGATTGTACACGGTGTGTGACAGTGGGGATTGTACACGGTGTGTGACAGTGGGGATTGTACACGGTGTGTGACAGTGGGGATTGTTCACGGTGTGTGTGACAGTGGGGATTGTTCACGGTGTGTGACAGTGGGGATTGTACACGATGTGTGACATTGGGGATTGTACACGGTGTGTGTGACAGTGGGGATTGTACACGGTGTGTGACAGTGGGGATTGGACACGGAGTGTGTGACAGTGGGGATTGTACACGGTGTGTGACAGTGGGGATTGTACACGGTGTGTGACAGTGGGGATTGTACACGGTGTGTGACAGTGAGGATTGTTCACGGTGTGTGACAGTGAGGATTGTACACGGTGTGTGTGACAGTGGGGATTGTACACGGTGTGTGACAGTGAGGATTGTACACGGTGTGTGACAGTGAGGATTGTACACGGTGTGTGACAGTGGGGATTGTACACGGTGTGTGACAGTGGAGATTGTACACGGTGTGTGACAGTGAGGATTGTACACAGTGTGTGACAGTGGGGATTGTACACAGTGTGTGTGACAGTGAGGATTGTACACGGTGTGTGACAGTGAGGATTGTACACGGTGTGTGACAGTGAGGATTGTACACGGTGTGTGACAGTGGGGATTGTACACGGTGTGTGACAGTGGGGATTGTACACGGTGTGTGTGACAGTGAGGATTGTACACGGTGTGTGTGACACTGGGGATTGTACACGGTGTGTGACAGTGGGGATTGTACACGGTGTGTGACAGTGGGGATTGTACACGGTGTGTGACAGTGGGGATTGTACACGGTGTGTGTGACAGTGGGGATTGTACACGGTGTGTGACACTGGGGATTGTACACGGTGTGTGACAGTGAGGATTGTACACGGTGTGTGTGACTGTGGGGATTGTACACGGTGTGTGACAGTGGGGATTGTACATGGTGTGTGTGACTGTGGGGATTGTTCACGGTGTGTGACAGTGGGGATTGTACACGGTGTGTGACACTGGGGATTGTACACGGTGTGTGTGACAGTGGGGATTGTACACGGTGTGTGACAGTGGGGATTGTACACGGTGTGTGACAGTGAGGATTGTACACGGTGTGTGTGACAGTGGGGATTGTACACGGTGTGTGACAGTGGGGATTGTACACGGCGTGTGACAGTGGGGATTGTACACGGTGTGTGTGACAGTGGGGATTGTACACGGTGTGTGACAGTGGGGATTGTACACGGTGTGTGACAGTGGGGATTGTAACACGGTGTGTGTGACAGTGGGGATTGTACACGGTGTGTGACAGTGGGGATTGTACACGGTGTGTGACAGTGGGGATTGTAACACGGTGTGTGTGACAGTGGGGATTGTACACGGTGTGTGACAGTGGGGATTGTACACGGTGTGTGACAGTGAGGATTGTACATGGTGTGTGTGACTGTGGGGATTGTACACGGCATGTGACAGTGGGGATTGTAACACGGTGTGTGTGACAGTGGGGATTGTACACGGTGTGTGTGACAGTGGGGATTGTACACGGTGTGTGTGACAGTGGGGATTGTACACGGTGTGTGACAGTGGGGATTGTACACGGTGTGTGACAGTGGGGATTGTAACACGGTGTGTGTGACAGTGGGGATTGTACACGGTGTGTGACAGTGGGGATTGTACACGGTGTGTGACAGTGGGGATTGTAACACGGTGTGTGTGACAGTGGGGATTGTACACGGTGTGTGACAGTGAGGATTGTACACGGTGTGTGACAGTGAGGATTGTACACGGTGTGTGTGACACTGGGGATTGTACACGGTGTGTGACAGTGAGGATTGTACACGGTGTGTGAGAGTGGGGATTGTACACGGTGTGTGACAGTGGGGATTGTACACGGTGTGTGACAGTGGGGATTGTACACGGTGTGTGACAGTGAGGATTGTACACGGTGTGTGTGACAGTGGGGATTGTACACGGTGTGTGTGACAGTGGGGATTTTACACGGTGTGTGACAGTGGGGATTGTACACGGTGTGTTGACAGTGGGGATTGTACACGGTGTGTGACAGTGGGGATTGTGACAGGCACTTGTACCAGTTAATTGTGATCTGAACACATCCTTTCCCTTCCAATAGTAATGGTTCTGCGAGGGACCTGCAGATCCTGGACAGGGCTGGAGGGAGCTTCAGTGACTTATTGATCACTACGAGGAACAGGCTGCAGCTCCTGAGCGGTCAGCGCCTTCTGCAAGTGTGGGCGGCAAACGGCAGCAGTATCGAAAGGTGTGTGCAGGGCGAGAATTTTAATCCGGGGGGAGTGTACTCTGCGTGAAGGCTCTCAGTGTAACTGAAGGCAAATCCATTTCTACCGTTACCATGTAGAGTTCAGAACTTTCAGGACCCACAGTCTGTGTTTAATTAAGCTGCACTACAGGGACAGAGCGAAGTGATACCACAACCAACACTCTGCAGTCCTGCCACTTCCAGTCATGAATGGTGGTGGACAATTAAGCAACTAACAGGAGGATGAGGCTCAATGAGCATCCCCATCTTCAATGATGGTGGAGCCCAGCAGGCGAGTGCAAAAGTCAAGGCTGATCCATCTCAGCCAATTCCTGAGGTCCCCACCATCACAGAAGCCAGTTTTCAGCCAATTTGATTCACTCCACGTGATATCAGGAAACGGCTGAGCGCACTGGCTGCAGCAAAGGCTATGGGCCCCGACAACATTCCGGCTGTTGTGCTGAAGACTTTTGCTCCAGAAGTAGCCGTGCCTCGAGTCAAGCTGTTCCAGTACAGCTACAACACTGGCATCTATCCGACAATGTGGAAAACTGTCCAGGTATGTCCTGTCCACAAAAAGCAGGACAAATCCAATCCGGCTAATTACCACCCCATCAGTCTACTCTCAATCATCAGCAAAGTGATGGAAGGTGTCGTCGACAGTGATATCAAGCGGCATTTACTCACCAATAACCTGCTCACTGATGCCCAGTTTGGGTTCCACCAGGACCACTTGGCTCCCGACCTCATTACAGCCTTGGTCCAAACATGGACAAAGGAGCTGAATTCCAGAGGTGAGGTGAGAGTGACTGCCCTTGACATCAAGGCAGCATTTGATCGAGTGTGGCATCAAGGAGCCCTAGTAAAACTGAAGTCAGTGGGAATCAAAGGAAAAACTCTCCACTGGCTGGAGTCATACCTAGCACAAAGGAAGATGGTTGTGGTTGTTGGAGGTCAATCATCTCAGCCTCGGGACATCGCTGCAGGTGTTCCTCAGGGCAGTGTCCTAGGCCCAACCATCTTCAGCTGCTTTATCAATGACCTTCCCTCCATCATAGGGTCAGAAGTTTTTTTTAATTCATTTATGGGATGTGGGCATCGTTGGCAAGGCCAGCATTTATTGCCCATCCCTAATTGCCCTTGAGAAGGTGGTGGTGAACCGCCTTCTTGAACCGCTGCAGTGCGTGTGGTGAAGGTACTCCCACAGTGCTGTTAGGGAGGGAGTTCCAGGATTTTGACCCAGCGACGATGAAGGATCGGCGATATACTTCTAAGTCAGAATGGTGTGTGACTTGGAGGGGAACTTGGAGGTGGTAATGTTCCCATGCGCGCTGCCCTTGTCCTTCTAGGTAGAAAAGTTCGCGGGTTTGGGAGGTGCTGCCGAAGAAGCCTTGGCGAGTTGCTGCAGTGCATCTTGTAGATAGTACACACTGCAGGCATTGGAGAGTTTCCCCCCGATTCCCATTGACCTCAGTTTTACTAGGGCTCCTTGATGCCACACTTGGTCAAATGCCGCCTTGATGTCAAGGGCAGCCACTCTCACCTCACCTCTGGAATTCAGCTCCTTTGTCCATGTTTGGACCAAGGCTGTAATGAGGTCTGGAGCCGAGTGGAGATGTTCACTGATGCCTGCACAGTGTTCAGTTCCATTCGCAACTCCTCAGATAATGAAGCAGTCCATGCCCGCATGCAACAAGACCTGGAGTCATACCTAGCACAAAGGAAGATGGTTGTGGTGGTTGAAGGTCAATCATCACTGCCCCAGGACATCGCTGCAGGAGTTCCTCAGGGCAGTGTCCTAGGCCCAACCATCTTCAGCTGCTTTATCAATGACCTTCCCTCCAACATTAGGTCAGAAATGGGGATGTTCGCTGATGACTGCATCAGATAATGAAGCAGTCCATGCCCGCATGCAACAAGACCTGGACAATATTTAGGTTTGGGCTGATAAGTGGCAGGTAACATTCACAAGTGCCAGGCAATATCTATCTCCAACAAGAGAGAGTCTAACCACCTCCCCTTGACATTCACCGTTATTACCATTGTCGAATCCCGCACCATCAACATCCTGGAGGTCACCATTGACCAGAAACTTAACTGGACCAGCGACATAATTACTGTGGCTGGAAGAACAGGTCAGAGGCTGGGTATTCTGTGGCGAGTGTCTCACCTCCTGACTCCCCAAAGCCTTTCCACCATCTACAAGGCACAAGTAAGGAGTGTGATGGAACACTCTCCACTTGCCTGGATGAGTGCAGCTCCAACAACACTCAAGAAGATCAACACTATGCAAGACAAAGCAGCCCGCTTGATTGGCACCCCATCCACCACCTTAAACATTCACTCCCTCCACCACCGGCGCACCGTGGCTGCAGTGTGTACCATCTACAAGATGCACTGCAGCAACTCGCCAAGGCTTCTTCGGCAGCACCTCCCAAACCTGCGACCTCTACCATCTAGAAGGACAAGGGCAGCAGGCGCATGGGAACACCATCACCTCCAAGTTCCCCTCCAAGTCACACACCATCCTGACTTGGAAATATATCAGTCATTCCTTCATCGTCGCTGGGTCAAAATCCTGGAACTCCCTCCCCAACAGCACTGTGGGAGCACCTGCAACACACGGACTGCAGCGGTCCAAGAAGGCGGCTCACCACCACCTTCTCGAGGGCAACTAGGGATGGGCAATAAATGCCGGCCTTGCCAGCGAACGCCCACATCCCATAAACGAATATAAAAAACACACTGCGCTACAGTCTATGTATAATCACACATTGCCCTGAGTTCACACTGCTCGGTTCGATTGGTGTGCAATCCCTGAGTTAACCTGGGTGTGGACGTGCCTGTGCAATGTCCACACCACTCTCTCGATTGGGGGCGGGGCTGTGTGATGGCAGAGGGCTGGAGATGGGAGATGGAGATTTCCGTCGCATGCCCGGGAACACCCACTTCATTCCCTGTGTGCAACACTAACAGGAATGGTTTTTCTTCCAGTGCTCCTGTGGCCGGGTTCTTCAATGAGGACGGGATTCTGGATTTCCTGATCCAGATCACCAGTGGGAACAACACGAGACAGGTGGGCGCCAGCGACTTGCTTTGTTGGGGTTCCTTTTATCTCCGTCGGCGTCTCAGCGACCACCTAGCATTACCCGTGAAGTGAGCCGGCCCTCTCCCAGGCCTCAGCCATTCTCCCGAGGCAGTCCCTCGCATTGTGCGAGCACTGCTGGGAGGCCTGGGGTGGAGAATCGCCAGCCTCTGATTTTCCTACTCCTGCTTTCTGCTCCCTCTGACAGTGTCATAGAGTCATAACGGCACAGAAGGAGGCCATTCGGCCCATCGAGTCCGTGCCGGCTCTCTGTACAGCAATCCAGTCAGTCCCATTCCCCCGCTCTATCCCCATAGCCCTGCAAGTTTATTTACCTCAAGTGCCTAATCTTGTACACCTCTATCAAATCACCCCTCAACCTCCTTTGCTCTAATGAAAACAAATCCAGCTTCTCCAACCTGTCCTTGTAGCTAAGATCCCCCATCCCCGGAACCATTCTAGTAAATCTCCTCTGCACCCTCTCAAGGGCCTTCACATCCTTCCTAAAGTGTGGTGACCAGAACTGGACGCAATACTCCGGTTGTGGCCTAACCAGCGCTTTATAAAGGTTCAGCATAACTTCTCTACTTTTGTACTCAATACCTCTATTTATGAAGCCCAAGATCCCATATGCTTTGCTAACCACTCTCTCAATATGTCCTGCCACCTTCAGGGACCTATGCACATTAACTCCCAGGTCCTTCTGTCCCTGCACACTCTTTAAAACTGTGCCATTAAGTGTATATTGCCTCTCCCTGTTCCTTCTGCCAAAATGCATCACCTCACACTTCTCTGTATTAAATTCCATCTGCCACTTGTTTGCCCATTCTGCTAGCCTTTCTATGTCCTGTTGCAGTCGATTGGTATCATCCTCACTGTTTGCCACACCCCCAAGAAGATCGGAATCACCCGGTATGCGCAGTCGGCCGAAGCCTTCCTCCTCGGGACCGCGCAGGGATCCTCCGGTGTTGTGGTTCAGCCTCGCGCGAGAGAGATCAGATGGGCAGGGGAGGGCCAGGATTCACTCCTCACCGCTGTTACAGCCACTGAGTGCAACACCTAGCAGCTGATTCAGAGCAGCATGGCTAGAAACTGGGTGGCCCCTTCCCCCCCCCCCCAACCCCACCCCCCAGGCTGTAGCAACCGCGAGCCACAGAAATCCCAGAGGAGAGAAGAAACAGGAGGAGCGGCGAGTAGGGAGCGCGATGCCAAGCACAGCAAGCTCGTCAGCACCCGACAGAAAGAAAGACTCACATTTCTACAGCGCCTTTCACGACCACCGGACGTCCCAAAGCGCTTCACAACCAATGAAGTACTTTTTGAAGTGTAGTCACTGTTGTAATGTAGGAAATGCAGCAGCCAATTGCACACAGCAAGCTCCCACAAACAGCAATGTGATAATGACCAGATAATCTGTTTTACTGATGTTGGCTGAGGGATAAATATTGGCCCCAGGACACCAGGGATAACTCCCCTGCTCTTCTTCGAAATAGTGCCATGGGATCTTTTACATCCACCTGAGAGAGCAGACGGGGCCTCGGTTTAACGTCTCATCCGAAAGACGGCACCTCCGACAGTGCAGCACTCCCTCAGCACTGCACTGGAGCGTCAGCCTAGCTTTATTATGTGCTCAAGTCCCTGGAGCGGGACTTGAACCCACGACCTTCTGACTCAGAGAGGAGAGCTGGTTTTGGGTGGCGATGCTCCATCAGAAATCCCCCCAGAAAACTTTGAGGTCTTTTGCACTCGGGTGTTGACCAACTTGCTCCGTGTTTCCAGGATTTTCTAGTTTTATTCTGCGTTTGTGTTAATAGAATTACGTTGCATAGAATGTACAGCACAGAAACAGGCCATTCGGCCCAACAGGTCCATGCTGGTGTTTGTGCTCCACACCAGCCTCCTCCCGCCCCTCTTCATCTCACCCTAACAGCATATCCTTCTATTCCTTTCTCCCTCATGCACTTATCTCGCTTCCCCTTAATATTGCTGCTCCCTGCTTCATATTCACTCCTCCTAAAGTTATCCCACTGATTCATGTATAAAACAGTGTGGAAACTCGCCGGGATAGTGAGGATGACAAAGCTCCCAGAGGTAGCTTGTTGTGTTTCTGACTGCGTTTGTCCTGTTATCAGTTTGCCGCTGCCCCTGAATTAAGGCCGGTGTTTGAAGCTGATGCCCCTCGATGGGCTGCAGAATTCTGACCTTCACAAACACTTCTTTCTTCTCCTAGAGTTTAATTATTGATGGGAGTTCAGGCAAGGAGCTGTGGAAGGCAGAGCTGGGGTGTCGGAGCCAGGGCTCGCAGGCAGCCTCGATACCACTGTCTGACGGCAGATCGGCATTTCTGTTCTGGGCCGGAGAGTGTGGAGTGAAGCCCTCGGTGAGTGAGTGCGGAGTGACCCCTCGGTGAGTGAGTGCGGAGTGACCCCTCGGTGAGTGAGTGCGGAGTGAAGCCCTCGGTGAGTGAGTGCGGAGTGACCCCTCGGTGAGTGAGTGCGGAGTGAAGCCCTCGGTGAGTGAGTGCGGAGTGAAGCCCTCGGTGAGTGAGTGCGGAGTGACCCCTCGGTGAGTGAGTGCGGAGTGAAGCCCTCGGTGAGTGAGTGCGGAGTGACCCCTCGGTGAGTGAGTGCGGAGTGAAGCCCTCGGTGAGTGAGTGCGGAGTGACCCCTCGGTGAGTGAGTGCGGAGTGAAGCCCTCGGTGAGTGAGTGCGGAGTGACCCCTCGGTGAGTGAGTGCGGAGTGACCCCTCGGTGAGTGAGTGCGGAGTGACCCCTCGGTGAGTGAGTGCGGAGTGACCCCTCAGTGAGTGAGTGCGGAGTGACCCCTCGGTGAGTGAGTGCGGAGTGACCCCTCGGTGAGTGAGTGCGGAGTGAAGCCCTCGGTGAGTGAGTGCGGAGTGACCCCTCAGTGAGTGAGTGCGGAGTGAAGCCCTCGGTGAGTGAGTGCGGAGTGAAGCCCTCGGTGAGTGAGTGCGGAGTGACGCCCTCAGTGAGTGAGTGCGGAGTGACCCCTCGGTGAGTGAGTGCGGAGTGACCCCTCGGTGAGTGAGTGCGGAGTGACCCCTCGGTGAGTGAGTGCGGAGTGAAGCTATTCACAATATATATTAATGATCTAGACGAGGGAACTAAATGTAATATCTCCAAGTTTGCAGATGACACAAAACTGGGTGGGTGTGTGTGCTCTGAGGAGGATACTGAGAAACTCCAGGATGATTTGGACAGGTTGGGTGAGTGGGCAGAAGCGTGGCAGATGCAATATAACATGGATAAATGCGAGGTTATCCACTTTGGTGTCAAAAACAGAAAGGCAGATTATTATCTGAATGGCAATAGATTGGGAAAAGGGGAAGTGCAACGAGACCTGGGTGTCCTTGTGCACCAGTCGCTGAAGGTAAGCATGCAGGTGCAGCAGGCGGTTAAGAAGGCAAATGGTATGTTGGCCTTCATAGCGAAAGGGTTTGAGTATAGGAACAGGGATGTCCTGCTGCAGTTGTGCAGGGCCTTGGTGAGACCACACCTTGAGTATTGTGTGCAGTTTTGGTCGCCTTATCTGAGGAAGGATGCTCTTGCCATGGGGGGAGTTCAGCAAAGATTCACAAGACTGATACCTGGGATGGCAGGAATGACATATGAGGAGAGATTAGGTCGATTGGGCTTATACTCACTGGAGTATAGAAGAATGAGAGGGGATCTCATCGAAACATATAAAATTCTGACAGGTCTGGACAAACTAGATGCAGGAAGAATGTTCCCGATGGCCGGAGAGTCCAGAACCAGGGGTCATAATCTACGGATAAGGGGTAAGCCATTTAGGACAGAAATGAGGAAGAATTTCTTCACCCAGAGAGTGGTGAACCTGTGGAATTCTCTACCACAGAAGGCAGTTGAGACCAAGTCATTAAATATATTCAAGAATGAGTTAGATATACTTCTTAAAGATAAAGGTATCAAGGGATATGGGGAGAAAGCAGGTACAGGGTACTGAGTTTGGATAATCAGCCATGATCTCATCGAATGGCGGAGCAGGCTCGAGGGGCCGAATGACCTACTCCTGCTCCTATCTTCTATGTTTCTATGAAGCCCTCGGCGAGTGAGTGCGGAGTGACCCCTCGGGGAGTGCGGAGTGACCCCTCGGGGAGTGAGTGCGGAGTGACCCCTCGGGGAGTGCGGAGTGACCCCTCGGCGAGAGAGTGCAGAGTGACCCCTCGGGGAGTGAGTGCGGAGTGACCCCTCGGCGAGAGAGTGCAGAGTGACCCCTCGGGGAGTGAGTGCGGAGTGACCCCTCGGCGAGAGAGTGCAGAGTGACCCCTCGGCGAGAGAGTGCGGAGTGACCCCTCGGCGAGAGAGTGCGGAGTGACCCCTCGGCGAGAGAGTGCGGAGTGACCCCTCGGCGAGAGAGTGCAGAGTGACCCCTCGGTGAGTGAGTGCGGAGTGACCCCTCGGCGAGAGAGTGCAGAGTGACCCCTTGGTGAGTGAGTGCGGAGTGACCCCTCGGTGAGTGCGGAGTGACCCCTCGGTGAGTGAGTGCGGAGTGACCCCTCGGTGAGTGAGTGCGGAGTGACCCCTCGGGGAGTGAGTGAGGAGTGACCCCTCGGGGAGTGAGTGCGGAGTGACCCCTCGGGGAGTGAGTGCGGAGTGACCCCTCGGGGAGTGAGTGCGGAGTGACCCCTCGGGGAGTGAGTGCGGAGTGACCCCTCGGGGAGTGAGTGCGGAGTGACCCCTCGGGGAGTGAGTGCGGAGTGACCCCTCGGGGAGTGAGTGCGGAGTGACCCCTCGGGGAGTGAGTGCGGAGTGACCCCTCGGGGAGTGAGTGCGGAGTGACCCCTCGGGGAGTGAGTGCGGAGTGACCCCTCGGGGAGTGAGTGCGGAGTGACCCCTCGGGGAGTGAGTGTGGAGTGACCCCTCGGTGAGTGCGGAGTGACCCCTCGTGAGTGAGTGCGGAGTGACCCCTCGGGGAGTGAGTGCGGAGTGACCCCTCGGGGAGTGAGTGCGGAGTGACCCCTCGGGGAGTGAGTGAGGAGTGACCCCTCGGGGAGTGAGTGCGGAGTGACCCCTCGGGAGTGAGTGCGGAGTGACCCCTCGGGGAGTGAGTGCGGAGTGACCCCTCGGGGAGTGAGTGCGGAGTGACCCCTCGGGGAGTGAGTGCGGAGTGACCCCTCGGGGAGTGAGTGCGGAGTGACCCCTCGGGGAGTGAGTGCGGAGTGACCCCCCTCGGGGAGTGAGTGCGGAGTGACCCCTCGGGGAGTGAGTGCGGAGTGACCCCTCGGGGAGTGAGTGCGGAGTGACCCCTCGGGGAGTGAGTGCGGAGTGACCCCTCGGGGAGTGAGTGCGGAGTGACCCCTCGGGGAGTGAGTGCGGAGTGACCCCTCGGGGAGTGAGTGCGGAGTGACCCCTCGGGGAGTGAGTGCGGAGTGACCCCTCGGGGAGTGAGTGCGGAGTGACCCCTCGGGGAGTGAGTGCGGAGTGACCCCTCGGGGAGTGAGTGCGGAGTGACCCCTCGGGGAGTGAGTGCGGAGTGACCCCTCGGGGAGTGAGTGCGGAGTGACCCCTCGGGGAGTGAGTGCGGAGTGACCCCTCGGGGAGTGAGTGCGGAGTGACCCCTCGGGGAGTGAGTGCGGAGTGACCCCTCGGGGAGTGAGTGCGGAGTGACCCCTCGGGGAGTGAGTGCGGAGTGACCCCTCGGGGAGTGAGTGCGGAGTGACCCCTCGGGGAGTGAGTGCGGAGTGACCCCTCGGGGAGTGAGTGCGGAGTGACCCCTCGGGGAGTGAGTGCGGAGTGACCCCTCGGGGAGTGAGTGCGGAGTGACCCCTCGGGGAGTGAGTGCGGAGTGACCCCTCGGGGAGTGAGTGCGGAGTGACCCCTCGGGGAGTGAGTGCGGAGTGACCCCTCGGGGAGTGAGTGCGGAGTGACCCCTCGGGGAGTGAGTGCGGAGTGACCCCTCGGGGAGTGAGTGCGGAGTGACCCCTCGGGGAGTGAGTGCGGAGTGACCCCTCGGGGAGTGAGTGCGGAGTGACCCCTCGGGGAGTGAGTGCGGAGTGACCCCTCGGGGAGTGAGTGCGGAGTGACCCCTCGGGGAGTGAGTGCGGAGTGACCCCTCGGGGAGTGAGTGCGGAGTGACCCCTCGGGGAGTGAGTGCGGAGTGACCCCTCGGTGAGTGAGTGCGGAGTGACCCCTCGGTGAGTGAGTGCGGAGTGACCCCTCGGCGAGTGCGGAGTGACCCCTCGGGGAGTGAGTGCGGAGTGACCCCTCGGGGAGTGAGTGCGGAGTGACCCCTCGGGGAGTGAGTGCGGAGTGACCCCTCGGGGAGTGAGTGCGGAGTGACCCCTCGGGGAGTGAGTGCGGAGTGACCCCTCGGTGAGTGCGGAGTGACCCCTCGGGGAGTGAGTGCGGAGTGACCCCTCGGGGAGTGAGTGCGGAGTGACCCCTCGGGGAGTGAGTGAGGAGTGACCCCTCGGGGAGTGAGTGCGGAGTGACCCCTCGGGGAGTGAGTGCGGAGTGACCCCTCGGGGAGTGAGTGCGGAGTGACCCCTCGGGGAGTGAGTGCGGAGTGACCCCTCGGGGAGTGAGTGCGGAGTGACCCCTCGGGGAGTGAGCGCGGAGTGACCCCTCGGGGAGTGAGCGCGGAGTGACCCCTCGGGGAGTGAGCGCGGAGTGACCCCTCGGGGAGTGAGCGCGGAGTGACCCCTCGGGGAGTGAGCGCGGAGTGACCCCTCGGGGAGTGAGCGCGGAGTGACCCCTCGGGGAGTGAGCGCGGAGTGACCCCTCGGGGAGTGAGCGCGGAGTGACCCCTCGGTGAGTGAGCGCGGAGTGACCCCTCGGTGAGTGAGCGCGGAGTGACCCCTCGGGGAGTGTGGAGTGACCCCTCAGTGAGTGAGCGCGGAGTGACCCCTCAGGGAGTGTGGAGTGACCCCTCGGTGGGTGAGTGCGGAGTGACCCCTCGGAGTATGGAGTGACCCCTCGGTGAGTGAGCGCGGAGTGACCCCTCGGGGAGTGTGGAGTGACCCCTCGGGGAGTGCGGTGTGACCCCTCGGGGCCTCGGGTTAATGTCTCATCCATGAGATGGCATGAGGTGTTCCCGCTCTTCACTGGCCGGGGGTCCCACTCCTCACTGGCCGGGGGTCCCACTCCTCACTGGCCGGGGGTCCCACTCCTCACTGGCCTGGGGTCCCACTCCTCACTGGCCGGGGGTCCCACTCCTCACTGGCCGGGGGTCCCACTCCTCACTGGCCGGGGGTCCCACTCATCACTGGCCGGGGGTCCCACTCCTCACTGGCCGGGGGTCCCGCTGCTCACTGGCCGGGGGTCCCGCTGCTCACTGGCCGGGGGTCCCGCTGCTCACTGGCCGGGGGTCCCACTCCTCACTGGCCGGGAGTCCCGCTCCTCACCAGCCGGGGGTCCCACTCCTCACTGGCCGGGGGTCCCGCTCAGGGTGCTGTCCATGGTCCAGTAACTTGCCCACACTCAGTCTGGGCTCACATGGTAAGTGGCAGCTTGGGCGAGGTCCCAAAGGGCGCCTGGAGCCTGTGGACCGTTCCTCAGCAGTTAGTCCAGTCCGTCAGGAGAGGAGGCGACCAGAGGATTGCCAAGAAACAAATGACTGACGCCTTGAGGTCAGAGGAATGTGGCTTGTTTGAATTGCACTGACCCCTCCATTGCTTCACAGTGTGCGCTGAGTGTACCAGCCCGCTGCGAGGCATTAGTGTCAAGTATGGCAGTTAATTCAAGGGCTGTGTTTGTTGACAATTGCTCGCTGTTCTGTTTAATCACAGGCTCAGGGGACAGACTCCGACTCGCAGAGCCAATACCACCTCTACCTCCTGCACCCGTTGTACCCCAGTGTCCTGCTGGAGCTGGCCAACAGCACAGGGGCCGTGTCTGCATCAGCCGGTGAGTAAAGGCACAACGCCCAGGCTCTGAGGGCAACTGTGAGAGATGGAGCTGTGAGGCTGGGGCAGGGGTCTGGAGGTCGGAGTGGGGCACAGCATCGTCACTCCAGCCCACGAACCCCGTCATTCCGATCCTGTCACTTAGTGCCAGACGCACCGGGCCAGACGCACCGGGCCAGACGCACCGGGCCAGACTCACCTGGCCAGACGCACCTGGCCAGACACACCTGGTTAGATTCACCGATTACTGTGCTCAGCACCTACTGCATCAGGGGCCAGTGTAGCTCAGCACAGTCCTGCTTACAAGATGGCCATCCTCACTGCATCACAATGCCAATAAAATCTGTTTTAAAAAACAAATAATTACTTTGAAAGACCTTTAATGCAGCTTGTTTAAATCCTCCTGCCATTCTTGCCCTTCTTGAGTGTGGTACTGAGCCGTACTCCGCTCCCCGCGATGGGTTAACTGACCCCAGCCCAGGCTGAGGTGGGGGTCGCCAACATAAGAATACAACATAAGAATTAGGAGCAGGAGTCGGCCCCTCGAGCCTGCTCCGCCATTCAATAAGATCATGGCTGATCTTCGACCTCAACTCCACTTTCCTGCCCGATCCCCATATCCCTCGATTCCCTTAGTGTCCAAAAATCTATCGCTCTCTGTCGTGAATATACTCAATGACTGAGTCTCCACAGCCCTCTGGGGTAGAGAATTCCAAAGATTCACAACCCTCTGAGTGAAGAAATTCCTCCTCATCTCAGTCTTAAATGGCCGACCCCCTTATCCTGAGACTATGCCCCCTAGTTCTAGACTCTCCAGCCAAGGGAAACAATCTCTCAGCATCTACCCTGTCAATCCCCCTCAGAATCTTTTATGTTTCAATGAGATCACCTCTCATTCTTCTAAACTCCAGAGTATAGGCCCATTCTACACAATCTCTCCTCATAGGACAGTCCTCTCATCCCAGGGATCAATCGAGTGAACTGGGCTCCGGTTTCCCTCAGCCAGGATTCCTGCTGCTGGTGACTGTCCTGTGCCCCCCACCCCTCGCCCCCTGGAACGTGTGCAGGTGGGCAGAAAGTGAGGGTAGCGTTGGGTTCAGTTGCCACGTTCCCCGTAGCCTGCCGACACTCGGTGTCCCCCCCCCCGCCCCACTGGGGGTGCAGCGGGTGGAGGTAGCAGGGGGGCCAGTGGAGATGTCTCCCACCGCGCGTCACCGACGTCAGAAGTGGAGGGTCAAGGAGCGAAAATCGAGGAGGATTACAAATAATCCACAGATTATCCAGGCAGCCTTAATCGGAACAAAAACAATTTCAAAGCACAAGACGAGGCCACTAACCCTACATCTGTGTGCAGTCTGCTGTCTGTGCCTAGTTTATTTACTGTCCAGAGAGGGGACTATCACAGGTAAAACAGCAACTCCTATTTATACAGCGCTTTTAACTAGCACAACATCCCAAGGCGCTTCACAGGAGCGTTATCAAACAAAATTTGACACCGAGCCACATAAGGTGATATTAGGACAGGTCCTAATCGTTGATGTAAATGTTGAACGACAGTGGTCCCAGCACCGATCCCTGTGGAACACCACTTCCCAACTTCCGCCAGTCTGAGTAAATACCTTTAACCCCTACTCTCGGTTTTCTGTTTTGTAGCCAGCTTGCTATCCACTCTACTACTTGTCCCCTGACTCTACATGTTCTGACCTTAGTCAAGAGTCTACAGCAACAAGTTGCATTTATATAGCGCCTTTAACGTAGTAAAACGTCCCAAGGCGCTGCACAGGAGCGATTATCAATTAAAATTTGACACCGAGCCACTTAAGGAGATATTAGGGCAGATGACCAAAAGCCTGACCAAAGAGGTGGGTTTTAAGCAGTAAATTAAAGAAGGAGAGAGAGGCGGAGAGACTTAGGAAGGGAATTCCAGAGCTCAGGGCCCAGGCAGCTGAAGGCACAGCCGCCAATGGTGGGGCGAAGGAAATCGGGGATATGCAAGGTGCCAGAATTAGAGGAGCGCAGAGATCTCGGGGGGTTGTGGGGCTGGAGGAGGTTACAGAGATATTGAGGGGCGAGGCCATGGAGGGATTTGAAAACAAGGATAAGAATTTTAAAATCGAGGCCTGGCAGGACCGGGAGCCAATGTAGGTCAGCGAGCCCAGGGGGTGATGGGTGAACGGGACTCGGTGCGAGTTAGGACATGGGCAGCCGAGGTTTGGATGAGCTCAAGTTTACGGAGGGTGGGAGGTGGGAATAGTCGAGTCTGGAGGTAACAAAGTCTGAATTTTCTGCATGGTCCCAAAAGGTGTTGGAAATAAAAGCTGCAGGGCTGCAGACAGCAGCTGTGACAGTCCACACCGCTCAGCCGGGCAGGGACATTCCACCGAGACTCCCGCAGGGACCCCCGACAAACAGCAGACATTGTGTCCCACACGGGGTTTGATCATCTCACTCTCTTCTCATCCTTACAACCTTCATCTCCACAATAAGTAGCCATTCATCCAGCTCCTTTGAAAGGAGTTAATCGACTCAGCCTTTCTCTGGGACAAAAGCAACGTCTCTGACCTCATCGCAGTGGAAATTTATACTCGTGTCCACCGGCCTTCCGAACAGTACATTTAAAAAAAAAAAGTTAAATATTGTAAGAAACTCTTTCGTCTTATTTGATAAGCTGTTTGTTCGAGGCCTGGTCCCAGAACTGTGCAGCGTGACACGGAGCAGGTAACCCCGAGTTATACTGCCTGCTCTGCATTACTCTCTGCCCTGGGACAGCAGCGCCCTGTGCGCTGGAACCCGAGTGCCAGTTAAGTATTAATGTTGGGAGAGAGCCAGTTCAGGGGGGTGTAAATCCCCCCGCGGGGATCAAACGCTTCACTCAGTCGCTGTGATCTGGAAGAAGATTCAATCGTAACTTTCAAAAGGGAATCCGATAAATACTTGAAAAGGAAAAATGTGCAGGGCCACGGGGAAAGAGCAGGGGGGGAGTGGGTCTGATTGGATCGCTCTCTCAAAGAGCCGGCACAGGCACGATGGGCCGAGTGGCCTTCTGTGCTGTATGATTCTATGAAATTCTCCGAACAGGCATTGACGCCTTGCTGGGGGCCAGTGTCGCTGCACCATGCATTCTCCAGTGCATCCTTTGCACATGAGCTTAGACGCTGAGTATCAGCAGATATTTGGCAGTGGAAGGCATCGCAGATGAGCGGGGTCATCGAATCAGAGAAATTTACAGCACAGAAGGAGGTTGTTCAGCCCATCTTGTCCGTGCCAGCCGACAAAGAGCATTCCACCCTAATCCCACTTTCCAGCTCTCGGTCCGTTGCCCTGTGGGTTCCTGCACTTCAAGGGCATATCCAAGTACTTTTTAAATGCAATGAGGGTTTCTGCCTCTACCACCCTTTCAGGCAGTGAGTTCCAGACCCCCACCACCCTCTGGGTGAAAAAATTTCTCCTCAAATCCCCTCTAATCCGTCTACCAATTACTTTAAATCTATGCCCCCTGCTTATTGAAACCTTCTGCGAAGGGAAATAGGTCCTTCCTATCCACTCTATCTAGGCCCCTCATAATTTTATACACCTGAGGTCTCCCCTCAGTCTCCTCTGTTCCAAAGAAAACAACCCCAGCCTCTCCAATCTTTCCTCATAGCTAAAATTCCCCAGCCCAGGCAACATCCTCGTAAATCTCCTCTGCACCCTCTCTAGTGCAATCACATCCTTCCTGTAATGTGGTGACCAGAACTGCACGCAGTACTCTAACTGTGGCTTAACTAGTGTTTTATACAGTTCAAGCATAACCTCCCTGCTCTTGTATTCTATGCCTCGGCTAATAAAGGCAAGTATCCCGTATGCCTTCTTGACCACCTTATCTACCTGTCCTGCTACCTTCAGGGATCTGTGGACATGCACTCCAAGGTCCCTCTGATCCTCTGCACTTCTCAGTGTCCTACCATTTATTGTATATTCCCTTGCCTTGTTAGCCCTCCCCAAATGCATTACCTCACACTTCTCCGGATTGAATTCCATTTGCCACTCTTCTGCCCACCTGACCAGTCCATTGATATCTTCCTGCAGCTTTCTTCTTCATTATCAACCACACGGCCAATTTTTGTATCATCTGCAAACTTCTTAATCATACTTCCTACATTCAAGTCCAAATCATTGATGTATACAACAAAAAGCAAAGGACCCAGTACTGAGCCCTGCGGAACCCCACTGGAAACAACCTTCCAGTCACAAAAACACCCTTCGACCATTACCCTTTGTTTCCTGCCTCTGAGCCAATTTTGGATCCAACTTGCCACTTTGCCTTGGATCCCATGGGCTTTTACTTTCATGACCAGTCTGCCATGTGGGACCTTATCAAAAGCCTTGCTAAAATCCATATAGACTACATCAAATGCACTACCCTCATCGACCCTCCTTGTTACCTCCTCAAAAAATTCAACCAAGTTTGTCAGACACGACCTTCCCTTAACAAATCCATGCTGACTGTCCCTGATTAATCCGTGTCTTTCTAAATAAAGATTTATCCTGTCCCTCAGAATTTTTTCCAATAATTTTCCTACCACCAAGGTTAGGCTGACTGGCCTGTAATTACTCGGTCTATTTCTTTTAAAACAACGGTACCACGTTAGCAGTCCTCCAGTCCTCCGGCACCACACCTGTAGCCAGAGAGGATTGGAAAATGATGGTCAGAGCCTCTGCTATTTCCTCTCTTACTTCTCTTAACAGTCTGGGCTACATTTCATCCAGGCCTGGGGATTTATCCACTTTCAAAGATGCTAAACCCCTTAATACTTCCTCTTTCACTATGTTTATTTCATCTACTATTTCACACAGCTCCTGATCACCACCCAGGAGGCGCTGAGACCAATTGTAATACCGTCCACCAGCCCCCCTCCCCTCCCCCAACCCTCCCCTCCCCCAACCCTCAACTCTCCCTCCCTCCCCCCACCCCCCCCAACCCCCCCTCCCCCAACCCTCCCCCCCAACCCTCCCCTCCCCCCCCCAACCGCCCCCCCCAACCCTCCCCTCCCCAACCCTCCCCTCCCCTTCCCCAACCTGGCTCAGATCAGCAAACCCGGCCCAGACTGGGGGTGAAAGCCGGGACATTCCTGATCTATCTGGCTCGGTCCCGGGCAGTGCGGCTCGGTCTGGGCAGTGTGTTTCCACAGCCATCGAATGCAGGTGGTAATAAAAGAGCCTGAAGCAGCTTATCCCAGCAGGGCAGGTGCACGTTTCCTGAACAGTTATCGATGCCCATTCAGAAGTCCTTTTAAATTGCCGATTTTTCCTGCTGTTTTGTACGATGTAACCGTGGAACTTTCTGGAATTTGTTTTCTTCTTTATGTAGCTGGAATATGGGAGCAAGAGAAGGACGCATTCTACGTTACTGTGACGACGGGCTCCACACGGGGGGCCCATGAAAGCCGGACCGGGCCTCTGTTGGTGACTGAACTGGGCCTGCAATGGGCCATTTCCCACAGCAGGCTGGTGACCCTGGGGGACCAGGCCATCGGCACCAAGCCCGTCAGGAAATTCTTTTCCAAGCTCCGGTTCTCCGCCGTGGGCCGCAGCGAAGGGTAAATAGACCAGCGACGGGAGCGGCCTGCACATCCTCCACACCACCCAAAGCGCTTCACAGCCAATGCTCACAGTCATTGGTGTAATGCAGGCAAACACAGCAGCCAGTTTACGCACAGCAAGATCCCTCATTTCCCACATTACAACAGTGACTACATTCCAAAAGTACTTCATTGGCTGTGAAGCGCTTGACGTCCGGTGGTCGTGAAAGGCGCTATATAAATGCAAGTCTTTCTTTCTTATACAGCCAATGTGATTAATGATCAGCTAATCTGTTTTTAGTGATGTTTGGTTGAGGGATAAATATTGGACCCAGGACACAGGGGAGAACTCCCCAGCTCTTCATTAACTAGTGCTGTGGGATCGTTTACATTCAACAGAGCAGGCCAATGTTTAATGTCTGATCCAAAACAATGACTCCCCTCCCTCTGACAGTGCAGCACTCCCTCAGTACTGCCCTCCGACAATACAGCTCTCCCTCAGTACTGCCCCTCCGACAATACAGCTCTCCCTCAGTACTGCCCCTCCGACAATACAGCTCTCCCTCAGTACTGCCCCTCCGACAATACAGCTCTCCCTCAGTACTGCCCCTCCGACAATACAGCTCTCCCTCAGTACTGCCCCTCCGACAATACAGCTCTCCCTCAGTACTGCCCTTCGACAATACAGCTCTCCCTCAATACTGCCCTCCGACAAAACAGCTCTCCCTCAATACTGCCCTTCGACAATACAGCTCTCCCTCAATACTGCCCTTCGACAATACAGCTCTCCCTCAATACTGCCCTCCGACAATACAGCTCTCCCTCAATACTGCCCTCCGACAATACAGCTCTCCCTCAATACTGCCCTCCGACAATACAGCGCTCCCTCAATACTGCCCTCCGACAATACAGCGCTCCCTCAGGTAGATGCAAACGATCCCATGGCACTATTTCGAAGAAGAGCAGGGGAGTTATCCCCGGTGTTTCTCAACCAACCCCTAAAACAGATTATGATGGCATTTTCACATTGCTGTTTGTGAGATCCTACTGTCCGAAAATTGGCTGCCGCATTTCTTACATCACAACTGGACCATCCCGGTCTCCGTGTCCCATCCCGGTCTCCGTGTCCCATCCCGGTCTCCGTGTCCCATCCCATCCCTATCCAGCCATTGAGTGCAGTGTCCCATTCCTTCCCAGTCACTGTCTAACAGCCAGCTATCCTCACGGGAATCATCTCATTTGAGCTGGAGGTAACTTGAAAATGATCGCCGAGACAGCAATCATAGCCGGATCTTTCCTGGTAGCTTCCATTTACAGCAGAATAACGTTTCGAAAGGAATCGAGTTCCTTCCGTTGCTACAACTGACCATCTGCTAGATCACCTCCATCCTGCTGTTGCCTAGAGACAGCCATCTCTACAAGAGGGTCCTTTTCTGCCTGTTGTCCACAAGGAGCCATCTTTAGAAGGATGTATTATTCTAGATATAGCGACGGGGGAAGTCATCTCCACAAGGTCGAGTTTACGGCACCCATCTTTACAAGAGTCTCGCTTCGTAACTGCACTTTAGAATGGAGCAATCTTGTGTCTTATTGTAGCTACAATCTAAACGGCAGCCATCGTTAGAAGAGCATCCTATTATAGTTCCTGTGTACAAGAGTGTCACATTCAAGCTGTTGTCTACAAGATGGCCATTTCAGAAGAGCTTGTCTTTGTAACTACTCTATGCTGGAGCTGTCTTGTCAGTGTCCCATTTTAGCTGTTGAGCTTGAGGCAGCCATTTTATATCTTAAAGATGTCATTATCTCTGGAACATCTCCTTGATTTATCGTTCTCTTAATGAAACTATTTCCCTTTCACTCCAATCTAGCCAGAGCTGCCTCTCTCCAACCTGCACTCCTAATCTTGGCCAATTCTTCACTCAATTGATGGTCTAGACCTTCTTGGATTTCTTAATTCAAAATCTGAGGGGAGTGGGATTTGGAGGAGTTGCACTGAGGGGAGTGGGATGTGAGGGAGTTGGATGTGAGGGAGTTGGACTGAGGGGAGTGGGATGTGAGGAGTTGGACTGAGGGGAGTGGGATGTGAGGGAGTTGCACTGAGGGGAGTGGGATGTGAGGGAGTTGGATGTGAGGGGAGTGGGATGTGAGGGAGTTGGACTGAGGGGAGTGGGATGTGAGGAGTTGGACTGAGGAGAGTGGGATGTGAGGGAGTTGAACTGAGGGGAGTGGGATGTGAGGGAGTTGGACTGAGGGGCGTGGGATGTGAGGAGTTGGACTGAGGGGAGTGGGATGTGAGGGAGTTGGACTGAGGGGAGTGGGATGTGAGGGAGTTGCACTGAGGGGAGTGGGATGTGAGGGAGTTGCACTGAGGGGAGTGGGATGTGAAGGTGTTGGACTGAGGGGAGTGGGATGTGAGGGAGTTGGACTGAGGGGAGTGGGATGTGAGGGAGTTGGACTGAGGGGAGTGGGATGTGAAGGTGTTGGACTGAGGGGAGTGGGATGTGAGGGAGTTGGACTGAGGGGAGTGGGATGTGAGGGAGTTGGACTGAGGGGAGTGGGATGTGAGGGAGAAGGACTGAGGGAGTTGGATGTGAGGGAGTTGGACTGAGGGGAGTGGGATGTGAAGGAGTTGGACTGAGGGGAGTGGGATGTGAGGGAGTTGGACTGAGGGGAGTGGGATGTGAGGGAGTTGGACTGAGGGGAGTGGGATGTGAGGGAGATGGACTGAGGGGAGTGGGATGTGAGGGAGTTGGACTGAGGGGAGTGGGATGTGAGGGAGTTGGACTGAGGGGAGTGGGATGTGAGGGAGATGGACTGAGGGGAGCGGGATGTGAGGGAGTTGGACTGAGGGGAGTGGGATGTGAGGGAGTTGGACTGAGGGGAGTGGGATGTGAGGGAGTTGGACTGAGGGGAGTGGGATGTGAGGGAGTTGGACTGAGGGGAGTGGGATGTGAAGGAGTTGGACTGAGGGGAGTGGGATGTGAAGGTGTTGGTCTGAGGGGAGTGGCTGGAGCCAGTGACCGGCTCCGCCAAGACCTGGGGCAGGTGGTTATTCCCATTCTTGTAAACGTTGGGTAGACTGCGTATTGAGGTACTGTTAGTCCAGCATATTGCAGGCACGATAGGGGTAAAGGGGGAGGGTGGGGAAGAGGCGATGGGGCAGGCGGTCAGATAGTTACAAGTGACCTCTGTCTCTGTGTTCCCTGGGCTGACCGGTCACTGCGAGCGGGACATGGCAACAGCAGCAAGAAGGGAGCCAGAAACATTTTATCGACAACTGATTGGCTTGGAGTTGCTACTGTTAAAATCAACCAATCAGAAAAGTGGAACATGTCTGCACTGAACTAATCGGAAAACTTGAATGTGAACCTATACTGATACAAATACAAAAATTGTTGTTATATAGATTATTTATATGTATATATGGACAGATAGATTATAAATAGAAAGATATACCCTAAACCAGTCCATGTGTAGTTTAAACAAATTTAATATATAATATATGTCTGTGTGTGTTTATGTTTTTTGGCATCAACCTCTGCCCGCCCCAGGACCAGAGGACAAGGCGACCTCTAACCTCTTTATTGGAGGTCGCTGAGTCGTGTGCCTCTCTCAGGGTTCAGAGGGCACCATGGCAGGTCAGTCTCAAGGTGATAATGCCATTTTGCCCCTGTATTGTAACTCCGAATCAACGTGCCCTGGTTACTGGCCTTCAATCCTTGTCTGTAGGAATATCGGATAATGCACCATTTACAGGGCAGTTAGAGAGATTAACTGTAATCGTCTGGCAGTGTTCTCTGACTATATATGCTGTGCCGATATACATCTCTTCACTTCACCTGACGAAGGAGCAGCGCTCCGAAAGCTTGTGATTTCAAATAAAGCTGTTGGACTATAACCTGGTGTTGTGCGACTTCTCACATTTGTCCACCCCAGTCCAACACCGGCATCTCCGCAACATTAACACCCGTCACATGCAAAAAGCCAAAAATTAACCCCTCCTTCCCCCATCAAACTCAACCGTGTATATTACACGGGACTGATCTGGGGGCAATATCTGCGTTCCCATGACGGTTACAAGCTTAGTGAGTTTTTACTCTTGCACCAGAGTTTTCAGGGGGCTCGGTCTGTTGACGCCCCAAGCTGTTCTCCATTGAACCAATCTGTAGCCATCTTCCTTCATTTATTGCGCCGTATACACTGCTCCCATCTACATTCCTATTTTTTTGTGAAAGCCTTATAACCTGTGCTCAGAGAGTGTGGATTATTTCCCTGTCACTCCGGTGTGTATTACTCCGGTAATCCCAGATGGATGCCCCACGATTACACCAGTTGGTGCAGCAGTGAACACCAGCAGACAAACCCGGAGAGTGGGGGCTGTCTGGATCATGTTTTTTCGATATGTCATTGTCTGCCGTTCTAGCCAGCTATCTGTGTAAGAATGAGTTCTGACGAAAGGTCATCGACCTGAAACGTTAACTCTGTTTCTCGCTTCACAGATGCTGCCTGACCTGCTGAGTATCTCCAGCATTTTCTGTTTTTATTTCAGATTTCCAGCATCTGCAGTATTTTCTTTTTGTATCTGTGTAAGAATGGGGTGTAAACCCAGAGTGACACCTGTTGCCTTTTCCCCCTTGTGATGCTTGACACAAAGATCATGAATTCTAGAAGTAAAATGCCATAAAGCGTATTGGGGGTGTTGTGTGCTGATTGTTATTTATTACTGATTTGTTTTTGTTGACAGGGTTAGGTCGCTAACACCCTGATAGTTTGAGGGTGGTAGATTGTTTCCATTACTGGACACTCTGCTATGGTGCACGCGAGGAGTTGCGATCGACTGTAGTCTTCAGGTGATGCGGGTTAGAAGCCGGGGATCTGATGGGCAGTCAGAATTCAATGCTGACTCTTTGAAAGAGCATTCGTGCTTAGTCCCACATCTCCGCTTTTTCTCCATAAACCTGTAAGTTCCCTCTCTCGGATGCAGCGGTCCCTATTCCTATCCCCGTGCCCTTTGACCTGTTCCCTCTCTCGGATGCAGCGGTCCCTATACTGTCCCCGTGCCCTTTGACCTGTTCCCTCTCTCGGATGCAGCGGTCCCTATACTTGTCCCCGTGCCCTTTGACCTGTTCCCTCTCTCGGATGCAGCGGTCCCTATACCTATCCCCGTGCCCTTTGACCTGTTCCCTCTCTCGGATGCAGCGGTCCCTATACCTATCCCCGTGCCCTTTGACCTGTTCCCTCTCTCGGATGTAGCGGTCCCTATACCTATCCCCGTGCCCTTTGACCTGTTCCCTCTCGGATGCAGCGGTCCCTATACTGTCCCCGTGCCCTTTGACCTGTTCCCTCTCGGATGCAGCGGTCCCTATACTGTCCCCGTGCCCTTTGACCTGTTCCCTCTCTCGGGAGCAGCGATCCCTATACTGTCCCCGTGCCCTTTGACCTGTTCCCTCTCTCGGGAGCAGCAGTCCCTATACCTGTCCCCGTGCCCTTTGACCTGTTCTCTCTCTCGGATGCAGCGGTCCCTATACTGTCCCCGTGCCCTTTGACCTGTTCCCTCTCTCGGGAGCAGCGGTCCCTATACTGTCCCCATGCCCTTTGACCTGTTCCCCCTTGGTAGCAGCGGTCCCTATACTGTCCCCGTGCCCTTTGACCTGTTCTCCCTGCCCCTCTGTCTTGGGCAGGCCCCTAGTGGTGTTTATCTGTCTTCCTTTTCCAGTTCTGACGAGGGTTTCCAGCTGAATCATTAGCCATTCTGCTGGGAAACTGACGGGGCTCCTTCGCTGCGTTAACTTGGCCTTTGAAGCAATACCTGATTGGCAGTCTCTCAGCACACAGGCTGGCTTTGAGAAACCCAAATAATTGAATTCAGTTTGATCTGTCTCCCAGCTGTTCCCAGGACTCGTCCACCTTCAAATAGCCATTTAAATCCTGTAAATGCAATCTCGGTCCATCTGTCTGGAGAGTGCATTTAATTGTTATCAAATCCTCTCCATCAGTGAGGACCTGTGGGAACGTTCCTTAATGGTAAAAGGGGAAAATGGTAATGGCCTGATCATTGGCGTTTCATATTTCAGGTAACAAGGAGCTCCCTGTGTCAAACAGACCTCTTTGGTACTCAGTGTACTCACTGGGGAGCTGGCCTGTGCCCTCTCCTGATTAAATAAAACTGCTGCCTGTCCCCCACAGCCAGCCCACACCACAGTGCCAAACCTCGAAGGAAATAGCACGAGGAGAGAGAATTAAAGCGCTCTCTTGCGCTGACTCACTGTATCTCTCACTCACTCTCTCCATTTATCATACTGTGTCTCCCTCACTCACTTTCTTTTACTCTGTCACTAGTTCCCCGTCTTTCTCTGTCGTTCTCTATATAGCTCTCTCTTCACCGGTCGTTCACTCTCTCGCTCTATCACTCCAGCATTGCCCCTCTTTCTCTTGCTCTGGCTCTCTCGACCTCTTGTTTTCATGCTATGACTCACTTTTTCTCTTTTGATCTCTTTTTCTCACTTTCTCTCTTTCTCTCCTCCATGTCCCGAGTTCCCATCCATTTCTGCAATTTCGGAGGCCAGGAGTTGCTGTTACAGTAGCTATGATCAGAATGTGAGAAATCCAGGAAGAAAAAAAACATTTTAAACTGCTCCTCCCACACCCGTTTAATCCTCTCGCACTCTATCCACCCGTTTAATCCTCTTGCTCTCTACCCACCTGTTTAATCCTCTTGCTCTCTCTACCCACCTGTTTAATCCTCTCGCTCTCTACCCACCCGTTTAATCCTCTCGCACTCTCTACCCACCCGTTTAATCCTCTCGCACTCTCTACCCACCCGTTTAATCCTCTCGCTCTCTCTACCCACCCGTTTAATCCTCTCGCTCTCTCTACCCACCCGTTTAATCCTCTCGCTCTCACTACCCACCCGTTTAATCCTCTCGTACTCTCTACCCACTCGTTTAATCCTCTCGCTCTCTCTACCCACCCGTTTAATCCTCTCGCTCTCTCTACCCACCCGTTTAATCCTCTCGCTCTCTACCCACCCGTTTAATCCTCTCGCACTCGCTACCCACCCGTTTAATCCTCTCGCACTCTCTACCCACCCGTTTAATCCTCTCGCACTCTCTACCCACCCGTTTAATCCTCTCGCACTCGCTACCCACCCGTTTAATCCTCTCGCTCTCTCTACCCACCCGTTTAATCCTCTCGCACTCTCTACCCACCCGTTTAATCCTCTCGCACTCTCTACCCACCCGTTTAATCCTCTCGCACTCTCTACCCACCCGTTTAATCCTCTCGCACTCTCTACCCACCCGTTTAATCCTCTCGCACTCTCTACCCACCCGTTTAATCCTCTCGCTCTCTCTACCCACCCGTTTAATCCTCTCGCACTCGCTACTCACCCGTTTAATCCTCTCGCTCTCTCTACCCACCCGTTTAATCGTCTCGCACTCTCTACCCACCCGTTTAATCCTCTCGCTCTCTCTACCCACCCGTTTAATCCTCTCTCTCGCTCTCTCTACCCACCTGTTTAATCTTCTCTCGCACTCTCTACCCACCTGTTTAATCCTCTCGCTCTCTCTACCCACCCGTTTAATCCTCTCGCACTCGCTACTCACCCGTTTAATCCTCTCGCTCTCTCTACCCACCCGTTTAATCGTCTCGCACTCTCTACCCACCTGTTTAATCCTCTCGCTCTCTCTACCCACCCGTTTAATCCTCTCTCTCGCTCTCTCTACCCACCTGTTTAATCCTCTCTCTCGCACTCTCTACCCACCCGTTTAATCCTCTCGCTCTCTCTACCCACCCATTTAATCCCCTCACACTCTCTCTACCCACCCATTTAATCCCCTCACACTCTCTCTACGCACCCATTTAATCCCCTCACTCTCTCAACCCACCCATTTAATCCCCTCCCTCGCTCTCTACCCACCCATTTAATCCCCTCACACTCTCTACCCACCCATTTAATCCCCTCCCTCGCTCTCTCTACCCACTCGTTTAATCCTCCCCCTCTCGCACTCTACCCAATGTTTAATCCTCTCTCTCGCACTCTCTACCCACCCGTTTAATCCTCTCCCTCGCACTCTCTACCCACCCGTTTAATCCTCTCCCTCGCACTCTCTACCCACCCGTTTAATCCTCTCTCTCGCACTCTCTACCCACCCGTTTAATCCTCTCCCTCGCACTCTCTACCCACCCGTTTAATCCTCTCCCTCGCACTCTCTACCCACCCGTTTAATCCTCTCCCTCGCACTCTCTACCCACCCGTTTAATCCTCTCTCTCGCACTCTCTACCCACCCGTTTAATCCTATCTCTCGCACTCTCTACCCAATGTTTAATCCTCTCTCGCTCTCTACCCACCCGTTTAATCTCCTCTAACACCTGGTACAGTCCTCTCCTACACTATTCCATTCATTCTCTCTACTAATCCTTTTTAATGGTTTTTTGACCAGCACTAACAACTTTACCCAGTGTCTAGTTGCCAGCGTTGAGTCTGTTGTTAGTTCGGTGAAGTTTAGTCATCAGAAAGGCCAAAGGTACGGGAGGTCAGTAAAGCCCCGCTCCTGTACTACAGGGTCCCCGAGGGCTGCACTCTCCCTCCGACCAATTCACAATCAATCAGCACAACCCCAGGATCTGCTGAGGGCTCTTTACATCATCTGGTCATCCACATCCAGCTCACTGCTGCTGTGTCACACTCAGTGACCGAGCCTTTCACTGAATGTGTGATGGAACTGATCTCTACACCAAACTCCACGAGTAGTCACTGTGCCCACAGCTCAGGCTGTTTATTGTGAAGAGGTTTTATATCGACAGTATTTCTGCGGGAAACTACATCACATCAAAAAATCAGCTGAGCCGGGAGGTGCGGACTGCAACCAGCGTTAGCAGTGCTCGTCCCCCAGAGACTCCGCAGTCCCGGGGTCTTCCACCGCTGCTGTCCTTAGCAGCAGATTCGGAGCCGGGTTGGAGAAGACTTCAACAGAGCTGGAAATGGACTGGCTGGAACGCCCTGGGAAATAGTACAGCCCCTCGGGCCTCCGCTTCAGGCTGTGTTTGTAGATTTTCTGAGACTGGCGGAATTCAAGGATGGTCTTGGTGTAGATGTTCAGAGCGGTGACTGAGGACGCCATGCAGAACGTGAAGGAGAGCCAGGCCAAGCTGCAAAAACAGCACGGGGTTATCGACAGTACACCGGGCGAGGTCGCACCGCACACAGACACTGGGACATTCCCTGCCCTGTAAGATACTGTACTCACTAGAAGGACCAGCCGAAGTCCCAGCGATGGGGTCTCCAGTCCTCTGGCCCCTGACTCGCTGTCACTTGGAAAACTTGTGTGTACATCATATGGGCCACCATTCCCAGCAGGCCTGAGAATAAAGGACGAGCGTCAGAAACACACTGACACACTCACTCACACTGACACACTCACACTCACTCACTCAGACACACACACTGACACACTCACTCACACTGACACACTCACTCACACTGACACAAACACTGACACACTCACACTGACACAAACACTGACACACTCACTCACACTGACACAAACACTGACACTCACTCACACTCATGCTGACACTATCACTCACACTGACACACTCACACAAACTCAGACACCCACTCACTCAGACAGACTCACACTCACACTGACACTCACTGACACAGACACACACTCACTGACAGACACACTGACACTCACTGACATACTCACACACACTCATACACTGCCATACTCTCACACACTGACACACTCACTCAGACACACACACTCACACTGACACACTCTGACACACTCACTCACACTGACACACTCACTCACACTGACACACAGACACACACACTCACACTGACACTCACTTATTCACACTCAGACACATACACACTCAGACACACACACACACTCACTGACTGACACACACACACTCACTGACTGACACACACACACTCACTGACTGACACACACACTCACTGACACACATTCACTCAGACACACTCACTCTGACACTATCACTCACTCACACTGACACTCACTCTCACTCACTGACACACACTCAGACTGACACAGACACACTCATTCACTCACACTGACACTCACTCACACACTGACACACTCACTCACAGGCTCACACTCACTCACACTGACACACACACACAGACAGACACAGACACTCACACTGACACTCACTTATTCACACTCACTGACACATACACACTCTGACACTCATCCACACTCACTCACAGTGACACTCACTCAGACACACTCACTCACTCACACAGACACACTCATTCACCCACACTGACACTCACTCACACACTGACACACTCACAGGCTCACACTCAGACACACACTGACACTGACACACACACAGTATCAAACATACCGTCACACAGTCAAACACAGTACACACACAGTCTCACACACTGTCACACAAAAATACACACACGCACACTCAACCTTACAGTCACAAACACAAACTCTCACACAGAGTATTTACTGGAGTTGTGTCAGTATTTACGGGGGTCCCTGGGAGTGTTTGATGGGACAGTGTAGAGGGAGCTTTACTCTGTATCTAACCCGTGCTGTATCTGCCCTGGGAGTGTTTGATGGGACAGTGTAGAGGGAGCTTTACTCTGTATCTAACCCGTGCTGTACCTGCCCTGGGAGTGTTTGATGGGACAGTGTAGAGGGAGCTTTACTCTGTATCTAACCCGTGCTGTACCTGCCCTGGGAGTGTTTGATGGGACAGTGTAGAGGGAGCTTTACTCTGTATCTAACCCGTGCTGTATCTGCCCTGGGAGTGTTTGATGGGACTGTGTAGAGGGAGCTTTACTCTGTATCTAACCCGTGAACAGCCTGATGGTTTCAGACACTCACTTACCCGACAACACGGAGAAAACGGCTGCAAATGCGTTGAGTTTGAGTCCACAGGTGGGGTTTCCAGAGAAGCACAGCTCCATACCCATCAGCAAGAAACTAATGGACAGCAAGACCAGGTAGAGAACCTCGGAGACCAGCGACAGCCACAGGATGCCTGTCCCACAGGAGAGAAGGTCAGTGTGGGTCAGGCTCAGGGTCAGTGTGGGTCAGGGTCAGTGTGGGTCAGGCTCAGGGTCAGGGTGGGTCAGGCTCAGGGTCAGTGTGGGTCAGGGTCAGTGTGGGTCAGGCTCAGTGTGGGTCAGGCTCAGTGTGGGTCAGGCTCAGTGTGGGTCAGGCTCAGGGTCAGTGTGGGTCTGGGTCAGTGTGGGTCAGGCTCAGTGTGGGTCAGGCTCAGTGTGGGTCAGGCTCAGTGTGGGTCAGGCTCAGTGTGGGTCAGGCTCAGGGTCAGTGTGGGTCTGGGTCAGTGTGGGTCAGGCTCAGGGTGGGTCAGGCTCAGGGTTGGTGTGGGTCAGGGTCAGTGTGGGTCAGGTTCAGGGTCAGTGTGGGTCAGGCTCTGGGTCAGCGTGGGTCAGGGTCAGTGTGGGTCAGGGTCAGTGTCAGGGTGGGTCAGGCTCTGGGTCAGTGTGGGTCAGGGTCAGTGTGGGTCAGGGTCAGTGTGGGTCAGGGTCAGAGTGGGTCAGGGTCAGTGTGGGTCAGGGTCGGTCAGTGGGGTGTGGGCACTCTGTAATGTTCAGGTGTTGTGCACCTTCATTCTAATCCAGGCACTCGAGTCCAATTAGGGACTATGGATTATGGAGGAGAATGATGAATAAAGGAGGGAGAAGAAACAGACACACGAAGGTAGAGAGCGCAGGCAAAGAGCAACTATAAGAGACAGAGCGACACAGAATGAATCTGAGAAATAGAGAGTGTGAGACACAGAAACAGGACAAGAGATCCATAAAGGGAGAGAGGGGAAGAAAAACAGAGTGAGATACACAGAAGACCAGACTGAGCACAGCGGACAAACACAGAGACAGGAGAAACAGAACAAAAGATATACAGAGAGAAAGCAGCAGAATCTAAGCAGCGAGATAGAGAAGCAGAATGAGAAACAGACACAGAGGAATTCATCAGGAGAATGAGGCTCCGGGAATTCTTCCACGAATCCCAAGATGTCAGCAACGAACCCAATGAGACAATCAATGATCCGGAACAGCAAACAGAGGGACCCGCAGTGCAGCAACCGAAGAAGAGTCAAATTGGACCCCTCCGGAGGGTCGCTGCCCTAAGCTTGACATGTATGCTCAAGCTGTCAGGAGATGCATCAACGCCAGATTCATCAGCTGCACTCACAAGACAGTCCAGAATGTCACCCGAGCACAACGCAACGCCATCCACGCTCTCAAGACCAACCGCAACATCATCATCAAACCAGCGGGCAAAGGAGGAGCCATCGTAATACAGAACAGAATGGACTATTGCAAAGAAGCATACCGACAACTGGACAACCTGGAACACTACAGACAGTTACCCGCAGATCCGACCAAAGAACACACCCGCCAACTCAATAGACTGATCAAGACCTTCGATCCAGACCTTCAAAGCATCTTACGCGCTCTCATTCCACGTACTCCCCGCGTGGGAGACTTCTACTGCCTCCCAAAGATACACAAAGCCAACACACCCGGACGTCCTATCGTATCAGGCAACGGAACCCTGTGTGAGAACCTCTCTGGATACGTCGAGGGCATCCTGAAACCCATCGTACAGGGAACCCCCAGCTTCTGTCGCGACACCACAGACTTCTTACAGAAACTCAGCACCCATGGACCAGTTGAACCAGGTACACTCCTCGCCACGATGGACGTATCGGCACTCTACACCAGTATCCCCCACGATGACGGCATCGCTGCGACAGCCTCAGTACTCAACACCAACAACAGCCAATCTCCAGGCGCCATCCTACAACTCATCCGCTTCATCCTTGACCACAATGTCTTCACCTTCGACAACCAGTTTTTTACCCAAACACACGGAACAGCCATGGGGACCAAATTCGCACCCCAATACGCCAACATCTTCATGCACAAGTTCGAGCAAGACTTCTTCGCTGCACAGGACCTCCAACCAACGCTGTACACCAGATACATCGACGACATTTTCTTCCTTTGGACCCACGGCGAAGGATCACTGAAAAGAATACACGATAACATCAACAAGTTCCATCCCACCATCAAACTCACCATGGACTACTCCTCAGAATCGATTTCATTCCTGGACACACGAATCTCCATCAAAGACGGACACCTCAGCACTTCACTCTACCGCAAGCCCACGGACAACCTCACGATGCTCCACTTCTCCAGCTTCCACCCTAACCACGTTAAAGAAGCCATCCCCTATGGACAAGCCCTGCGAATACACAGGATCTGCTCAGACGAGGAGGAACGCGATGGACACCTACGGACGCTGAAAGACGCCCTCGTAAGAACGGGATATGACGCTCGACTCGTCAATCGACAGTTCCGACGGGCCACAGCGAAAAATCGCATAGACCTCCTCAGAAGACAAACACGGGACACAACCAACAGGGTACCCTACGTCGTCCAGTACTTCCCCAGAGTGGAGAAACTACGCCATGTTCTTCGCAGCCTTCAACATGTCATCGATGACGACGAACACTTCGCTAAGGCCATCCCCACGCCTCCACTACTCGCCTTCAAACAGCTGCCTAACCTCAAAAGTACCATCGTTCGCAGCAAATTACCCAGCTTTCAGGAGAACAGCGACCACGACACCACACAACCCTGCCACGGCAACCTCTGCAAGACATGCCAGATCATCAACACAGATACCATCATCACACGTGAGGACACTACCCACCAGGTACATGGTACATACTCATGTGACTCGGCCAACGTTGTCTACCTCATACGTTGCAGGAAAGGATGCACTGGAGCATGGTACATCGGCGAGACCATGCAGACACTGAGACAACGTATGAACGGACACCGCGCAACAATCGCCAGGCAGGATTGTTACCTCCCAGTCAGGGAACACTTCAGCAGTCAAGGACATTCAGCCTCGGATCTGCGGGTAAGCGTTCTCCAAGGCGGCCTTCGGGATACACGACAACGCAAAATCATCGAGCAGAAACTGATAGCCAAGTTCCGCACCCATGAGGACGGCCTCAACCGAGATCTTGGGTTCATGTCACACTACATGTAACCCCACCTGACGTAGAGTCATCCAGACTCGAGTCGTCGTTGGCTTGTTTCCAGTAAAAAAAAGTAAAAATGTTAAAGTTTATGGTTTTCCATACAGACTGCATTTGACACATTAGACCCCCTGTGACCCCACCTCATTGTCTCAGTTGTATCTTTCTATGTCTTTGATGTGGTGCCTTCCTGGCTGACCTGATTGTTTGTCTGCCGAGGTGTGATGAAAGGCAGTCAGATAGATTAACTGTAGTCGTCTGAGATTGTACGCTACACAGGCATTGTTCTCTGTCTATATATGCTTTGCCGATTCGTATTCCTTCACTTCACCTGACGAAGGGGCAGGAGCTCCGAAAGCTTGTGATTTCAAATAAAACTGTTGGACTATAACCTGGTGTTGTGCGGCTTCTCACTTTTGAGAAACAGAAAGGCAGAGAG
>CM059450.1:22303386-22580886 GCA_030390025.1 Squalus acanthias
AGGCCAGACAGGAGAGAGAGAGAGAGCGCGAGATACAGGCCAGACAGGAGAGAGAGAGAGAGAGAGAGCGCGAGATACAGGCCAGACAGGAGAGAGAGAGAGAGAGAGAGCGCGAGATACAGGCCAGACAGGAGAGAGAGAGAGAGAGAGCGCGAGATACAGGCCAGACAGGAGAGAGAGAGAGAGAGAGCGCGAGATACAGGCCAGACAGGAGAGAGAGAGAGAGAGAGAGCGAGATACAGGCCAGACAGGAGAGAGAGAGAGAGAGAGAGAGAGCGCGAGATACAGGCCAGACAGGAGAGAGAGAGAGAGAGAGAGCGCGAGATACAGGCCAGACAGGAGAGAGAGAGAGAGAGCGAGATACAGGCCAGACAGAGGAGAGAGAGAGAGAGAGAGAGATACAGGCCAGACAGAGGAGAGAGAGAGAGAGAGAGAGAGAGAGCGAGATACAGGCCAGACAGGAGAGAGAGAGAGAGAGAGCGAGATACAGGCCAGACAGGAGAGAGAGAGAGCAAGATACAGGCCAGACAGGAGAGAGAGAGAGAGAGAGCGAGATACAGGCCAGACGAGAGAGAGAGAGAGAGAGAGAGCGAGATACAGGCCAGACAGGAGAGAGAGAGAGAGAGAGAGAGAGCGAGATACAGGCCAGACAGGAGAGAGAGAGAGAGAGAGAGCGAGATACAGGCCAGACAGGAGAGAGAGAGAGAGCGAGATACAGGCCAGACAGGAGAGAGAGAGAGAGAGAGAGAGAGAGAGAGAGATACAGGCCAGACAGGAGAGAGAGAGAGAGAGCGAGATACAGGCCAGACAGGAGAGAGAGAGAGAGAGAGAGAGAGAGAGATACAGGCCAGACAGGAGAGAGAGAGAGAGAGAGAGAGAGAGCGAGATACAGGCCAGACAGGAGAGAGAGAGAGAGAGAGAGAGAGCGAGATACAGGCCAGACAGGAGAGAGAGAGAGAGAGAGAGCGCGAGAGATACAGGCCAGACAGGAGAGAGAGAGAGAGAGAGAGAGCGCGAGAGATACAGGCCAGACAGGGGAGAGAGAGAGAGAGAGAGAGAGCGCGAGAGATACAGGAGAGAGAGAGAGAGAGAGAGCGCGAGAGATACAGGAGAGAGAGAGAGAGAGAGCGCGAGAGATACAGGCCAGACAGGAGAGAGAGAGAGAGAGAGAGCGCGAGAGATACAGGCCAGACAGGAGAGAGAGAGAGAGAGAGAGCGCGAGAGATACAGGCCAGACAGGAGAGAGAGAGAGAGAGAGAGCGCGAGAGATACAGGCCAGACAGGAGAGAGAGAGAGAGAGAGAGCGCGAGAGATACAGGCCAGACAGGAGAGAGAGAGAGAGAGAGAGCGCGAGAGATACAGGCCAGACAGGAGAGAGAGAGAGAGAGAGAGCGCGAGAGATACAGGCCAGACAGGAGAGAGAGAGAGAGAGAGAGCGCGAGAGATACAGGCCAGACAGGAGAGAGAGAGAGAGAGAGAGCGCGAGAGATACAGGCCAGACAGGAGAGAGAGAGAGAGAGAGAGAGCGCGAGAGATACAGGCCAGACAGGAGAGAGAGAGAGAGAGAGCGCGAGAGATACAGGCCAGACAGGAGAGAGAGAGAGAGAGCGCGAGAGATACAGGCCAGACAGGAGAGAGAGAGAGAGAGAGCGCGAGAGATACAGGCCAGACAGGAGAGAGAGAGAGAGAGAGAGCGCGAGAGATACAGGCCAGACAGGAGAGAGAGAGAGAGAGAGAGCGCGAGAGATACAGGCCAGACAGGAGAGAGAGAGCGCGAGAGATACAGGCCAGACAGGAGAGAGAGAGAGAGAGAGAGAGCGCGAGAGATACAGGCCAGACAGGAGAGAGAGAGAGAGAGAGAGCGCGAGAGATACAGGCCAGACAGGAGAGAGAGAGAGAGAGAGAGAGAGAGAGAGCGAGCGAGATACAGGCCAGACAGGAGAGAGAGAGAGAGAGAGAGAGAGAGAGAGAGAGCGAGCGAGATACAGGCCAGACAGGAGAGAGAGAGAGAGAGCGCAAGATACAGGCCAGACAGGAGAGAGAGAGCGAGAGAGCGAGATACAGGCCAGACAGGAGAGAGAGAGAGAGAGAGAGAGAGAGCGAGATACAGGCCAGACAGGAGAGAGAGAGAGAGAGCGAGATACAGGCCAGACAGGAGAGAGAGAGCGAGATACAGGCCAGACAGGAGAGAGAGAGAGAGAGAGAGAGCGCGAGAGATACAGGCCAGACAGGAGAGAGAGAGAGAGAGAGCGCGAGAGATACAGGCCAGACAGGAGAGAGAGAGAGAGCGCGCGAGAGATACAGGCCAGACAGGAGAGAGAGAGAGAGAGCGCGAGAGATACAGGCCAGACAGGAGAGAGAGAGAGAGAGCGCGAGAGATACAGGCCAGACAGGAGAGAGAGAGAGAGAGAGAGAGAGCGCGAGAGATACAGGCCAGACAGGAGAGAGAGAGAGAGAGAGAGCGCGAGAGATACAGGCCAGACAGGAGAGAGAGAGAGAGAGAGAGAGCGCGAGAGATACAGGCCAGACAGGAGAGAGAGAGAGAGAGAGAGCGCGAGAGATACAGGCCAGACAGGAGAGAGAGAGAGAGAGAGAGCGCGAGAGATACAGGCCAGACAGGAGAGAGAGAGAGAGAGAGAGCGCGAGAGATACAGGCCAGACAGGAGAGAGAGAGAGAGAGAGAGCGCGAGAGATACAGGCCAGACAGGAGAGAGAGAGAGAGAGAGAGCGCGAGAGATACAGGCCAGACAGGAGAGAGAGAGAGAGAGAGAGAGAGCGCGAGAGATACAGGCCAGACAGGAGAGAGAGAGAGAGAGAGCGCGAGAGATACAGGCCAGACAGGAGAGAGAGAGAGAGAGAGAGAGCGCGAGAGATACAGGCAAGACAGGAGAGAGAGAGAGAGAGAGAGCGCGAGAGATACAGGCCAGACAGGAGAGAGAGAGAGAGAGAGAGCGCGAGAGATACAGGCCAGACAGGAGAGAGAGAGAGAGAGAGAGCGCGAGAGATACAGGCCAGACAGGAGAGAGAGAGAGAGAGAGCGCGAGAGATACAGGCCAGACAGGAGAGAGAGAGAGAGAGAGCGCGAGAGATACAGGCCAGACAGGAGAGAGAGAGAGAGAGAGCGCGAGAGATACAGGCCAGACAGGAGAGAGAGAGAGAGAGAGAGAGAGAGAGAGAGCGCGAGAGATACAGGCCAGACAGGAGAGAGAGAGAGAGAGAGAGAGAGCGCGAGAGATACAGGCCAGACAGGAGAGAGAGAGAGAGAGAGAGCGCGAGAGATACAGGCCAGACAGGAGAGAGAGAGAGAGAGAGAGAGAGAGAGAGAGAGCGCGAGAGATACAGGCCAGACAGGAGAGAGAGAGAGAGAGAGAGAGAGAGAGCGCGAGAGATACAGGCCAGACAGGAGAGAGAGAGAGAGAGAGAGAGAGAGAGCGCGAGAGATACAGGCCAGACAGGAGAGAGAGAGAGAGAGAGAGAGAGCGCGAGAGATACAGGCCAGACAGGAGAGAGAGAGAGAGAGAGAGAGAGAGCGCGAGAGATACAGGCCAGACAGGAGAGAGAGAGAGAGAGAGAGCGCGAGAGATACAGGCCAGACAGGAGAGAGAGAGAGAGAGAGAGCGCGAGAGATACAGGCCAGACAGGAGAGAGAGAGAGAGAGAGAGCGCGAGAGATACAGGCCAGACAGGAGAGAGAGAGAGAGAGAGAGAGCGCGAGAGATACAGGCCAGACAGGAGAGAGAGAGAGAGAGAGCGCGAGAGATACAGGCCAGACAGGAGAGAGAGAGAGAGAGAGAGCGCGAGAGATACAGGCCAGACAGGAGAGAGAGAGAGAGAGAGAGAGAGAGAGAGCGCGAGAGATACAGGCCAGACAGGAGAGAGAGAGAGAGAGAGAGAGAGAGCGCGAGAGATACAGGCCAGACAGGAGAGAGAGAGAGAGAGAGAGCGCGAGAGATACAGGCCAGACAGGAGAGAGAGAGAGAGAGAGAGAGAGAGAGAGCGCGAGAGATACAGGCCAGACAGGAGAGAGAGAGAGAGAGAGAGAGAGAGAGCGCGAGAGATACAGGCCAGACAGGAGAGAGAGAGAGAGAGAGAGAGCGCGAGAGATACAGGCCAGACAGGAGAGAGAGAGAGAGAGAGAGAGAGCGCGAGAGATACAGGCCAGACAGGAGAGAGAGAGAGAGAGAGAGCGCGAGAGATACAGGCCAGACAGGAGAGAGAGAGAGAGAGAGAGCGCGAGAGATACAGGCCAGACAGGAGAGAGAGAGAGAGAGAGAGCGCGAGAGATACAGGCCAGACAGGAGAGAGAGAGAGAGAGCGCGAGAGATACAGGCCAGACAGGAGAGAGAGAGAGAGCGCGAGAGATACAGGCCAGACAGGAGAGAGAGAGAGAGAGCGCGAGAGATACAGGCCAGACAGGAGAGAGAGAGACAGAGCGCGAGAGATACAGGCCAGACAGGAGAGAGAGAGACAGAGCGCGAGAGATACAGGCCAGACAGGAGAGAGAGAGAGACAGAGCGCGAGAGATACAGGCCAGACAGGAGAGAGAGAGAGAGAGCGCGAGAGATACAGGCCAGACAGGAGAGAGAGAGAGAGAGCGCGAGAGATACAGGCCAGACAGGAGAGAGAGAGAGAGAGAGCGAGAGATACAGGCCAGACAGGAGAGAGAGAGAGAGAGCGCGAGAGATACAGGCCAGACAGGAGAGAGAGAGAGAGAGAGCGCGAGAGATACAGGCCAGACAGGAGAGAGAGAGAGAGAGCGCGAGAGATACAGGCCAGACAGGAGAGAGAGAGAGAGAGCGCGAGAGATACAGGCCAGACAGGAGAGAGAGAGAGAGAGCGCGAGAGATACAGGCCAGACAGGAGAGAGAGAGAGAGAGAGAGCGCGAGAGATACAGGCCAGACAGGAGAGAGAGAGAGAGAGAGAGCGCGAGAGATACAGGCCAGACAGGAGAGAGAGAGAGAGAGCGCGAGAGATACAGGCCAGACAGGAGAGAGAGAGAGAGAGCGCGAGAGATACAGGCCAGACAGGAGAGAGAGAGAGAGAGCGCGAGAGATACAGGCCAGACAGGAGAGAGAGCGCGAGAGATACAGGCCAGACAGGAGAGAGAGAGAGAGAGCGCGAGAGATACAGGCCAGACAGGAGAGAGAGAGAGAGAGCGCGAGAGATACAGGCCAGACAGGAGAGAGAGAGAGAGAGCGCGAGAGATACAGGCCAGACAGGAGAGAGAGAGAGAGAGCGCGAGAGATACAGGCCAGACAGGAGAGAGAGAGAGAGAGCGCGAGAGATACAGGCCAGACAGGAGAGAGAGAGAGAGAGCGCGAGAGATACAGGCCAGACAGGAGAGAGAGAGAGAGAGCGCGAGAGATACAGGCCAGACAGGAGAGAGAGAGAGAGAGCGCGAGAGATACAGGCCAGACAGGAGAGAGAGAGAGAGCGCGCGAGAGATACAGGCCAGACAGGAGAGAGAGAGAGAGCGCGCGAGAGATACAGGCCAGACAGGAGAGAGAGAGAGAGCGCGCGAGAGATACAGGCCAGACAGGAGAGAGAGAGAGCGCGAGAGATACAGGCCAGACAGGAGAGAGAGAGAGCGCGAGAGATACAGGCCAGACAGGAGAGAGAGAGAGCGCGAGAGATACAGGCCAGACAGGAGAGAGAGAGAGCGCGAGAGATACAGGCCAGACAGGAGAGAGAGAGAGCGAGAGAGATACAGGCCAGACAGGAGAGAGAGAGAGCGAGAGAGATACAGGCCAGACAGGAGAGAGCCAGATACAGGCCAGACAGGAGAGAGAGAGCGAGATACAGGCCAGACAGGAGAGAGAGAGAGCGAGATACAGGCCAGACAGGAGAGAGAGAGAGCGAGATACAGGCCAGACAGGAGAGAAACCAGGCCAAGTGCAAGACAGATACAGGCCAGACAGGAGAGAGAGAGCGAGATACAGGCCAGACAGGAGAGAGAGAGAGAGCGAGATACAGGCCAGACAGGAGAGAGAGAGAGCGAGATACAGGCCAGACTGGAGAGAGAGAGAGCGAGATACAGGCCAGACAGGAGAGAGAGAGAGCGAGATACAGGCCAGACAGGAGAGAAACCAGGCCAAGTGCGAGACAGAGACGGGCAGAGAGAATCAGAGCGAGTGCAGGCCCAGGAGGTTCTTGTTTAAAACAAAGTAGAAATGTGCACATGTTCAGTGTTAGCTCGCATGAAGACAAAACACACAACCAGTGCAGAGTCCATGAATTAAATGGGATTTCGGTTTTGACAAACCATTCATTCCCAAAGTGACTTTCCAAAGCAGTTTTCTTTGGTTGAACACTTGGTTCAAAACCAGGACCAGAACCAAGAATTCACCTCCCCATCCCCCACTATTCGCACCCCCCACCCCCCAACTATCCCCATCCCCCTCCCCACACTCCTCTCCCACCCCGTGCCCTTCCCTCGCCCCCACCCTCCCCATCCCCCTCCTCACCCCCCTCATCAGCCCTCTCCCCACCCCCACCCCTTCCCCCACATCCCCTCCCTCTCCCCCAACCCCCTCCCCACGCTCCCTCACACCCCCTCCCCCAACTCCCTCCCCACGCCCCCACCCCCACCCTAACCCTCCCCAGCCCCCTCCCCCACCCTTGCCATCCTCCCGTCACCCCACACCCCATCTCTCTCCCCACATCCCCCCTCCCCCACTATCCCCCTCCTCTGCTCCCTTCCCCCCGCCCCAATCCATAGCTCACCCTGATGCCCTCTCACCCCAGTGACCTGGTGCCCTCTCACCCCGATGACCTGGTATCCTCTCACCCCGATGATCTGGTGTCCTCTCACCTTGCTGTGTGACGGGGGTCAAATCGATAAAACTCCGACACTTCTCTCCTGAAAAAACACAGGCACTTATTCAATTTAAATATTAATCTGCACACCCCTCTCTTCTCACCCCTGCCAGCAGCGTTCCTGTACTGGAGCCTCTACACCCTAAGGTCTCACGTCAGCCGTGATACATCCAGCTGGCAAAACACTAGTTCACCAGCAGGGGCTGCTGGTGGTCAGAGGAGATCTCACCAGCAGTGGGTGCTGGTGGTCAGAGGAGATCTTACCAGCAGGGGCTGCTGGTGGTCAGAGGAGATCTCACCAGCAGGGGGTGCTGGCTGGTCAGAGGAAATCTCTCCAGCAGGGGGTGCTGGTGGTCAGAGGAGATCTCTCCAGCAGGGGGTGCTGGTGGTCAGAGGAGATCTCTCCAGCAGGGGGTGCTGGTGGTCAGAGGAGATCTCACCAGCAGGGGGTGCTGGCTGGTCAGAGGAAATCTCTCCAGCAGGGGGTGCTGGTGGTCAGAGGAGATCTTACCAGCAGGGGGTGCTGGTGGTCAGAGGAGATCTCACCAGCAGGGGGTGCTGGCTGGTCAGAGGAAATCTCTCCAGCAGGGGCTGCTGGTGGTCAGAGGAGATCTCTCCAGCAGGGGGTGCTGGTGGTCAGAGGAGATCTCACCAGCAGGGGGTGCTGGTGGTCAGAGGAGATCTCACCAGCAGGGGGTGCTGGTGGTCAGAGGAGATCTCACCAGCAGGGGGTGCTGGTGGTCAGAGGAGATCTCACCAGCAGGGGGTGCTGGCTGGTCAGAGGAGATCTCTCCAGCAGGGGGTGCTGGTGGTCAGAGGAGATCTCACCAGCAGGGGGTGCTGGTGGTCAGAGGAGATCTCTCCAGCAGGGAGTGCTGGTGGTCAGAGGAGATCTCACCAGCAGAGGGTGCTGGTGGTCAGAGGAGATCGCACCAGCAGGGGGTGCTGGTGGTCAGAGGAGATCTCTCCAGCAGGGGGTGCTGGTGGTCAGAGGAGATCTCTCCAGCAGGGAGTGCTGCTGGTCAGAGGAGATCTCTCCAGCAGGGAGTGCTGCTGGTCAGAAAGCTCACTGGTTGCACTCCGATACCTCACCCAGGTGGCTCGTATACCTGAAGAAACGGGAGAGAGAGAAACCATCAAATTATAGACCTGTTAGTCTCACACCTCCTGTGTGGAAGTTATTGGAATCTATAGTTAAGGACAGAGTGTCTGAGCACATAGAGAAATTTGAGCTGATTAGAGAGAGCCAACATGGATTTGTAAAGGGTAGGTCATGTCTAACGAACCTAATTGAATTTTTTGAGGAAGTAACTAAAGTAGTAGACAGAGGAATGTCTATGGATGCAGTTTATATGGACTTCCAGAAGGCACTCGATAAGGTTTCACATAAGAAACTGTTAGCTAAAACTAAAGCTCATGGAATTGAAGGCAAATTATTGCCCTGGTTCGGGGATTGGTTAGGCAGTAGAAGACAGAGAGTAGGGATAATGGGTATGTACTCGAATTAGAGGGAACACTGGCCTCAACTATTCACTATATTTATTAATGACTTAGACAACACAATGGAGAAACACATCCCCAAGTTTGCTGATGGCACAAAGATTGGAGGATAGTAAGTCTTCTTTCTCTTTCATAACATAAGAACATAAGAAATAGGAGCAGGAGTCGGCCATTCGGCCCCTCGAGCCTACTCCGTCATGCAATAAGATCATGGCTGATCTTCTACCTCATCTCCACTTTCCTGCACTATCCCCATATCCCTGGATTCCCTCAATATCCAAAAATCTATCGACCTCTGTCTTGAATATACTCAACGACTGAGCCTCCACAGCCCTCTGGGGTAGAGAATTCCAAAGATTCACCACCCTCTGAGTGAAGAAATTTCTCCTCATCTCAGTCCTAAATGGCCGACCCCTTATTCTGAGACTGTGACCCCTGGCCGACCCTTATTCTGTGACTGTGACCCCTGGCCGACCCCTTATTCTGAGACTGTGACCCCTGGCCGACCCCTTATTCTGAGACTGTGACCCCTGGTTCTAGACTCCCCAGCCAGGGGAAACATCCTCCCTGCATCTACCCTGTCAAGCCCAGTAAGAATTTTGTATGTTTTAATTAGATCACCTCTCATTCTTCTAAACTCTAGAGAATATAGGCCTAGTCTACTCAATCTCTCCTCATAGGACAATCCCCCCATCCCAGGAATCAGTCTGGTGAACCTTTGTTGCACGCCCTCTATGGTAAGTATATCCTTCCTTAGGTAAGGAGACCAAAACTGTACACAATACTCCAGGTGTGGTCTCACCAGGGCCCTGTATAATTGCAGTAAGACGTCTTTACTCTTATACTCAAATCCTCTATGACTCTATGGGCTGGATTTTGCCAATGGGGAGCTTTTGGAGGCGGGACTCCCAGTTGTCGGGTTTCAGTCCCGCCTCCATCAACTTCTGGCCAACCCACGCTATTTTCCCTTGATTGACCTAGTTAAGCCCGCCCCGCAGGTTTAGCCAGCCAATTAAGGGAAGCCGGTTACAGAGAACGTCAGCGTATGACGTTTCATGTCAAAAAATTTTGAAAAATGAATTGTCATCGTTTGACAGCTCTGTGAAGCTGTCAAACACTGACATTCTCTGTAGTTTGATGAGTTCTTGAATTCAAGACTCATCAAACCTCTTTCTTTTGCAGAAATTAGATGGTTGTTGCATTGGAGAATGTAACGGCCATCTGTCATCTCTACCACGGAGATGCGAGACTCTCCGCATACACACCGACTGAAGCCTGCAGGAAGAAACAAAGGTAAGTACACTTTTACTAACACATTCCACTTACCTCAGATACTCACCTCTCCACACTTGCACCCATCACTTACCTTCACAGCGCACTTTTGCACCCCTCCGACCCCCGCAGACCCACTACTCGCCTCGGTGACCCTGGCGGGGTTTGGAGCCTTTGGGAAGCCCGCACTTGAGGGCAAAAGGGGGATAATCCTCTTATCTGCCTGTTAACTACCTGTTACAACAACTTGCATTTATATAGCGCCTTTAATGCTATATAACATCCAAAAGCGCTTCACAGGAGCGTTATCAAACAAAATTTGACACCGAGCCACATAAGGAAATATTAGGACATTGATCAAAGAGGTAGGTTTTAAGGAGCGTCTTAAAGGAGGAGAGAGGGGTAGCGAGGTTTTGGGAGGGAATTCCAGAGCTTAGGGCCCCGGCAACTGAAGGCACGGCCGCCAGTGGTGGGCTGATGAAAATCGGTGGTGCGCAAGAGGCCAGAATTGGAGGAGCGCAGAGATCATGGAAGGTTGTAGGGCTGGAGGAGGTTACAGAGATAGGGAGAGGCAAGTCCATGGAGGGATTTCAAAATAAGGATGAAAATGTTAAAATTGAGGCGTTGCCGGACCGGGAGCCAGTGTAGGTCAGTGAGCACAGGGGTGGGTGATGGGTGAAAGGGTTTGGTCCGTGTTAGGATACGGTCAGCAGAGTTTTGGATGAGCTGAAGTTTACGGAGGGTGGAAGATGGGAGGCTGGTCAGGAAAGTATTGAAATAGTCCAGTCTGGAGGTAACAAAGGCACGGATGAGGGTTTCAGCAGCAGGTGAGCTGAGGCAGGGGCGGAGTCAAGCGATGTTCCGAAGGTGGAAGTCGGCAGTCTTGGTGATGGAGAGGATATGTAGTCGGAAGCTCATCTCGGGATCAAATACGACACCAAGGTTGTGAACAGTCTGGTTCAGCCTCAGACAGTTGCCAGGGAGTGGGATGGAGTCGGTGGCTAGGGAACGGAGTTTGTGGCGAGGACCAAGGGCAATGGCTTTGGTCTTCCCAATATTTAGTTGGAGGAAATTCCTGCTCGTCCAGTACTGGATGTCGGACAATTTAGAGATAGTGAAGGGGTCAAGAGACACCTTACTCTTAAATGAAGCCTCCCCGCCTGGCTATACCCCTCAGTCAGGTTTCCGTCAAGGCCATGATGTCAATGCAATCATTCACAATAAGCTCATGGATGGCAAGGGACTTCTTCACAAGTGGATGGAGATTCTGGAGGGAGATGCGGAGAGGGACAGTGATAGCTGATCCGTTGGCATAGTCCACAGGGTCAGCACTGGGAGGGGTGAGTTGGACGGGGAGGAGATTGCCAAGATTAGCCCCCAACGGGCCCAAGTGGGCGGGAAGGCCTGTGAGAGAGTAGGACGAGGCAGTTGGGGTTGCTGCTCGTAAGGAGGCAGCGACGAGGGCCTCGATGGGCTCTTCGGAGCTGTAGGATTATCCAAGAGGGAGTCAAGCCTGGGACGGTGGCAGGAGAGTAGGAAAGTCGAGGAGTGCTGAAGGGTTGCGGTGGGGATTCGGGAGGGCAGAGTACCCGCGAGGGGAGAAATGAAAGGAGGCATGACGACAGGAGAGAGGGGCCGAGGAGGGGTAAAGAGAAAAGAAGTAATAAAGGGGAGACAGGAGCGGTGGGCTTGGGTCCGGAGCGACAGCCAAAACGCACAGGCGAATGGACACAGAAACTCAAGTTACAGAGGCCTGGTTACATAGCAAGATTAGAATAGATAAGTCCTGGTAATAAATGGAGAATAGGGAGGAGACAATGGAAGGGAGTCCAAGTTAAAGTCAGAGGTGGCGTGGTGGGATAAAGTTGATGTAGGTAGGGTGAAGTCAGCTGGAGCATCGATGCCCAGGTTTCAGGGACAGGTGTGGAGGGTAAGTGAACCAGAAGTTATTTGAAGGGTAGAGTATCAGAGGACGCACTGCTGGAGGTATTTCCACGGGAATGAAGAGCCAAGAGGTGTGGAGAATCGATCGCGGGGCAGAAAGACGGTGGAGAAATTGGAGGTCACCATAAAGTCCAGAGGCGGTGGAGAAATGTACTTCGGCCCAGGAGAGTGGAATTCTGGCCAAGAGCCAGCCTGCAGCTGAAGCTGAAAAACCAGTAGAACCAGTCGGCCTTCAGTGTGCGAGTGCAGCCTTCGGTCACCTGAGGAAGAGTGTTTGAAGACCAGGACCTCAAACCCAGCACCAAGCTCATGGTCTACAGAACAGCAGTGATACCCGCCCTGCTGTATTCCTCAGAGACATGGACCATGTACAGCAGGCACCTCAAAGCACTGGAGAGGTACCACCAACGCTGCCTCCGCAAGATCCTGCAAATCCATTGGCAGGATAGGCGCACCAACGTCAGTGTTCTCGCCCAGGCCAACATCCCCAGCATCGAAGCTTTGACCACGCTCGATCAGCTCCGATGGACGGGTCACATTGTCCGCATGCCCGATACGAGACTCCCAAAAAAAGTGCTCTACTCGGAGCTCCGACACGGCAAGAGAGCCCCAGGTGGGCAGAGGAAACGCTTCAAGGACACCCTCAAAGCCTCCTTGGAAAAGTGCAACATCCCCACTGACACCTGGGAATCCCTGGCCCAAGACCGCACAAAGTGGAGGAGAAGCATCCGGGAAGGCGCCGAACACCTCGAGTCTCTTCGCCGGGAGCAAGCGGAAGCCAAGCGCAAACAGCACACGTCAACCCAAGCACCCCACCCACCCGCCCCTTCAACCACTGTCTGCCCCACCTGTGACAGAGACTGTAGATCCCGCATTGGACTCATCAGTCACCTGAGAACTCATTTTTAATGTGGAAGCAAGTCATCCTCGGTTCCGAGGGACTGTCTAAGAAGAAGACGACAGCGGTGGTGGGGGATGAGCTGTAGGCTAGACAAAGTTACTGTCAAACTTATACTATACTTACAGCTATACAAAGCCCTGGTTAGATCACATCTGGAGTGCTGTGTACAGTTCTGGGCACCGCACCTTAGAAAGGATATATTGGCCTTGGAAGGAGTGCAGCACAGATTCACCAGAATGTTACCAGGGCTCCAAGAGTTAGATTATGAGGAAAGATGACACAAACTATACATGTGTGAGTGTCAGCAGACTAGTCGACTGGAGGAGGTATCACAGCCGAATCCCAACCTGTTCTCACCCAGCACTTGGTGTTTCCTTCAAGCATCCATGGATAGGAAACAGGAACAGAGGAACAGGAGGAGGCCATTCAGCCCCTCGAGCCTGCTCCACCATTCAATTAGATCATGGTTGATCAGTACCTCAACTTGATTTACCTGCCTTTGCTCCATATCCCTTGATACTCTTACCCAACAAAAATCTATTAATCTCAGTCTTGAAGCCCAGCATCCACAGCCTTTGGGGGGACGAGGGTGGTGGGGGGAAGGCGGGGAGTGAGTGAGCTGGAATCCTAGGGTTTTTTCCTCTACCTGACACACAGGACTAACGCAGCACAGAGGGAGATTGAATCCAGGCCCGCTTCTGGCCTGCTACAGCTCAGCTTCTCCCTGGATAGACACGGTGAGCCATTGAGGAGGCTACCTCCGGTTTCTCTCTCTCCTCTCCTGCAGGTCGCCCAGTAAACATGATGGACGCCGATTGTTTCTTCTGGCCTTTACCAATATGGCGGGCAGTGTACTGTCAGCTCGGAATGAGCAGGTGCCTCCTGCCCGCCATATTGCAGGGTTAGGTGCCCGTTTAGTGCCCTACAATCGGGCACGGCTCCATCAAATTTCTAGGTCTGCATATTTGGACTTTCAAAAAGCTTTCGACAAGATGCCAGTCGATAGGTGAGTGTATGAGGCGGCATCCTGTGGGATAGGAGGGCGGATGTAGGGGTGAATGGAGACGTGAGGGCAGAATCTGTCATTGATGGGCGCAGCTCGGTGAAGAATTGTGGGGGTCCCGTGGCGATCGGTGTTCTCTGCACCATTCACACCAACCATTTGCACGGAGGCGTTGGGACTCGGGGCGCCAGCTCTGGTTGGACATATTCCTGGAGGTTTCATCACATGACCTCCCGCCTCCAACCACCCCGCCCCCACACTCCCGCCATTGGTCACCCGACACGCCCATCCTTGCGGTGCCCGCCTTCCCATGGCCAATCGGAAACTCAACAGACTCTTCAATTCCTGATTGGATGATTCTTGACTGTCCGTTATTTTTATAATTAATAAACAAAAGTGTTCAAAGGAAATTTAAAAAAAAAATCACACTATTTGTTTTAACGCCCCTAGGGATTTTCCCCCGGGTGTTGCTGACAAGGAGTGTCCTAGAGATTAGTCTTTCATTCCTGGAGACTCCAGGGCATTCCTGGAGGGTGGGCGACCCCAGTTGGGGAACTGTCTGCAAGATCAAAGATCTGAGTCAGAATCCTTGAGGAGACAAAAAAATTACAAAGGGATGTAAAACTGACGTCAATGGGAATCGGGGGGGGGGGGGGGGGGGGTGGCGTGGCGGGTGCGGGAACTCTCCACTGGCTGGAATCATCCCGAGCACAAAGGAAGATGGCTGTGGTTGTTGGAGGTCAATCATCTCAGCCCCGGGACATCGCTGCAAGAGTTCCTCAGAGCAGTGTCCAAGGCCCAACCATCTTCAGCTGCTTCATCAATAACCTTCCCTCCAACATAAGGTCAGAAGTGGGGATGTTTGCTGATGCCTGCACAGTGTTCAGTTCCATTCGTAACTCCTCAGATAATGAAGCAGTCCATGCCCGCATGCAGCAAGACCTGGACAACATCCAGGCTTGGGCTGATAAATAGCAAGTAACATTTGCGTCACACAATTGCCAGGCAATGACCATCTCCAACAAGAGAGAGTCTAGCCACCACCCCTTGACATTCAATGGCATTATCATCAAATCCCCCACCATCAACATCCTAGGTGTCACCATTGGCCAGAAGCTTAACTGGACCAGCTACATAAATACTGTGGCTACAAGAGCAGGTCAGAGACTGGGTATTCTGCGGCGAGTGACTCACATCCTGACTCCCCACTTTCCACCATCTACAAGGCACAAGTCAGGAGTGTGATGGAATACTCTCCACTTGCCTGGATGAGTGCAGCTCCAACAACACTCAAGAAGTTCGACACCATCCAGGACAAAGCAGCCCGCTTGATTGACACCCCAAACACCACCTTTAACATTCACTCCCTCCACCACTGGTGCACCGTGGCTGCAGTGTGTACCATCTACAAGATGCACTGCAGCAACTCACCTCTCTCTCTTAGGCAGTCCCTCGGAACCGAGGATGACTTGCTTCCACATTAAAAATGAGTTCTCAGGTGACTGATGAGTCCAATGCGGGACCTACAGTCTCTGTCACAGGTGGGGCAGATGGTGGTTGAAGGGGCGGGTGGGTGAGGTGCTTGGGTTGACGTGCGCTCCTTGCGCTTGGCTTCCGCTTGCTCCCGGCGAAGAGACTTGAGGTGTTCAGCGCCTTCCCAGATGCTTCTCCTCCACTTTGTGCGGTCTTGGGCCAGGGATTCCCAGGTGTCAGTGGGGATGTTGCACTTTTTCAAGGAGGCTTTGAGGGTGTCCTTGAAGCATTTCCTCTGCCCACCTGGGGCTCTCTTGCCGTGTCGGAGCTCCGAGTAGAGCACTTGTTTTGGGAGTCTCGTATCGGGCATGCGGACGATGTAACCCATCCATCGGAGCTGATCGAGCGTGGTCAAAGCTTCAATGCTGGGGATGTTGGCCTGAGCGAGAACACGGACGTTGGTGCGCCTATCCTGCCAATGGATTTGCAGGATTTTGCGGAGGCAGCGTTGGTGGTACCTCTCCAGTGCTTTGAGGTGCCTGCTGTACATGGTCCATGTCTCTGAAACATACAGGAGGGCGGGTATCACTGCTGCTCTGTAAACCATGAGCTTAGTGCCGGGTTTGAGGTCCTGGTCTTCAAACACTCTCTTCCTCAGGTGACCGAAGGCTGCACTGGCACACTGAAGGCGGTGTTGGACTTCGTCATCGACGTCTGCCTATGTTGACAGTAGGCTCCCGAGGTATGGAAAGTTGTCCACGTTGTCCAAGGCCTTGTCGTGGATTTTGATAATTGGGAGGCAGTACTGTGTGGCGGGGGCAGGTTGGTAGAGGACTTTTGTCTTACGGATGTTTAGTGTAAGGCCTATGCTCTCATACGCTTCAGTGAAGGTGTTGACGATGGTTTGGAGTTCGACCTCCGAGTGAGCGCAGACGCAAGCGCCGTCTGCATACTGTAATTCGACGACAGAGGATGGGACGACCTTGGCTGGAGGCGATGGAGATTGAACAGTTTCCCGTTTGTTCTGTAAATTAGCTCCACTCCAGCAGGGAGCTTATTGAGGGTGAGATGCAGCATTGCAGCAAGGAAGATCGAGAAGAGCGTTGGTGCAACGACACAACCTTGCTTGACCCCGGTCCGTACGTGAATTGGGTCTGAGGTGGAACCATTGGTCAGGATCGTGGCTTGCATGTCGTCGTGAAGCAGGCGGAGGATGGTGACAAACTTTTGAGGGCAGCTGAATTTGAGGAGGACACTCCATAATCCCACACAGTTGACAGTGTCGAAGGCCTTTGTGAGATCAAAGGCGGCCATGTACTGCGGTTGGTGCTATTCCCTGCATTTCTCTTGTAATTGACGTGTGGTGAAGATCATGTCCATTGTGCCCCTTAGTGGGCGGAATCCGCATTGCGACTCTGGGAGGAGCTCTTCGGCCACTTGGGAGAAGGCGATTGAGGAGGATTCTTGCGATGACTTTCCCTGTGGCAGACAGCAGGGAAACTCCTCTGTAATTACCGCAATCGGACTTGTCACCTTTCTTGAAGATGGTCACAATTACGGCATCTCTGAGATCCCCTGGCATGCTCTCCTCCTTCCAGATAAGAGAAATGAGTTCATGAATTTGCGCCAGTAGTGCTTCTCCGCCATGCTTTAGTGCCTCGGCAGGGATTCCATCTGCTCCTGAGGCCTTGTTGTTCTTCAGTTGTCGGATGGCCTTTTCAACCTCATGCCGGGCTGGGGTTGTGCTGAGATGGTGGCGGGTAGCATGCTGCGGGATGGAGTTGAGGACACTCGCGTCGAAGACATAGAAACATAGACACATAGACACATAGACACATAGAAACATAGAAACATAGAAAATAGGTACAGGAGTAGATCATTCGGTCCTTCGAGCCTGCACCGCCATTCAATGCGTTCATGGCTGAACATGCTACCTCAGTACCCCATTCCTGCTTTCTCGCCATACCCCTTGATCCCCTTAGTTGTGAGTGTTATATCTAACTCCCTTTTGAATATATTTAGCGAACTGGCCTCAACAACCTTCTGTGGAAGAGAATTCCATAGATTCACCACTCTCTGGGTGAAGAAGTTCCTCCTCAGCTCAGTCCTAAATGGCTTCCCCTTAATCCTTAGACTGTGACCCCTGGTTCTACTTTTCCCTACCATTGGGAACATTCTGCCCGCATCTAATTTGTCTAAACCAGTCAGGATTTTAAATGTCTCTATAAGATCCCCCCTCATTCTTCTGAACTCCAGAGGATACAAGTTCAGTTGACCCAATCTTTCTTGATATGTCAGTCCGGCCATCCCAGGAATCAATCTAGTGAACCTTCGCTGCACTCCCTCAATAGCAAGAATGTCCTTCCTTAAGTTAGGAGACCAAAACTGCGCACAATACTCCAGGTGTGGCCTCACCAAGGCCCTGTACAACTGCAGCATCACCTCCCTACTCCTGTACTCAAATCCCCTTACTATGAAGGCCATCATTCCGTTTGCTTTCTTGACTGCCTGCTGCACTTGCATTCCCACCTTCAGTGACTGATGTACCATGATGCCCAGGTCTCGTTGCACCATGATGCCCAGGTCTCGTTGCACCTCCCCTTTCCCTAATCTGCCACCATTCAGGTAATATTCCGCCTCTCTATTTTTACCACCAAAGTGGATAACCTCACATTTATCCACATTGTACTTCATCTGCCATACATTTGCCCATTCACCCAACCTGTCCAAGTCACTCTGTAGCCTCCTAGCATCCTCCTCATTGTTCACACTGCCTCCCAATTTAGTGTCATCCGCAAATTTGGAGATATTACATTTAATCCCTTCGTCCAAATCATTAATATATAATGTAAACAGCTGGGGTCCCAGCACCGAACCCTGCGGTACCCCGCTGGTCACTGCCTGCCATTCTGAAAAGTACCCATTTACTCCTACTCTTTGTTTCCTGTGTGCCAACCAGTTCTCCATCCACGTCAACACATTACCCCCAATCCCATGTGCTTTAACTTTGCTCACCAATCTCTTGTGTGGGACCTTGTCGAAGGCCTTCTGAAAGTCCAAATACACCACATCTACTGGTTCCCCCCTGTCCACCCTATTGGAAACATCCTCAAAAAATTCCAGAAGATTTGTCAAGCATGATTTCCCTTTCACAAATCCATGCTGACTTGGACCTATCATGTCGCCACTTTCCAAATGGTCTGTTATGACATCTTTAATAATTGCTTCCATCATTTTACCCACGACCGATGTCAGGCTGACCGGTCTATAATTCCCTGCTTTCTCCCTCCCTCCTTTTTTAAAAAGAGGGGTTACATTGGCCACCCTCCACTCCATCGGAACTGATCCAGAGTCTAAGGAATGTTGGAAAATGATCGTCAATGCATCCACTATTTCCAAGGCCACCTCCTTAAGTACTCTGGGATGCAGACCATCAGGCCCCGGGGATTTTTCAGCCTTCAGTCCCATCAATTTCACCAATACCTTTTCCCGACTAATAAGGATTTCCCTCAGCTCCTCCCTCTTACCAGATCCTCTGACCCCTTTTATTTCCGGCAGGTTGTGTGTGTCCTCCACAGTAAACACCGAACCAAAGTACTTGTTCAATTGATCTGCCATTTCCTTGTTCCCCATTACGACTTCCCCTGTTTCCGACTGCAGGGGACCTACATTTGTTTTTACTAACCTCTTTCTTTTTACATATTTATAGAAGCTTTTGCAGTCCATTTTAATGTTCTCTGCAAGCTTCCTTTCATATTTTATTTCCCCTGCCCTAATCAAACCCTTCGTCCTCCTCTGCTGAGTTTTGAAGTTCTCCCAGTCCCCGGGTTTGCTGCTACTTCTGGCCAATTTGTATGCAACTTCCTTGGTTTTAATACTATCCCTGATTTCCCTTGTTAGCCATGGTTGAGCCACCTTCCCTTTTTTATTTTTACGCCAGACCGGGATGTACAATTGTTGTAGTTCATCCATGCGATCTCTAAATGTCTGCCATTGCCCTTCCACTGATAGCCCCTTAAATATCGCTTGCCAATTTAACCTCGCCAATTCACGCCTCATACCCTCAAAGTTGCCCTTATTTAAGTTCTGGACCATGGTCTCTGACTTAACTGTTTCCTTCTCCATCCTAATGTAGAACTCCACCATACTATGGTCACTCTTCCCCAGGGGGCCTCGTACCACAAGATTGCTGATTAGTCCTTCCTCATTACACAACACCCAGTCCAGGATGGCCTCCCCTCGAGTTGGTTCCTCAACATATTGGTTTAAGAAACCATCCTTTAAACACTCCAGGAAATCCTCCTCCACCGTATTGCTTCCAGTTTGAGTAGCCCAATCTATATGCATATTAAAGTCACCCATGATAACTGCCGTGCCTTTTTTGCACGCACCTCTGATTTCCTGTTTCATACCCTCCCCCACCTCACTACTGCTGTTTGGAGGTCTGTACACAACTCTCACTAACGTTTTCTGCCCTTTGGTGTTCTGCAGCTCAACCCATATTGATTCCACATCCTCCAAGCTGATGTCCTTCCTAGCTATTGCATTAATCTCCTCTTTAACCAGCAATGCTACCCCACCCCCTTTTCCTTTTATTCTATCCTTTCTGAATGTTGAATACCCCTGGATGTTCAGTTCCCAGCCTTGATTGTTCTGGAGCCACGTCTCTGTAATCCCAATCACATCGTATCCGTTAACATCTATTTGCACAGTCAATTCATCCACCTTATTACGGATACTCCTTGCATTAAGACACAGAGCCTTTAGGCTTGTTTTATTAACATCCTTTGTCCTTTTAGACTTATGATTTAGTATGGCCCTTTGTGTTTCTTGCCTTTGTTTACTCGGCCTTCCCCTATTGTTTCTCACCCTTCTAACATTTGTTTCTGACTGCATATTACTTCCCCCTGTTTCGCTACATAGGTTCCCATTCCCCTGCCATATTAGTTTAAATCCTCCCGAACTGCTTTAGCAAATATTACCCCGAGGACATCGGTTCCAGTCCTGCCCAAGTGCAGACCGTCCCTTTTGTACAGGTCCCACTTCCCCCAGAACTGGTTCCAATGCCTCAGGAATTTGAATCCCTCCCTCCTGCACCACTGCTCAAGCCACGTATTCAATCTCACTATTCTGTTCTCTCTATTCTGATTAGCACGTGGCCCTGGTAGCAATCCAGAGATTACTACCTTAGAGGTCCTACTTTTTAATTTAGCTCCTAGCTCCCTAAATTCTGCTTGTAGGACCTCTTCCCGCTTTTTACCTATATCGTTGGTACCTACATGCACCACGACAGCTGGCTGTTCACCCTCCCTCTTCAGAATGTTCTGCAGCCGCTCCGAGACATCCTTGACCCTTGCACCAGGGAGGCAACATACCATCCTGGAATCTCAGTTGCGGCCACAGAAACTCCTGTCTATTCCCCTTACAATCGAGTCCCCTATCACTATAGCCCTACCACTCTTTTTCCCGCCCTGCTGTGCAGCAGAGCCAGCCATGGTGCCATGAACCTGGCTGCTAGTGCCTTCCCCTGGTAGGCCATCTCCCCCAACAGTATCCAAAGCGGCATACCTGTTTTGGAGGGAGATGACCACAGGGGACTCCTGCACTACCTTCCTGATATTGCCCTGCTTCTTGGTCACCCATTCACTGTCTGTCCTAGCCTTTACCTGCGGTGTGGACAACTCACTAAATGAGCGATTCACCGAGTTCTCGGCATCGTGCATGCTCCAGAGTGAGTCCACCCGCAGCTCCAGCACCGCCATGCGGGCTGTCAGGAGCTGCAGCTGGACACACTTCCCGCACACGTAGTTGTCAGGGACACTGGAAGTGTCCCTGGTTTCCCACATGGCACAGGAGGAGCATGAAACGGGTCCGAGACTTCCTGTCATGACTTAACCCTTATGTTACTTTATTACTAAAATTTAAACTTATTTATCTTAGGTCCAGGAGTTAAGTCCCTGAAAACAAAATATAAAATCGAACCTACCTTTTAAATTCCCTCTACCCCTAAAGGTTAGAGGAGGTGGGAGGGTGGGAGTCACTACTAGTGTAGTGTCTCGGGTTTAGCAACCGCTCCACCTATATACGGGTACCAATGAGACAGAGTCTCGGTTAAGGAGATCTTCGAAGTGCTCCTTCCAGCGGGCACTGACTGCCTCTCTGTCCTTGATGAGTACCTCTCCGTTCTTGGCCCGCAGTGGGGTAGGACCTTGGGTGCTTGGGCCGTAGGTGGTCTTGACTGCGCTAAAGAATCCACCCACGTCGTGGTTGTCGGCGAGCTGCTGGATCTCCTGCGTTTTCTCCACCCACCATCTGTTCTTTAGGTCACGAGTTTTTTGTTGGACCTCGGCCTTCAGGCGTCTGTAGAGCTGCTTTTTTGCTCTCGAGTTCTGTTGCTGTTTCCAGATCAGGAATGCCTTGCGCTTGCGGCTTATTAGCTCCTGGATCTCCTGGTCGTTCTCGTCGAACCAGTCTTGGTGTTTCCCGGTCGAGTGACCGAGCGTCTCTTCACAGGTGCTGATTTTGGAGGCCTTGAGTGCAGACCAGGCGCTGTGGACACTCTGTGTCTCTGCATCACTGGGAGTCGTCAGGTTGTTTGTGAGGCACAGGCTGAATAGGGCCTTCTTAGCGGGGTCTTTGAGTGCTCCAGCGTTGATTTTCCTGCGGCATTGTTTCTGTTGCCGCCGCTGTTTTGGGGCTACGTTGATGGAGATGACAGAGCGGATTAGGTGGTGGTCTGTCCAGCAGTCGTCAGCTCCTGTCATGGCGCTTGTGATGCGGACGTCCTTGCAGTCCCTCGCTCGGACAGTGACGTAGTCCAGCAGATGCCAGTGCTTGGAGCGAGGGTGCTGCCATGAAGCCTTGTACTTGTCTCTCTGACGGAACAAGGTGTTGGTTCTGACAAGGCCATGTTCTAAGCATTTCGACAGGAGGAGGGTACCGTTGGAGTTGGCTTTCCCTACCCCCTCTCTGCCGATCACACCTCCCCAGAGGTCTGTGTCCTTTCCAACTATGGCATTAAAGTCGCCGAGGAGAATCAGCTTGTCGCCCACTGGGACTCAGGACAGGGATTGTTCGAGGCTGGAGTAGAATTCCTCTTTGGTCTCGTCTGTGGCTTCCAGTGTTGGGGTGTACGCACTGATGACTGTAGCGCACTGGTTCCGGGCTAGGGTGAGCCGAAGAGTCATGAGGCGCTCGTTTATACCGCTAGGAGAGTCTCTGAGACGCCCAACTAGTTCATTTTTTATGGCGAAGCCTACCCCATAGAGGCGGCGTTCTTCTTCAGGTTTGCCTTTCCAGAAGAAGGTATAGCCACTGCCTTGCTCCCTGAGCTGGCCTTCCCCTGCCCGCCGGGTCTCGCTTAGGGCGGCGATGTCAATGTCGAAACGTCTGAGCTCCCGGGCAACGATAGCAGTACGGCGTTCCGGTCTGTCACTGTTGGGGTTGTCCATGAGGATCCTGACGTTCCAGGTCCCGAACTTCATTTTAAAGTGTGGAAGATGCCTGTGCGTGAATTCTTTTAACGTGGGGTGGCCGTTACACACCAGCTACCACACGGGCTTGACAGAGCAAGGTCTTGGTCCAATGGCAAGGGGTTCCAAGACGATTGGAGACCAGGCTCTGCTACAACGGCCTAGCACACACACACACACACAAACATACCCCTACTGTCCTCCTCCCTCCTTCCCGCAGGTCCTTTCTGCCTGGGTTTCGTAGGATGCATTGTGGTCCTCCCGACCTCGCTGTTGGCAACTCACCAAAGCTTCTTCGGCAGCACCTCCCAAACCCACGACCTCTTCCACCTAGACGGACAAGGGCAGCAGGCGCATGGGAACACCACCACCTCCAAGTTCCCCTCCAAGTCACAGACCATCCTAACTTGGAAATATATCGCCATTCCTTCATCGTCGCTGGGTCAAAACCTGGAACTCCCTCCCTAACAGCACTGTGGGAGTGCCTTCACCACACAGACTGCAGTGGCTCAAGAAGGCAGCTCACCACCACCTTCTCAAGGGCAATTAGGGATGGGCAATAAATGCTGGCCTTGCCAGTAAATGAATGAATTTTAAAAATGTAGATGTGATGGGGGATCACTGGGTCTGACAGAGGACATTTAATGTAGATAAATGTAGTGTGTGTGTGTGGGGCTAACACCAGGCATGTGTACATCATATTGGGTTCTGAACTGAAGTCTGTTGAGTGGAGAAAAGACCCAGGTGTTACACAACGTGAGTGTGTAACAGTTCACCATCAGTGACGAGAGGCTATAGTGAAGACAAATAAGGTTATTAGGATAATCCAATATAAAACACAGAACACCATAGTGTCCTTTTCTTAGGCCTTGGTTAGGACCCATCCAGAATAGTGTCCAGCTTTGGTTCCCTCAGGTGGTGGGAGATATTGAGGCTTTGGAAAGGTTCAGAGGACGCTCACTAGACCCATACCGAGTTTAACAATCTTTGTTTACCACGATCGGCTCAGGGATAGCTCTCTCCCATTCTCTTGCCCGCTTCCTCTGTGTGTGTTTTCCTCTTTTGATGCCTCTCCTTTGCCTCACTGGGATCTCCCAGCACCTTTCTCCTCTTTCCAGCTTTTCGATCAAGGCTGTCGGACATTCTGCCCACGATGTGACAGGAGCCAGCATTCCTGACTCTTCACCTCCGCTAGCGTTTGTTCCGTTCAATGAAGGGCTTTGTTTACTGGCCAGATGAAGGCTCCACACCCGGGAGATTAAAATCTCGATTCTCTTTCCAGCCTGCCAGACCTGGTGTCTGGTTTCCAGCATTTTCTGTTTTTATTTCAGATTTACAGTTTGTTTAGTTAATCTTTACCTGTGTGACCCAGATATTAATCTTCTTATTTTATATAAGCTTTTTTCATTTTTTATGAAAGATAAAATCACTTAATCGCATAAACACCGACTTAATGTTGGAAACATGCACTTAATGCTACCACCTGGAGTGGTTGAGGTGAACAGCATAGAAGCTGGAGAAGCAAAGGGATGAAAGGAATCGAAGGTTATGCTGATCGGGTGAGATGAAGAAGGGCGGGAGGAGGCTCGAGTGGAACATAAACACCGGCACAGACCAGTTGGGCTGAATGGCCTGATCCTAGACACAAAAGGCATCAAGGGGTATGGGGAGAGATTGGGAATATGGTTTTGAGATAGAGGATCAGTCATGATCATATTGAATGGCGGAGCAGGCTCGAAGGGCCGAATGGCCTACTCCTGCTCCTATTTTTTTTTTCTATTCTATGCAATCAAACTTTTCATTCAATACAAAGCAATTAATTTCCATACAGACCTGGGGCAAATTGATCAGGGGAAACTGGGCCAGATTCTGATTATAGTTTCCAGCACCCAGGGTGAGCTGGGGTTAACTGTCTGGACCAACGAGTTCCCCCAGTGACCAGCGAACATGCCGAGTAACACGGCTGAAATGTTTCAGAACGGATTGAATCCACGTTCGAGGTTTGGTAAATCTACCCGTTAAATCATTTCAGAATGCACCACTGTCAATGACTCCTCTGCTTGATCTGGTGCCGGACCTGGAGTTCAGAGCCCAGCCTTTCGTGACCCTCCGGTCTCTGTCTCGTAAGAATCATTGAGGGAGAAGACAGAAAAACTTGCATTTCTATAGCGACTTTCACCTCAGGACGTCCCAAAGCGCTTTACAGCCAATGAAGTACTTTTGAAGTGTAGTCACTGTTCGAATGTAGGAAACGCAGCAGCCAATTTGCGCTCAGCAAGCTCCCACAAACAGCAATGTGATAATGACCAGATCATCTGTTTGTTTTTAGTGATGTTGGTTGAGGGATAAATATTGGCCAGAACACCAGGGAGAACGCCCCTGCTCTACTTCCAATAGTGCCATGGGATCTTTTACCTACACCTGAGGGGGCAGATGGAGCCTCAGTTTAATGTCTCATCCAGACGCTCCTCTGACAGTGCAGCACTCCCTCAGTACTGCACTGGGAGTGTCATCCTGGATTAGGGGCTCAAGTCAAGTGTAGGGTTCCAAACTGTCCCGGAGTGATCGGTGTCACCACATGACCTCCTGCCGGTGTCGGGAATCGGGGGGGGGGGGGGGGGTGGAGTCTGGGGAACGGGGGCTCGTGATCAGGCATCACATGGTCAAATGTCATGTGGTCGGAACATCACGTGATCTGAATGCCTTGAACCAGAGATGGCAACCCCCCCTCGGCAAGTGATTTGCTCCATTGGAATGCCAGACAGCACTCAATAATGTGTGAAAATGAATCTAAATATTCTGACCTGTGCCAGTGATGTTCTCCTCGCAGGATATCCAGATTCCTGTATGGAATGATCGGAATGTGAAGCGATCATCGCCCATTTCCCAGCTGTACTCGCTGTCTCCCACGCTGCTGTTCGACCCGGCCTCCACATTTGGTGAAATGGTGCAGTCCGTCGTCCTGATCCGAGTACAAACCGGCTTCGGCACTTTCTGTGTCCCCACACACCAGTAGGTGCTGATCAGAGCCGTAGCCGAGAAACTCACAGCGAGGAAGTTCAGCACGAGGGAGATCGTGTCACGGTACATGTAGAAACAACCCATCGCAGACCCTGAAACACACACAGACACACAGCCTGGGCAAGGAGCCTCAGTTCAGGGTCCCTCGGTCGAAATGGTATAGTACGACCATTTATACACGTTCCCTTACTGCAGTCAGTATGCATCAGGGTTTCATATTAGTTTGAGTGTGTAATTCAGAGACATTCCATTAATTAGCAGCTGCCAATTATGGATCTCAGCCCTGGCTCAGTGGGCAGCACTCTCCCCTCTGAGGCAAAAGGTCGTGGGTTCAAGCCCCACTCCAGAGACTTGAGCCCATAATCCAGTGCAATACTGAGGGAGAGCTGCACTGTCGGAGGGGCAGTACCGAGGGAGCGCCGCACTGTTGGAGGGGCAGTACTGAGGGAGCGCCGCACTGTCGGAGGGGCAGTACTGAGGGAGCGCCGCACTGTCGGAGGGGCAGTACTGAGGGAGCGCTGCACTGTCGGAGCGGCAGTATTGAGGGAGCGCTGCACTGTCGGAGGGGCAGTATTGAGGGAGTGCTGCACTGTTGGAGGGGCAGTACTGAGGGAGCGCTGCACTGTCGGAGGGGCAGTACTGAAGGAGTGCTGCACTGTCGGAGGTGCCGTCTTTCAGATGAGACGTTAAACTGTGGCCCCGTCTGCCCTCTCAGGCGGATGTAAAAGAGCCCACGGCACTATTTGAAGAAGAGCAAGGGAGTTCTCCCCGGTGTCCTGGCCAATATTTATCCCTCAATCAACATCACTAAAACCAGATTATCTGGTCAATGTCTCATTGCTGTTTGTGGGAGCTTGCTGTGTGCAACTTGTCTGCCGTGTTTCCCACATTACAACAGTGACTACACTTCAAAAGTACTTCACTGGCTGTAAAGCGCTTTGGGACGTCCTGAGGTCATGAAAGGCGCTATAGAAATGCAAGTCTTTTTTTTAGAGGAACTGGAGGAGGCCATTCAGCCCCTCAATTAGATCCTGGCTGATCTGTATCTTAACTCTATCTACCCGCCTTGATTTCGTAACCCTTAATAATCTTGCTGAACAAAAATCTATCAATCTCAGTTTTGACATTTTCAATTGACCCCCAGCCTCAACAGCTTTTTGGGGGAGAGAGTTCCAGATTTCCACCACCCTTTGTGTGAAGAAGTGCTTCCTATTGGTTTATCAAAAAGAGGAAGAAGTGCTTCCTGACATCACCCCGAACGGCCTGGCTCTAATTTTAAGGCATTCTGGAGGGGGAGGGTGAACAGCCAGTTGTCGTGGTGCATATAGGTACCAACGATATAGGTAAAAAAACGGGATGAGGTCCTAAAAGCTGAATATAGGGAGTTAGGAGGTAAATTTAAAAATAGGACCTCAAAGGTAGTAATCTCAGGATTGCTACCAGTGCCACGTGCTAGTCAGAGTAGAAATAGAAGGATGTTTCAGATGAATACGTGGCTAGAGGAATGGTTTCAAATTCCTGGAACATTGGAACCGGTTCTGGGGGGAGGTGGGACCAGTACAAACTGGACGGTTTGCACCTGGGCAGGACCGGGACCGATGTCCTAGGGGGAGTGTTTGCTAGTGCTGTTGGGGAGGGTTTAAACTAAAATGGCAGGGGGTTGAGAACCTGTGCAGGGAGACAGAGGAAAGGGAAGCAAGGATAGAAGCAAAAGACAGGAAGGAGAAAAGTGGAAGGCAGAGAAATCAAGGGTGTAAATCAAACAGGGCCACAGTAAATAATAATTCTAAAAGGACTAAGAGTGTTAAAAAAACAAGCCTGAAGGCTTTGTGTCTTAATGCGAGGAGCATTCGTAATAAGGTGGATGAATTAGCTGCGCAAATAGATGTAAACGGATATGATATAATTGGGATTACGGAGACATGGCTCCAGGGTGACCAAGGCTGGGAATTCAACATCCAGGGGTATTCAATATTCAGGAAGGACAAGCAAAAAGGAAAAGGAGGTGGGGTAGCATTGCTGGTTAAAGAGGAGATTAACACAATAGTAAGGAAGGATATTAGCTCTGATGATGTGGAATCTGTATGGGTAGAGCTGAGAAATACCAAGGGGCAGAAAACGTCAGTGGGAGTTGTATACAGACCCCCAAACAGTAATGCTGAAGTTGGGGTTGGCATTAAATGGGAAATTAGAGACACGTGCAATAAGGGCACAGCAGTTATCATGGGTGACTTTAATCTACATATAGATTGGGCTAACCAAATTAGTAACAATACTGTGGAGGAGGAATTCCTAGAGTCTATACGGGATGGTTTCCTGGACCAATATGTCGAGGAACCAACTAGAGATCAGGCCATCTTAGACTGGGTATTATGTAATGAGAAAAGATTAATTAGCAATCTTGTTGTGCGAAGCCCCTTGGGGAGGAACGATCATAATATGATAGAATTCTTCATTAAGATGGAGAGTGAAATAGTTGACTCAGAGACTAGGGTCCTGAATTTAAATAAAGGAAACTACGATGGTATGAGGCACGAGTTGGCTAGGATGGATTGGGGAAGGTTACTTAAAGGGTTGACGGTGGATCGGCAATGGCAAACATTTAAAGATCGCATGGATGAACTACAGAATTTGTTCATCCCTGTTTGGCATAAAAATAAAACAAAAAAGGTGACTCAACCGTGGCTAACAAGGGAAATTAGGGATAGCATAAGATCCAAGGAGAGGACATATAAATTGGCCAGAAAAAGCAGCAAACCTGAGGATTGGGAGCAGTTTAGGATTTAAAGGAGGACAAAGGGATTAATTAAGAGGGGGAAAATAGAGTATGAGAGTAAGCTTGCAGGGAACATAAAAACTGACTGTAAAAGCTTCTATAGATATGTGAAGAGAAAAAGATTGGTGAAGTCAAGCGTAGGTCCCTTGCAGTCAGAATCAGGGGAATTTATAATGGGGAACAAAGAAATGGCACACCAATTAAATACATACTTTGGTTCTGTCTTCACAAAGGAGGACACAAATAACTGCCCAGAGATGTTGGGGAACATAGGGTCTAATGAGAGGGAGCAACTGAATGAAATCAGTATTTGTAGGGAAATGGTGTTAGGGAAATTGACGGGATTGAAGGCCGATAAATCCCCAGGGCCTGATAATCTACATCCTAGGGTACTTAAGGAAGTGGCCCTAGAAATAGTAGATGCATTGCTGGTCATCTTCCAAAATTCTATAGACTCTGGAACAGTTCCCATGGATTGGAGGATAACTAATGTAACCCCACTATTTAAAAAAGGTGGTAGAGAGAAAATGGGGAATTATAGACCGGTAAGCCTGACATCGGTAGTGGGGAAAATGCTAGAGTCCATTATAAAAGATGTAATAGCAGAGCACTTGGAAAACAGTGACAGGATCGGACAAAGTCAACATGGATTTACAAAAGGTAAATCATGCTTGACTAATCTACTGGAATTTTTTGAGGATGTAACTGGTAGAATAGATAAGGGAGAACCAGTGGATGTGGTGTATTTCGACTTTCAGAAGGCTTTCGATAAGGTCCCGCATAAGAGATTAGCATGCAAAGTTAAAGCACATGGGATTGGGGCAAGGTACTGACTTGGATAGAGAACTGGTTGGCAGACAGGAAGCCAAGAGTTGGAATAAATGGGTCTTTTTCCGAGTGGCAGGCAGTGACTAGTGGGGTACCACAGGGATCAGTGCTAGGACCCCGTGCTAGGACCCCAGCTATTCACAATATATATTAATGATCTAGACGAGGGAACTAGATGTAATATCTCCAAGTTTGCAGATGACACAAAGCTGGGTGGGCATGTGTGCTGTGAGGAGGATGCAGAGAAACTCCAGTATGATTTGGACAGGTTGGGTGATTGGGCAGATGCATGGTAGATGCAGTATAATGTGGATAAATGTGAGGTTATCCACTTTGGTGGCAAAAACAGGAAGGCAGATTATTATCTGAACGGCAATAGATTGGGAAAAGGGGAAGTGCAACGAGATCTGGGTGTCCTTGTGCACCAGTCGCTGAAGGTAAGCATGCAGGTGCAGCAGGCGGTTAAGAAGGCAAATGGTATGTTGGCCTTCATAGCGAGAGGATTCGAGTACAGGAGCAAGGATGTCTTGCTGCAGTTGTACAGGGCCTTGGTGAGACCACACCTTGAGTATTGTGTACAGTTTTGGTCGCCTTATCTGAGGAAGGATGTTCTTGCCATGGAGGGAGTGCAGCGAAGATTCACTAGACTGATACCTGGGATGGCAGGAATGACATATGAAGAGAGATTGAGTCGATTAGGCTTATATTCACTAGAGTTTCGAAGAATGAGAGGGGATCTCATTGAAACTTATAAAATTCTAACAGGACTAGACAGACTAGATGCAGGAAGGATGTTCCTGATGGCGGGGGAGTCCAGAACCAGGGGTCACAGTCTAAGGATAAGGGGTAAGCCATTTAGGACTGAGATGAGGAGGAATTTCTTCACCCAGAGAGTGGTGAACCTGTGGAATTCTCTACCGCAGAAGGCAGTTGAGGCCAATTCATTAAATATATTCAAGAAGGAGTTAGATATATTTCTTAAGGCTAAAGGGATCAAGGGATATGGGGAGAAAGCAGGGACAGGGTACTGAATTTGGGTGATCAGCCATGATCTCATTAAATGGCGGAACAGGCTCGAGGGGCTGAATGGCCTACTCCTGCTCCTATCTTCTATGTTTCTATGTTATGTCCCCTTGTTCTGGACTCCCCCACCGCAGGAAATAGTTTCTCTCTATCAAATCCTTTAATCATCTTAAACACCTCAATTAGATCACCCCTTAATCTTCTATACTCGAGAGACTACAAGCCTAAGTCTATGCAACCTATTCTCGTAATTTAACCTTTTAAGCCCCGGTATCATTCTGGTGAATCTGCGCTGCACCCTCTCCGAGGCCAGTATCTCCTTCCTGAGGTGCGGGGCCCAGGACTGAACGCAGTGCTCCAGATGGGCTCTGACCAGTATCTGTACAGCTGGAACATAACTTCCTCCCCTCTGTATTCCAGCCCTCTTGAGATAAAGGTCAACATTCCATCAGCCTTTTTAATTATTTTTTGTACCTGTCCACTGGCTTTTAGTGATTTCTGTAGTTGGACCCCTAAATCTCTGCTCCTCCACACTTCCTGCTTCTCACCATTTAGAAAATACACTGATCGATCTTTCTTGGCTCCCGTGGATGACCTCACACTTCCCCACACTGAACTCCATCTGCCATAGTTTTGCCCACTCACTCAATCTATCAATGTCCCTTTGCAACTTTCTGCTCCCATCGACACTATTTACTGTATCACCTAACCTGGTGTAGTCAACACACTTGGATACACGGCTCTCTGTTCCTTCATTCAAGTCATTGATAAATACAGTGAAAAGCTGAGACCCCAGTGGGGAACGCCGCTAGTCACATCCTGCCAATTGGAGTACGTACCCATTATCCCTACTCTATCCCTACTCTCCATCTCCTTCCGTCTAACCAATTCCCCATCCATGTGAATAGGCTGCCTCTCATTCCATGCGCTTTCATTTTGTTAACAGTCTCTCATGTGGAATTATATCTAATGCCTTCTGGAAGTCCATATAAATAACATCCATAGACACTCCCTTATCTACCACGTTAGTGACCTCCTCAAAAAATACAACTAGGTTCGTTAGACATGACTTGCCCTTTACAAATCCATGCCGGCTCTCCCTGATCAGCTCATATTTCTCAATGCTCAGTCACTCTGTCTGTAATAATATATTCTGCTAACGTCCCCACAACAGATGTTAGACTGATAGGCCGATAACTTCCTAGTTTATTTCTCCTCCCCTTCTTAAATAGTGGAGTGACATTGCAATGAACATATTAAACATCAGGAACCACCTGTAAGATAACTCATTTAGGTTCAGTTGTCCCTCGAGATGCCTGGTCATTTCTGTGTGAACCGAGGTTTTTCATTCCTCATGACCTGATCCGTGATCAAAGAATCAAAATCAATAATCGAATGCAAACAGAAATACCTTTCTGTCACACTCAGCTTTTGCTGGTTTTCGGAGTTGCGCTGTACACGTCTGCATTTCACCATTGCCTGCTCCATTTCACAGCTCACCGTTTAAACTGCACATCCTTTGCCTGTTCCCACTTCCAACACGTATTACAAATCCCCGAGTTCTACCCCCAGCTGACACAGCACAGACAGGGAACTGAACTGTGACCTTCGCTATTGCAAACTGTCGTTACCCAGACCCACTGGGGAGGGGGTCCCCCATTCACGGGTGGTTTACTGGGGCTGTGGCTGGGGGGGGAAGTTACTCACTGGGGAGGGGGTCCCCTATTCACGGGTGGTTTACTGGGGGGGAGTTACTCACTGGGGACGGGTCTCCTAATGTGCCATTAGATGGAGATTTAACTGCTGGTTTCCTTGCAGCAGATGACTGACCGAATCAGAGCACGGGACTAGTCCTTGCATGTGATTGACCCAATCCCCCACTGCCCCCCTCGCTCAGAGAGTGATCGCGGCCCTGACCACCTGTGACACTCTCTCCTTCAACACTGTTGACCGGATCTCTCCGTGGGTAAGAGTCGAGGAGACCCGAGCTCAGCCAGGCTGCTTGGCGGTGCTACGCATGACCTCAGCATCGCTGGGATAGAGGGGGTCATCGGCCAGGGTCCCGGTGACTCCCGGTCGGCCCAGCTAACGGGAAACCAATGCACTGGCAGCACCGCCAGCTCAGGGGCTGAAAGCTCCCTTATCCTGAGAGACGGCACCAGAAAGGTAGATTAATAAACCGAGCGAAAAATCAGGAATAACAAAAGGACTTGCATTTCTATAGCATCTCGCACAACCTCAGGACGTTCGAATGCGCCTCACAGCCAATGAAGTACTTTTTGAAGTGTAGTCACTGTTGTAATGTAGGAAACGGGGCAGCCAATTTGCGCACAGCAAGCTCCCACACACAGTAATGTGATAACGACCAGATAATCTGTTTTTAGTGATGTTGGTTGAGGGATAAATATTGGCCAGGACACCGGGGATAACTCCCCTGCTCTTCTTCGAAATAGTGGCCATGGGATCTTTTACGTCCACCTGAGAGAGCAGACGGGGCCTCGGTTTAACGTCTCATACGAAAGACGGCACCTCCGACAGTGCAGCACTCCCTCAGCACTGCCCTGGGAGTGTCAGCCTAGATTCTGTGCTCAAGTCTCAGGAGTGGGACTTGAACCCACAACCTTCTGACTCCGAGGCGAGGGTGTTACCCCCTGGGCCACAGCTCGTAAGTTCTTCATGAAACTGTGATGCAAAGAATCCATGAACACAACATACTGCAGCAAATAAGTGCTTCAGAGTGGCATGGGGAATGTTCCAGAACAAAAGTAATACAGATTAGTAAGTAAACTCTCTAACCTGGATAACGAGGTTTGGACCAGGGGTGACTGGTATAGAATTCACCCGCTGGGAGAAGGTCAAGAGATTAGACAATCCCTTTTGTTCCTCACGGGACCACTGGGAATGTGAATTAAATTCCCAGAGTCTGTGATTCACTCGGAATAAACTCCCAGAGCCTGAATGAGGAAGAAAGCTATCATCAGATTGGAGCCTGAGCACTCGGAATAACCTGGCACCTTTAAATGGAGCTGGATCGAGAGCTGCTGAGAAGGAAGATTGAGGGTTAGAAAGAGATTGTAAGTGCCGGTGGATTTTCTTTTCCTGAGAGGTAATAGTTGGAGTACAGGAACAATCGGTGCGGAGGGAATCCCTGACAGAATATTCAGAGCTGGAGTGGGCCCGATGGGGCAAATGACCTTCTTCATTCAGGATTTTCTTATATAAAAAGAAAGACTTGCATTTATATAGCGCCTTTCACAGCCAATGAATTACTTTCTTTTTGAAGTGTAGTCACTGTTGTAATGTAGGAAACACAGCAAGCTCCCACAAACAGCAATGTGTTAATGAGCAGATCATCTGTTTTAGTGATGTTGATTGAGGGATAAATATTGGCCCAGGACACTGGGGATAACTCCCCTGCTCTTCTACAAAATAGTGCCACGGGATCTTTTACGTCCACCTGGGAGAGCAGATGGAGCCTCGGTTTAACGTCTCATCTGAAAAACAGCACCTCCGACAGTGCAGCACTCCCTCAGCACTGCACTGGAGTGTCAGCCTCGAAGTTTGTGCTTAAGTCCCCAGAGTGGGACTCGAACCCACGGCCTTCTGACTCAGAGGTGAGAGTGCTGCCCACTGAGCCACAGCTGACACTTTATTTTAAATATTATCACTGACACATTAAGAGAAATCATTGAGCTCCCAGTCACAGTGCAATTCAATCGATTCAATTATCAGCTTAACAGTGTTGGTTCAAGTCCCACTCGAGACTTGAGCACATAGTCCAGGCTGACACTCCCAGTGCAGTGCTGAGGGAGTGCCGCATTGTTGGAGGGGTGGTACTGAGGGAGCGCCGCACTGTCGGAGGGGCAGTGCTGAGGGAGCGCTGCACTGTCGGAGGGGCAGTACTGAGGGAGCGCCGCACTGTCGGAGGGGCAGTACTGAGAGAGCGCTGCACTGTCGGAGGGGCAGTACTGAGGGAGCGCTGCACTGTCGGAGGGGCAGTACTGAGGGAGCGCCGCACTGTCGGAGGGGCAGTGCTGAGGGAGCGCCGCACTGTCGGAGGGGTGGTACTGAGGGAGCGCCGCACTGTCGGAGGGGCAGTACTGAGGGAGCGCCGCACTGTCGGAGTGGCAGTACTGAGGGAGTGCTGCACTGTCGGAGGTGCTGTCTTTCGGATGAGACATTAAACCGAGGCCCTGTCTGCCCCCCTCGGGCGGCTGTAAAAGATCCCATGGCACTATTTTGAAGAAGAGCAGGGGAGTTATTCCTGGTATCCTGGCCAATATTTATCCCTCTATCAACATCACTAAAACAGATTATCTGGTCATTAGCACATTGCTATTTGTGGGATCTTGCAATGTGTAACTTGGCTGCCGTGTTTCCTACATTACAACAGTGACTACACTCCAAAAATACTTCATTGGCTGTGAAGCACTTTGTGATGTCCTGAGGTGGTGAAAGGTGCTCTAGAAATGCGAGTCTTTCTTTTTAGTGCCACATTCTACAGATTGTCCATCATGGAAACGGTTTATTTAATCCTCTCACTGTCAACAGGCTGAGGCAGCAGCTGTGTTATTCAAGTTTACAGACAATAATTAAAATTTTAAAGGCGGTTACCTCACAGTCAACGCTTTTGAAATCCCACAGCACTGTTTAAAGTCGGAGTTCTGGAATACCTGAGTGAGGAGGAAGATGTTCAGTCCTGGCAGCTCCTCTATCAAATGACAGAATTCCTTTTGTATCAGGCTAGGTGCACTGTAATGAGAGTTTAATCCCATGGTTTGACTTCGGTTCGATTCTAATCCTTCATCGAATAGCAGCAATCTCTCCCCAAGCCCTGACGTCTGCTGATTAAAAACAGCCTTTTTTTAATTAATTCTCGGATGCGGGTAATGCTGGCAAAGCTGGCATTTATTACCCAACTGAGTGGCTTGCTGGGTCACTTCAGAGGGCAGTTTAGAGTCAACCAGGTTAGTGTGGGACTGGAGTTACATATAGGCCGGACCAGGTAAGGACATAAGAAAATGAGTAGGCCCTCGAGCCTGACCCACCATTCAATTAGATCACGGCTGATTTGTACCTCAACTCCATTTACCCACCTTTGCTCCATCGATACCCTTACCCAACAAAAATCTATCGCTCCCAGTCTTGAAAGCTCGAATTTATCCCCAACATCCACAGCCTTTTCGGGGAGAGTTCCAGGTTTCTACTGCACTTTGAGTGAAGAAGTGCTTCCTGACATCATCCCTGAACGGCCTGGCTCTAATTTTAAGGTTATGCCCCCTTGTTCTTGATTCCCTCACCAGAGGAAATATCTACCCTGTCGAATTGTTTTATCATTTTAAACACATCGATCAGATCACCCCTCAACCCTCTAAACTCAAGGGTGACACTCATCTCACCCTATCAGCATATCCTTCTATTCCTTTCTCCCTCATATGCTTATCTAGCTTCCCCTTAAATGCATCTATACTATTTGCCTCAACTACTCCCTGTGGTAGTGAGTTCCACATTCTAACCACTCTCTGGGTAAAGATGTTTCTCCTGAATTCCCTATTGGATTTATTAGTGGCTTTCTTGTATTTAATGGCCCCCAGTTCTGGTCTCCCCTGCAAGTGGAAACATCTCCACATCTACCCTATCAAACCCTTTCATAATCTTAAAGATCTCCATCAGGTCACCCCTCAGTCTTCTCTTCTCTCGAGAAGAGAACCCCAGCCTGTTCAATCTTTCTTGATAGGTCTAACCCCTCAGTTCTGGTATCATTTTAGTAAATCTTTTTTGCACCTTCTCTAGTGCCTCTATATCCTTTTTATAACATGGAGATCAGAACTGTACACAGTACTCCAAGTGTGGTCTAACCCAGGTTCTATGAAAGTTTAACATAACTTCTCTGCTTTTCAATTTCATCCCTCTAGAAATGAACCTCAATGCTTTGTTTGCTTTTTTATGGCCTTATTAACCTGCGTTGCTTTTAGTGATTTGTGTATCTGTTCACCCAGTTTTCTGATCCTCTACTCCATTTAGACACTTATTTACCAAGGAGTATGTGGCCTCCTTATTCCTCCTACCAAAATTTGTCAATTATACGCCCATTCTGCAAGTTTATTAATGTCTTCCTGTATTTTGTCGCAGTCCTCCTCAGTATTAACTACACCCACCAATTTGGTGTCATCTGCAATTTTTTAAAATTGTACTTTCGATTCCGGAGTCCAAATCGTTTATGTAAATAGTGAACAGCAGCGGTCCCAACACCGATCCCTGTGGAACATCGCTTCCCACCTTTTGCCAATTCGAGTAACTACCTTTAACCCCTACTCTGTTTTGCAGCCAGCTTGCTATCCTTTCTACTACTTTTCCCCATGTTCTGACCTTAATCATGAGTCAACTATGCAGTAGCTTATCTAAGGCCTTTTGAAAATCCAAATATATTGGGCCAGAAATTCGGGTCGAAGGCTTCCCGCGGGTGCAAGCATAGCAGGTGCACTTATATAGCGCGCCTGCCGTTGTGCTCTGGGCCCGCGTGGAATTCCGATCCTGGGCCTCCTCCAGCTGCTGGCGCGCAGTGCTTGCGTATCCCAGGGGCGCAGTTAGTTCGAAGCGTCCCCTGGGATCACATGGGCCATGGGGAGCCAATCGGAGCAGGGAATCTCCATTCATAGATTTGACAGGAAGACCTGTCAAATCTATGAATAGAGATCGGCCCCAAAACCTAACTAAAACTTCAAATAATTTTTTTTTAAAAACATCAAATTTTTAAAATAACTATAAATTACATAAAATAACTATTTTAAGCAATAATTTACATTTTTGAAAAAATTAATTACAGTTTTTAACGAGGCTAAAAATAAACTTAACTTTCTTTAAAGTATTTAAAATAATAAACCTGTGGAAAAAATGTTTTAATTTAACTTAATTCACCACTTACCTTGTTACCTGCTTTTTCCCCACGCAGCTGCCAGGGACTTACCCTCACGGGGAAACCTGTAAAAAAAAAAGCGGAAGTTCGCTGCGAGCGCGCTGCCTCTCCGGCGCACGCGTTTGACCCTCGAACCCCTTCCTTCACAAGACCGGAAGTTCCGGTTTCCGTACTCACCCGTGGGGACCCAAATTTCTGCCCCATTATGTCTACTACATTACCCTTATCTACCATTTCTATTACTTCTTCATAGAATTCAATACGGTTGGTCAAGCAGGACCTTCCCTTTTGGAATCCGTGCTGACTACACTTTATAATATTTTAAGTTTCTAGATGTTTTTCTATTACATCTTTGAGTAAAGATCCCATTATCTTTCCTACCGTTAAGCTAACTGGTCTATAATTCCCTGGCCCTGTTCCATCTTCCTTTTTGAATATAGGAATCACATTAACTGGCACTATTCCCTTTTGTAATGAATTTTTATATATATGCAATAGTGCCTCTGCTATCTCTTCCCTAACTTCTTTTAATACTCATGGAAATGATCTATAAAACGATCTTTAATATGAACACAACGCCGGTCAGTGAGTGAGTGTCTCCAGTCACTGTTGCAACATCAGTCCCGGGGCCCAGGCTTTGTCACAGACGTCACCTGGCATCACTGATCTGAAGGGAGAGGTCAACTCAGATGTAGAGTCTCTTGTTCTAGGTCATTGGCTGCAAACCCCAAAAAGACTCGCATTTCTCCAGCGCCTTTCACGACCTCATGACATCCCAAAGCACTTTACAGCCAATGAAGTACTTTTTGAAGTGTAGTCACTGTTGTAATGTAGGAAACGTGGCAGCCAATTTGCGCACAGCAAGCTCCCACAAACAGCAATGTGATAATGACCAGATAATCCGTTTTACTGATGTTGATTGAGAGATAAATATTGGTCAGGACACCGGGGAGAACTCCCTTGCTCTTCTTCGAAATAGTGTCGTGGGATCTTTTACGTTCAACTGAGAGAGCAGACATTTATTTAACATAAATTGGTTTAACATCTCATCCGAAAGCCGGCACCTCAGGCAGTGCAGCACTCACTCAGCACTGCCCTGAAGTGTCAGCTTGGATTGCGTGTGCAAGTCTCTGGAGTGGGGCTTGAACCCATGACCTTCTGACCCAGAGGCGAGAGCGGTACCACTGAGCCACGGCTGAGACCGTGTGTCAGAATAACAGTCAACAAAGCTGTTACAGTGTAAGAGTGAAAAACATTCACACAAACCGAAAAGAATTCACATCACCTCCACATTTAATAAATAAGCTCCAGTCAGTGAGCAGATACAGGTACAACTCCATTTCACTACAGCAGTTACACAGCGCCAGTCAGCTCTCGGCAGGACTGCTGGGGCTCAGACACCTCGGCCAGACGGAGCCATCACCTCCTGTAGTACCAGGTGCAGCAGGTGGTTCTGTTCAGGGGTCAGCAGTGGCCTAAAGGGAGAAGAAAAGGTTACAGTGAGCCTGTCACACAGTGAGCCCGTCACACAGTGAGCCAATCGCACCACGAGCCAATCAGCGGGCCAATCACACCACGAGCCAATCAACGGGCCAATCGCACCACGAGCCAATCCGTGGGCCAATCAGACCGCGAGCCAATCACACTGCGAGCCAATCACGCAGCAAGCCAATTGCACCGCGGGCCAATCGCACCGCGAGCCAATCAGCCAATGACACCATGAGCCAATCACACTGCGGGCCAATCACGCAGCAAGCCAATTGCACCGCGAGCCAATCAGTACGCCAATCACACAGCGAGTGAGTCAATCGCACAGCGAGAAAACTAGTAAGTGTATAAATTATACAAGTGTATTTTGGATCAAATCACTGGCCCCCCCCCCCCCCCCCCCTCACTGCGTAAGCACAAGAGGACACTAGCGTGGAGCAGACAGTACACAAGCTATCAGTGAAGGCCACCCACTTGTGAGTATCATTCTCGAAACAAGATAGGAACAGGAGGAGGCCATTCAGCCCCTCGAGCCTGTTCCGCCATTCAATTCGATCAGGGCTGATCTGTACCTCGCCCTATTTACCCACCGCAGCGCCGAGCCACACGGACCGGGTGCGACCCCGGCCGGGGCCGCGGTCGCTGATCTCAGTGCGACGGGAGAGGGTCTCACCGTCCTTATCGAACAAAAATTTATCGATCTCAGTCTTGAAAGCTCGAACTGACCCCCAGCATCCACAGTCTTTAGGAGAGTTCCCGATTCCCACTACCCTTCGTGTGAAGAGGTGCTTCCTGACATCACCCCTGAACGGCCTGGCTCCAATATTAAGATTGTGTCCCCTTTGTTCCGGACTCCCCCCACCAGAGGAATTAGCGGCTGTTCCTCCTATGGCTCGGCGGGTTTAGGCAGTGAGCTGAGCCACACAGGCTGGGGAGTCCGAGGGTTGCTCCCTGGCCTCTGCTCACCCAGCTGGGCCCAAATATCAGCCTGTGTAGCCCTGGACTGGGAGGGGGAACCTGTGTAAAGGAGTGAGGGCAGGATTAGGCTCCACTGTGCTGCTGCTCACGGTCGATGGGCCCGCCGATCCTTGCTCAGGCGTGAATGGGAGGCACTGGGGTGAGGTATTGGAGGGCAACCGTTGTATGGCCAGGACTGAGTTAGCGAACAACACGATCCTCACCAGAGCTCCACCTGAAGAACCTTCAAAGACTCGAGATCCTTTTCCTGGCAGGCCATCTGTGAAAAAAATGCAACCCATCAGAAAGAGTCGATTCACCCTCGCACACCCTCCCTCGCACGCCCGCTCCCTCGCACACACACTCCCGCCCCCTCGCACGCTCCCGCCCGCCCGCTCGCACACTCCCGCCCCCTCGCACACCCGCCCGCCCACACACTCCCACTCCCTCGCACGCCCGCCCACACACCCGCCCGCCCACACACTCCCACTCCCGCCCACACACCCGCCCGCCCACACACTCCCACTCCCTCGCACGCCCGCCCACACACCTGCCCGCCCACACACTCCCACTCCCTCGCACGCCCGCCCGCATACCCCCTCACAACCACCCCCTCGCACGCCCGCCCACCAATGTTCCTACTAGGGAATGCGGCTGCGCAGTAATCTCAAGGGTCCCATGCAGGCCGCTCACAGGCTTTTACATTGTAAATACCGCGCATGTGCAGAAATTCAAAGGTACCGCACATTAAAATAAACAGGCCGCACAGAACAAAGCGTATCTTACAGGGAACATTGACGCCCACCCCCTCCCGCACACACCCACCCCTAGACATACGCTGGCCAGCCCCTACCCCCGTGTTAAACCTCTCAGCCCCGGGGTACAGTGGCTGAGGCCCCACAGCTGTCCCCAGGTCCCGCGTGAGGCGGGGGGGCTCCAGGGGCACCCGCTGCTGTGTGGTACCTCACCCAAGTGAGCAGTGCCGACCCAGCGGGTCTCATCAGGGCTATTCTACCATGGGGGGAAACACATGTGAGTCCGATCCAGTCACCCAGCATCCTCCTAGAAGTGGGGGAGGGGTCACTGGATAGCGATACCATGTGGTTCTGATCCTCTCCTTAGCCACAATAATTATCGGCTCGCAGCGTTACACTCCCCCATTAACCTACTCCAGACAACACCCTGCACTGGGGGAAGCACCAACTCACCACCACTGACTGCAGCAACAGGAATATGTTCTCAGGAAGGTAATTCACTGCAAGAAAGGAGCACATCAGTTAGAAATAATCCCTGCACTCCATCCATCTCCCGCACACTGACAGGGGAGGGGGGAGGGGGGAGGAGGGCTGAGGGCGGCGGGGGGGGGAGGAGGGCCGAGGGCGTGGGGGAGGACGAGGGGGGGGGGGTGGGGGGGGGGACGAGGGCCGGGGGGGGGGACGAGGGCCGGGGGGGGGGGGGGGGACACGAGGGCCGAGGGGGGGGGGGGGAGGCGAGGGCCGAGGGGGGGGGGGGGGGGGGGGGGACGAGGGCCGAGGGGGGGACGGGGGGGACGAGGGCCGAGGGGGGGGGGGGGGGACGAGGGCCGATTGGGGGGGGGGGCCGAGGGCCGAGGGGGGGCCAAGGGCCGGGGGGGGGGGGGGGACGAGGGCCGAGGGCGGGGGGGGACGAGGGCAGGGGGGGGGGACGACGGACGAGGGCGGGGGGGGGGGGACGACGGACGAGGGCGGGGGGGACGACGGACGAGGGCGGGGGGGACGACGGCCGAGGAAGGGGGGGGGGGGGACGACGGCCGAGGAAGGGGGAGGGGACGACGGCCGAGGGAGGGGGGCGAGAGAGGAGGGAGGAGGAAGGGACGAGCTGGCAAGGGGGAGAGGTGAGTGATAAAGGGGAAGGGAGGGGAGGGTGAGCGAGGTCAGTGTCCATACCTTGGCTGTGGCTGTCGAAGGATTCCCAGTCGTATTTCTCCAGAGTCTGAGCGTGCTCCGGCAGCAACTTCTGCGGTGGGGGCTGAGGAAAAGATACAAAATGAAAGTGCCTGGGTCAAAGTTCCTGAACCGCTTTGTCAATTTCTCAGAAATTAATACTAAATGAGAGGGGGCTGATTCAAATACATTAAACCAGTGCTGCAGGGCAAAGTGGGGGAGGGGGGGGGGGCGCAGGGGGCGAAGGGCAATGGGCAGGGTCAAATGGCAGAGTCGAACGACCGGGGGCAAAGGGCAGAGGGCGAAGGCGAGGTCGATGGCTGGGTGGAAGGTGAACCCGAACAGCTGCTTGAACTGCTCGAAATAGCGGCTCGCTTAATATTGTTAAATCGGCGCCTTCGGTGATGGCAAATGGTTAGTGCCCTTTGCCCGATATAGGGGTTGCCCGAGGTAACCGGGGACGGTACAGGTGTCGAGGACTGTCAGTAAAAGTGGCCATGAATCTATTGGATTGTTGTAAAAACCCCTCTGGTTCACTGATGTCCTTCAGGGAAGGAAATCTACCCTCCTTACCTGGTCTGGCCTATATGTGACTCCAGACCCACACCAATGTGGTTGACTCTTAATTGCCCTCTGAAATGGCCAAGGAAACCACTCAGTTGTATCAAACATGGCGACTAGGGATGGGCAATAAATGCCAGCCTTGCCAGCGATGCCCACATCCCGAGCATGAATTAAAAAAGGACAAGGAACGAAGTAAGAGATATTTACATGAATGCCAAGGAATAGGAAAGAGAAGTGATGGTAACTGGGGGTAGTGGAGACTGTCGGAGTTACTGACACTCAGCTACAGGAGGGGGGGTAACAGATCTGCAGGGTCACGTGTGCTACAGGAAGGAAAGGGATGGGGCACGGGTTATCGGGGAAGGTTTATACATTGCAGAGAGGAAGGGATTGGGAACTGGCGCCGTCTCGGAGAGGATCTGGAAGACAGAAAAGGGGGAAGAGTCGGTGATGGGAATAGGCCCCAGCCGCTGTGAAGCGCCGAGGGGGCGGGGCACTGCCGAAGGGAGGCTGGGACACAGGGCAAGGCTTCTGTCGTAATCACGGGAGGTTTGAATCTGCTGCGATGTACAGCGAGGCAGTCGGTGTGCGCGCGAGGGAGTTTACTGCAGGTAAACAGGAGGTTCGGGACCCTCACCTGGAGCAGCATCAGCAGCAGGACCCGGGAGACCTCACACCTGGCGATGACATCCACAAACGCACCTGGAAGAGCAAACAGACCGAATGATTTGCAACTTGTTACTGAGTGAAGCTGAAGGGGACACTGACGCTGCGGTAAAACAGCTCAGAAACCAACCTGGTCTTTGCAGGGGAACTGAAAGTTACTGCCCCCTCCCCCCCACCCCCACGTCAGAGGCGGCAGCCCGTCACCCAGTTACTGCAGAGACCCAGTGTTACGAGGGAAGGCGAGGAAGCAGGGGGAGTTACAATCCGTGGGCGTGAGGCTGGGTTACATTAACCTCCGCACAGTATCTGCATTGTATTGTGTCACCCTCGGCATCACGAGGCACCTACTCGTGTGATTGCACTAGAGAGGGTGCAGAGGAGATTTACAAGGATGTTGCCACGACTGGAGAATTTTAGCCATGAGGAAAGATTGGATAGGCTGGGGTTGTTTTCTTTGGAACAGAGGAGGCTGAGGGGAGATTTGATTGAGGTGTATAAAATTATGAGGGGCCTAGATAGAGTGGATAGAACATAAGAAATAAGAGCAGGAGTAGGCCATATGGCCCCTCGAGCCTGCTCCGCCATTCAATAGGATCATGGATGATCATCGACCTCAACTCACCTTTCCCGCCCGATCTCCTTATCCCTTGATTCCCCTAGAGTCCAAAAATCCATCTATCTCAGCCTTGAACATACTCAAAGATTCAGCATCCACAGCCCTCTGGGGCAGAGAATTCCAAAGAATCACAACCCTCTGAGTGAAGAAATTCCTCCTCATCTCAGTCTTAAATGGACGACCCCTTATCCTGAGACTATGCCCCCTAGTTCTAGACTCTCCAGCCACGGGAAACAACCTCTCAGCATCTACCTTGTCAATCCCCTTCAGAATCTTGTATATTTCAATGAGAGCACCTCTCATTCTTCTTAACTCCAGAGAGTGCAGGCCCATTCTACACAATCTCTCATCATAGGACAGCCCTCTCATCCCAGGAATCAATCTAGTGAACCTTCGTTGCACCGCCTCCAAGGCAAGTATATCCTTCCTTAGATAAGGAGACCAAAACTGTGCACAGTACTCCAGGTGTGGTCTCACCTAGGCCCTGTACAATTGCAGCAAGACTCTTATACTCCAATCCCCTTGCAATAAAGGCCAACATGCCATTTGCCTTCCTTATTGCTTGCTGTAACTGTATGCTAGCTTTCTGTGTTTCTTGCACGAGGACACCCAAATCTCTCTGAACACCGACATTTGAAAGTTTCTCACCATTTAAAAAATATTCTGTTTTTCTATTCTTCCTACCAAAGTGAATAACCTCACATTTCCCTACATTATACCCCATCTGCCATCTTACTACCCACTCACTTAGTCTATCTCCCTTTGCAGACTCTTTGTGTTCTCCTCACAGCTTACTGTCCCACCTAGCTTTGTATCATCAGCAAACTTGGATACATTACACTCGGTCCCTTCATCTAGGTCATTAATATAGATTGTAAATAGCTGAGGCCTCAACACTGATCCTTGCGGCACCCCACTAGTTACAGCCTGCCAACCTGAAAAAGATCCGTTTATCCCTACTCTCTGTTTTCTGTCCGTTAACCAATCCTCTATCCATATTACCCCCAACCCCATGAGCCCTAATCTTGTGTAATAACCTTTTATGTGGCACCTTATCGAATGCCTTTTGGAAATCCAAATATACTACATCCACTGGTTCCCCTTTATCTACACTGCTAGTTACATCCTCAAAAAACTCTAATAAATTTTTCAAACACGATTTCCCTTTCATAAAACCATGTTGACTCTGCTTAATCATGTTATGATTTTCTAAGTGCCCTGATACCACTTCCTTAACAATGGATTCCAGCATTTTCTTGACGACTGATGTCAGGCTAACTGGCCTGTAGTTCCCTGTTTTTTCTCTCCCTCCTTTCTTGAATAGCGCTGTTAGATTTGCAACCTTCCAATCTGCTTGGACCATTCTAGAATCTAGGGAATTTTGGAAGATCAAAACCAATGCATCCACTATCTCTTCAGCCACCTCTTTTATAACCCTAGGATGTAGGCCGTCAGATCCAGGGGATTTGTCGGCTTTTAGTCCCATTAGTTTCTCTGGTACTTTTTCTCTACTTATATTAATTACATTAAGTTCCTCACCCTCATTAGACCCTTGGTTCCCCACCATTTTTGGTATGCTTTTTGTGTCTTCTACTGTGAAGACCGATACAAAATATTTGTTTAACGTTTCTGCCATTTCCTTATTCCCCATAATAATTTCTCCTGTCTCAGCCTCTAAGAGACCAACGTTTACTTTTGCTACTCTCTTCCTTTTTACATACTTGTAGAAGCTCTTACAATCTGCTTTTATATTTCTTGCTAGTTTTCTCTCATATTCTATTTTTTCCCTTTTTATCAATTTTTTGGTCAACCTTTGCTGGTTTCTGAAACTCTCCCAATCCTCAGGCTTACTATTATTCTTTGCAACATTATAAGCTGCTTCTTTCAATCTACTGCTATCTTTAACTTCTTTAGTTAGCCACGGTTGGATCACTTTTCCCGTGGAGTTTTTGTTTCTCAATGGAATGTATTTTTGTTAAGAATTATGAAATATTTCTTTAAATGCTAGCCACTGCTAATCTACCGCCATACCTTTTAATCTATTTTTCCACTCTACCTTAGCCAACTCGCCCCTCATACCTATGTAATTGGCTTTATTTAAGTTCAAGACTCTAGTTTCGGACTTAGGCAAGTCACTCTCAAAATTAATGTGAAATTCTATCATATTATGATCACTCTGCCCCAGAGGATCCTTTACTATGAAGGAAATGGGAAGGACCTATTTCCCTTAGTAGAGAGGTCAATAACCAGGGGGCACAGATTTAAAGTAATTGGTAGAAGGATTAGAGGGGATTTGAGGAGAACTTTTTTCACCCAGAGGGTGATGGGGGTCTGGAACAAACTGCCTGAAAGGGCGGTAGAGGCAGAAACCCTCATCGCATTTAAAAAGTACTTGGATACGCACTTGAAGTGCCGTAACCTACAGGGCTATGGACCAAGAGCTGGAAAGTGGGATTAGGCTGGATGGCTCTTTTTTGGCCGGCACAGACACGATGGGCCGAATTGCCTCCTTCTGTGCTGTAAATATCTATGATTCTATGCTCACAAAGCAAAGATCAGAGAGAAGTGTGAAGATTTATTAAGACATTGAATGCCGGACCAGAATCTGCTGCAAACAGAATCCATAATCTATATATTAAAGATCTTATGTTTGTGCTCACACTTTCCCACCCCCAAATTATGAATTCCTGTATCCACATTTATAATGGAACTGCCTATGTAAACACGTCACACTGTAATGACATGCTCCTGCCAGTAGAGGCGCTGTAGATTCACCACTGGCAGGAAGCTGTCATTGGAATTTATAAAAGGAAATACAAATATAAAGACAGACTATAAATTAAAAATGGGTCTGAATTACTCACACTCGCCTACAGGGGCACAAGTACCTGGCACTGCCCACGTCTCACACTCACCTACAGGGGCGCTGGTACCTGGCAGCTGTAATCCCTTCTCTTGTGCCAGTAGCTGCATTTCTGTGAAAACAGCCAACGCTCCATCGTAATCGCCTGCAAGACGTCCAATAAAAGCAAATGAAACCACCGCAGGTCACACAGAAACATCAGCCGACAAGGACGGGACGCGCGCGGGTGGTGAGCTGGTGCAATGGGTGAGGGCGCCACTGTACTCACGGGTTATTATCTTGCAGGTCGCCACCTTGCCCAGGGACAGGAGGCATTCAATGGGAACCTGAGACTGGAGCTCGGCCGCTCTCTGATAATACACGGAGGCCTCACCCGGTTTATTCATCTCCTTTAGGGGAAGAAAAGGGGGGGGAAGATTTTTAATCAAAGAGGAATTAATCAGATTGTCTGTAGGTGAGCGTGACTAAAGGGCAGGTGGAGGAGAAGCACACTCGGTGATTGGCCCGTTTCCTGGGTTTGGCATTACACGGTCAGACAGTGTGTGGGCGCGGTGAGACACTCGGTTATTAAGCCATACAGGTTACTGGGAAATGGCAGAGTGCTGGAGATAGTGAACCAAACGCAGCCACAAATAGAGCAGGAGGAGCTTAACAAAGGTCAGGGTGGCCCACTGTGCAGGTTCAGGTTCGGGTTCCGTCTCCCCAACTGGTGCTGGTGCCATGTGCTACTCGGCCAGAGACTGTCGAGGAGGTATTCAACCGCTGCGATTATCACACCTGATGCTGATCCTGAGCTCAACACGATATGCAGACCACGCACATTCCAGCAGGGGGCTCACTGGATAGTGATCAGGAGCAGGAGCTCTGGGGGACCCTCCTCTCCTGAACCAGGATCACCGAGACCACCGAGCTGGCTGAGCATATGAAGGGTCAAACCTGGGGCTGTTTGGCCGGGAGGCCCAGTACCGCACCCTGTGGTGCACTGACCTACTGAACCACAGGCAGATACAATCATCTCTTCACTGCTTCCTGTTCCTTGGAGCAAGAAGATTGAGAGTTCAAGTCCCACGTCAGGACTTCAACACGTATCCAGGCTGTCACTCGCAGTGCAGCGCTGAGGGAGCGCCGCGCTGTCGGAGGGGTCGGCGCTGAGGGAGCGCCGCGCTGTCGGAGGGGTCGGCGCTGAGGGAGCGCCGCACTGTCGGAGGGGTCGGCGCTGAGGGAGCGCCGCGCTGTCGGAGGGGGCGGCGCTGAGGGAGCGCCGCGCTGTCGGAGGGGGCGGCGCTGAGGGAGCGCCGCGCTGTCGGAGGGGGCGGCGCTGAGGGAGCGCCGCGCTGTCGGAGGGGGCGGCGCTGAGGGAGCTCCGCGCTGTCGGAGGGGGCGGCGCTGAGGGAGCTCCGCGCTGTCGGAGGGGACGGCGCTGAGGGAGCGCCGCGCTGTCGGAGGGGGCGGCGCTGAGGGAGCGGCGCGCTGTCGGAGGGGGCGGCGCTGTCGGAGGGGGCAGCGCTGTCGGAGGGGGCAGGTGCGGGTGAGTTGGATGAGTTGGGCGAGGTGAGTGGAGTTTTTACCTTTAGCGCATTTCCAAGCTCCAAACATAGACTCGCTGCCATGACAGGCTGGTTCAACTCAATATAAAGCTGTAAATAAGAGAGAGAGAGAGAAAAGAGTGTGACTAGTATCAGCGACGCTTTGCCTCTATTCGATGCTGCTGGTGTTGAGGCCCCGTTTCTCCTTTAGGCTGTGAGTTTATATCGCGCTGGTCCTGTTGTTAGATCATTCAGTCACTGGCCTGTGTACAGTGTCATTTCTCAGCTACTTTTCCTCTGTCCCTTCTCTCCCGAGTCGCTGATTGTGGAGAGTTCCACAGCCGGCAGCGGTCCAAGTGTGAGCGGAGAGTGAGGGAGCACTGTCGGGCTCGGGAGAGGAATAACACAGTTCGCACTGGCTCTGTCCTCACCCAATGGGATTGTGATCTGCAGCAGGAACCATGGTTACCTTTAGCCCAACCTATACAAGCTAGGGTTGTATTCCCTGGAATTTAGAAGGTTACGGGGTGATTTGATCGAAGTTTTCAGGATATTAAAGGAAATAGATAGGGTAGAGAGAGAGAAACTATTTCCGCTGGTTGGGGAGTCTCGGACGAGGGGGCATAGTCGAAAAATTAGAGCCAGACCTTTCAGGAGTGAAATTAGGAAACACTTCTACACACAAAGGGTGGTAGAAGTTTGGAACTCTCTTCCGCAAACGGCAATTGATGCTCGATCAATTGTTAATTTTAAAACTGTGTATGATAGATTTTTGTTAACTAAAGGTATTAAGGGATATGGGCCAAAGGCGGGTAGATGGAGTTAGGTCACAGATCAGCCATGATCTCTTGAATGGCGGAACAGGCTCGAGCGGCTAAATGGCCTACTCCTGACAGGATAGAAACCGACTGAGCGCTCCAACTGCTGTCCTAGTCTGGGCCGAGTCTGTGAGTCTCATCCTGGATACTGGTGTCTGGTGTCTTTGACCTGGGGTGGGGGGGGGGCGGGGGAGGGGGGGAAAGAGGGTTTCTGCCAAGGTTTCTCATCCTGATCGTTATCCAGGGGATATCTGCTCGGAAGAACGTGTGTGGACAGCAAGTGACCACAGGGTCAGACTAGTCGGTGATGCCCCCACAGTCAAACAGCCAGCCAACACTCACCAAGTGGTCCCAGTGGACAAGGTGGCAGGGATTTTCCAATGCCCGGGAAACTGAACCCCAGCATGCGTCAGCACCCATTGGAGCACGAGGGAAAATAACCCTCACAGATTACAAAATTCCCAATGTGGAGAATGCCATTAGTCTGACCCACCATCCCCCAGCTAATTCACCGCATGACCCAGGATCATCTCATGCTGCGGATCCCACCTAGCTCAGCTTCCACACGCTTGACACTTTGGCTGTCAGCTGTGGCTCAGTGGGTGGCACTCTTGCCTCGGAGTCAGAAGGTCGCGGGTTCGAGCCCCACTCCAGAGACTTGAGCCCATAATCCAGGCTGACACTCCCAGTGCAGTGCTGAGGGAGGGCCACACTGTCGGAGGTGCCGTCTTTCAGATGAGATGATAAACCGAGGTCCCGCCTGCAATGTCCGCTGTAAGCTGCGCTTGTTCTGCGTGGCCTGTTTCTTTTAATGCGCGGACCCTTTAAATTTCTGCACATGTGCGGTACTTACAATGTAAAAGCAGGTGAGCGGCCTGTATGGGACCTTTCACCTTAGCGGGAACATGGCCCGTCTGCACGCTCAGCTGGACGTAAAAGATCCCATGGCACTATTTCAAAGAAGAGCAGGGGAGTTCCCCCTGGTGTCCTGGGCCAATATTTATCCCTCAACCAACATCACTAAAACAGATTATCTGGTCATTTATCTCAGTCCTGTTTGTGGGAGCTTGCTGTGCGCAAATTGGTTGCCGCGTTTCCTACATTACACTTCAAAAGCACTTTGGGACGTCCGGAGGTCGTGAACGGCGCTATATGAATGCAAGTCTTTCTTTCTCGTTCTCACCTTTATAGCAAAGCTGTAGCAGTTGGTTGCGGCCTGCAGGTGCTCCTCAAAGCCTGGACACTGGAGTTTCTGAGTCTCCTTCTCAGCCTGCAGGAAGAGTCGGGCTGCGTCAGTCAGGGCTAGAGCCTCCCCGGGGGCGTTGAACAGCGTCTGCTCACACCTGAGGGCCGGGCAGAGAAACAATGTCAATCAGGACACGGGCCCCTGGCTTCAATGCAGGGTTTCCCTCCTCCTATTCGGGCTCCTCCCGAGGGGACAGTGAGGGGGCACTGCGCAGCAGAGAGAGGGGCCTCAACAACCACACACTCGTCACCGCTGGTGGGACATCTCTCCATCAGGGAGCTCCCCGCAGGAAGGGGGGACATTAACAGAAACGGAAGAAGCCCCCCCCAATAACCAGGTAAGGAGGGGGGGGGTCCTGCTCTGGCCCTGTCGCCCGGGTTTGGGGTACAGCGCAGGGGAGGGGAGTGAAATCCCTTCTGTTGAGGTGTGTGTGTGACAGCGTCCCACTCTCGCCACCACCCCCCCCCAAAGAGTGTCCACACGGCCCACTCCCCCCCCCCCCAGAGTATCCACACGGCCCACTCCCACCCCCCCCCCACGCCAAGAGTGTCCAGACGGCCCACTCCCAACCCCCCCACCCAGAAAATCCACACGGCCCACTCCCCACCCCAAGAGTACCCACACGGCCGACCCCCCGCCCCCCCCACCCCAACCCCAAGAGTGTCCACACGGCCCACTCCCCACCCTCCCCCCCCAGAGTGTCCACACGGCCCACTCCTCCCCCCCCCCCCAGAGTATCCACACGGCCCACTCACCACCCCCCCAGAGTGTCCACACGGCCCACTCCACACCCCCCCCCACCCCCCCCAGAGTGTCCACACGGCCCACTCACCACCCCCCCAGAGTGTCCACACGGCCCACTCCCCACCTCCCCCCCCCAGAGTGTCCACACGGCCCACTCCCCACACCCCCCCCCCAAGAGTATCCACACGGCCCACTCCCCACCCCCCCAGAGTGTCCACACGGCCCACTCCCCCCCCCCCCCCCCCACCCCAAGAGTGTCCACACGGCCCACTCCCCCCCCCCCCCCCCCCCAGAGTATCCACACGGCCCACTCACCACCCCCCCCCAGAGTGTCCACACGGCCCACTCCCCACCTCCCCCGCCCCCCCCCAGTGTGTCCACACGGCCCACTCCCCCCCCCCCCCCCGAGTGTCCACAGGGCCCACTCCACCCCCCCCCCCCAAGAGTGTCCACACGGCCCACTGCCCCGCCCCCCCCAGAGTGTCCACAGGGCCCACTCCCCCGCCCCCCCCCCCCACAGAGTATCCACATGACCCACTCCCCCCTCTGTCGCGGTGCAGCCTCCTACCGTGCCATGGCCAGGTTACAGAAGCCCGCATACTGCAGGCACTCCTCCTGCTTCAGCTCCTTGGCCAGCTGACCTGCAACACAAGACATTTCCATCACACTCAGACCGTGAGCTCACTTAACAATGGGTTTAACCCGGGACAGAATGTTGTCAGAAACCAGGGCCAGGCCCAGGTTAGTATCTGGGACACAGAAATGGGGAGCAGGCAGGTTGAGGGGGGGGGGGCGGTTTCCCCAGAGAATGGGGAGCAGGGGGGCGATTTCCCCAGAGAATGGGGAGCGGGGGGGGTTTCCCCAGAGAATGGGGAGCGGGGCGATTTCCCCAGAGAATGGGGAGCAGGGGGGGTTTCCCCAGAGAATGGGGAGCGGGGGGGGGGGGGGTTTCCCCAGAGAATGGGGAGCGGGGGGGGGTTTCCCCAGAGAATGGGGGGGGGGATTCCCCAGAGAATGGGGAGCGGGGCGATTTCCCCAGAGAATGGGGGGGGAGGGGCGATTTCCCCAGAGAATGGGGAGCGGGGGGGATTTCCCCAGAGAATGGGGAGCGGGGGGTTTCCCCAGAGAATGGGGAGCGGGGGGGGTTTCCCCAGAGAATGGGGAGCGGGGGCAGTTTCCCCAGAGAATGGGTGGGGGGGGCGGTTTCCCCAGAGAATGGGGAGCGGGGGGGGTTTCCCCAGAGAATGGGGGGGGATTCCCCAGTGAATGGGGAGGGGGGGTTTCCCCAGAGAATGGGGGGCGGGAGGGTTTCCCCAGAGAATGGGGGGCGGGAGGGTTTCCCCAGAGAATGGGGAGCGGGAGGGATTCCCCAGAGAATGGGTGGGGGGGGCGGTTTCCCCAGAGAATGGGGAGCGGGGGGGGTTTCCCCAGAGAATGGGGGGGGATTCCCCAGTGAATGGGGAAGGGGGGGGTTCCCCAGAGAATGGGGAGCGGGGGGGGGTTTCCCCAGAGAATGGGGGGGGGGGGTTTCCCCAGAGAATGGGGAGCGGGGGGGGGGTTTCCCCAGAGAATGGGGGGGGATTCCCCAGTGAATGGGGAAGGGGGGGGTTCCCCAGAGAATGGGGAGCGGGGGGGGGTTTCCCCAGAGAATGGGGGGGGGGGGTTTCCCCAGAGAATGGGGAGCGGGAGGGTTTCCCCAGAGAATGGGGAGCGGGAGGGTTTCCCCAGAGAATGGGGAGCGGGGGGGTTTCCCCAGAGAATGGGGGGGGGATTTCCCCAGAGAATGGGGGGGGGATTTCCCCAGAGAATGGGGGGGATTTCCCCAGAGAATGGGGAGCGGGGGGGGTTTCACCAGAGAATGGGGAGCGGGGGGGGATTTCCCCAGAGAATGGGGAGCGGGGGGGGTTTCCCCAGAGAATGGGGAGCGGGGGCGATTTCCCCAGAGAATGGGGAGCGGGGGGGATTTCCCCAGAGAATGGGGAGCGGAGGGGGGGGGGGGTTCCCCAGAGAATGGGGAGCGGGGGGGGGTTTCCCCAGAGAATGGGGGGGGATTTCCCCAGAGAATGGGGAGCTGGGGGGGGGGGGGGGGTTCCCCAGAGAATGGGGAGCGGGGGGGGGTTTCCCCAGAGAATGGGGGGGGATTTCCCCAGAGAATGGGGGGCGGGGGGGGGGTTTCCCCAGAGAATGGGGAGCGGGGGGGGTTTCCCCAGAGAATGGGGAGCGGGGGGGGGGGGGGGGTTTCCCCAGAGAATGGGGGGCGGGGGGGTTTCCCCAGAGAAGCCTGCCTCTGCTGCCCGCAGACAATCCCTAAACAGGATTTACAGAGCGATTAGCAGTTTTTCACTCAGCTCTGATCAGTCTAAGCAGAGTAGATTGGGCCGATACTCTCTGGCGTTTAGAAGAATGAGAGGTGATCTCATTGGAATATATAAGATTCTGACAGGGTAGATGCTGAGAGGATGTTTTCCGTGGCTGGAGAGTCTAGAACTAGGGGGCATAGTCTCAGGATAAGGGGTCGGCCATTTAAGACTGAGATGAGGAGGAATTTCTTCACTCAGAAGGTTGTGAATCTTTGGAATTCTCCACCCAGAGGGCTGTGGATGCTGAGTCGTTGAGTATATTCAAGGCTGAGATAGATTTTTGGACTCTAGGGGAATCAGGGGATATGGAGATCGGGCGGGAAAGCTGAGTTGAGGTCGATGATCAGCCATGATCTTATTGAATGGCGGAGCAGGCTTGAGGGGTTGTATGGCCGACTCCTGCTCCTAAGTCTTATGTTCATGGGGGGGAGAAATTCAGTCGGGGTGCTAACTTTTGAAAGCTGGGAAACTTAGCGCCAGGCGCTAATTATTCCCAGCTTTTTCAAAATTCGGCGTCTGCGCTCCAGTGAGGAAGTGGAGGGTTAAATCAAGCGCTCCTCTTCCTTCCTGGAGTGCTAAAGGACACAGACGGGGCGGTAGTGGTGCGGCGCTGCACAATGGGCCGTGCAGCGCTGACGCGATCCAAGGCTCCCTCCCTCCCATAAAGGGAAGGGCCATTGCTGCAGGCCCTGCATTGGGACCAGTCAGCTGGTCCCCGATGTCAGCCGTGATCCGGCCCGACCAGCCCCATGCACTCCAGCAGAGTGCCGGGCTGATCGATCGCGGCCCAGGGGCAATCGAAAAAAATCACTTGAAGCGTCGTTAACATTTTTTCTCCTACCCGCGCCAACCTCCCCTTTTATTTGCGTCTCCAAAGCTCCCGGCCTCCCGAACGACGCCTGCAGGGGACGGAACCGAAGTTCGGGTCCGGGGCGATGCGCACAGCAATGACGTCACGATCTCCGGGCGCAGGAGAGCGTGGCGCAAAAGCGTTACCCCCTGCCGCAAACCTCTCGACCAAGTTAGCAGGAGACGTTCATCTCGCTGCACCCGGTCGGTAAGTCGTTAGCGCCCCGTTATCGCCCCCCAGAGGCGCTAACCAACCGAATTTCTGGCCCTTAGTGTTTCAGATCCACCCTTCAGCCACATGCAGCTCAGCAGATGCCAATTGCCACCACACAGTGACCCCCTGCTATATAATCACACAAGGGTAACACAAACAAGCTCATTTGATGCAGTTTGGTAGGAAGAATGAGCAGAGGCAATATAAATTAAATGGTGCAAGTTTAAAGGGGGTGCAGGAACAGAGAGACCTGGGGGATCACATACAGAAATCTTTGAAGGTGGCAGGATGAGTTGAGAAGGCTGTTAAAAAGGCATACGGGACCCTTGGCTTTATAAATAGATGTGAGAAGTCGCACAACACCAGGTTATAGTCCAACAGCTTTATTTGAAATCACAAGCTTTCGGAGCGCTGCTCCTTCGTCACCTGATTTCAAATAAAGCTGTTGGACTATAACCTGGTGTTGTGTGACTTCTCACATTTGTCCACCCGAGTCCAACACTGGCACCTCCACATCATGGCTTTATAAATAGAGGCATAGAGTACAGAAGCAAGGAAGTTATGCTAAATCTTTATAAATCACTGGTTAGGCCTCAGCTGGAGTGTTGTGTCCAATTCTGGGCACCATCCTTAGGAAGAATGTCAAGGCCTTGGAGAGGGTGCAGAGAGATTTGCTAGAATGGTACCAGGGATGGGGGACTTTAGTTACGTGGAGAGACTGGAGAAGCTGGGATTGTTCTCCTTAGCACAGAGAAGGTTAAGGGAAGATTTAATAGAGGGGTTCAAAATCGATAGAGTAAATAAGGAGAAACTGTTTCCAGTGGCAGGAGGGTCGGTAACCAGAGGACGCAGATTTAAGGTGATTGGCAATAGAACCAGAAGGGAGATGAGGAGATTTTTTTTTTTTAACGCAGCTAGTTATGATGATCTGGAATGCGCTGCCTGAAAGGGCGGTGGAAGCAGATTCAATAGTAACTTTCAAAAGGGAAATGGAGAAATACTTGAAGGGGAAAAAATTTGCAGGGCTACGGAGAATGGGACTGGATGGAGTCCATTTGGCCCATTGCGCCAGTGCCGGCTCTTTCAATGAGCTATCCAATTAGTCCCAAAGAGCTGGCACAGGCACAATGGGCCGAATGGCCTCCTCCTGGTTGTCCCACCTGCACAAACATCCAGGCCTTACAGGTCCCTTGCTGTTTGTAGTGTACATTAATGATTTAGATATGAATGTAGGAGGTATGATCAGTAAGTTCGCAGATGACACAAAACTTAGTGGAGTGGTAAATAGTGAGGAGGGAAGCCTCCGGCTACAGCACGATATAGATGGGATGGTTAGATGGGCAGAACAGTGGCAAATGGAATTTAACCCTGAAAAGTGTGAGGTGATGCATTTTGGGAGAATTAACAAGGCAAGGGAATACACAATGAATGATAAGACCCTAGGAAGGACAGAGGATCAGAGGGACCTTGGCGTGCATGTACATAGATCCCTGAAGGCAGCAGGACAGGTAGATAAGGTGGTTAAGAAGGCATATGGGATACTTGCCTTCATTAGCCGAGGCATAGAATATAAGAGCAGGGAGGTTATGATGGAGCTGTACAAAACGCTAGTTAGGCCACAGCTGGAATACTGTGTGCAGTTCTGGTCGCCACACTATAGGAAGGATGTGATTGGATTGGAGAGGGTGCAGAGGAGATTCACCAGGATGTTACCTGGGCTGGAGCGTTTCAGCTCTGAGGAGAGACTGGACAGGCTGGGGTTGTTTTCCTTAGAGCAGAGAAGGCTGAGGGGGGACCTGATTGAGGTGTACAAAATTATGAGGGGCATAGATAGGGTCGATAGAAAGGAACTTTTCCCCTTAGTAGAGGGGTCAATAACCAGGGGGCATAGTTTCAAGGTAAGGGGCAGGAGGTTTAGAGGGGATCTGAGGAAAAACTTTTTCACCCAGAGGGTGGTTGGAATCTGGAACTCACTGCCTGAAAGGGTGGTAGAGGCAGGAACCCTCACTACATTCAAGAGGCATTTAGATGAGCACTTGAAACGCCATAGCATACAAGGCTACGGACCAAGTGCTGGAAAATGGGATTAGAATAGGCAGGGCTTGATGGCCGGCGCGGACACGATGGGCCGAAGGGCCTCTTTCTGTGCTGTATAACTCGATGACTCCTGGGCTGTATGATGTCATGATCTCCTCTGCAGCACCTCTGCGATATCAGTAACAACCAACAAGTGGCAGCATCCTCTCAAGTCGGGGACTCCAACAAATCTGCAACTCCTTTTGCCGAAAACAAAACGCTCAGATCCGAGCTTCTAAAAACTAGAAACACACACAAGCCAAGAGTCTCACAACTGCTGAACTATTCCAAATGGACACAGTCCCCAATCGGAGCCAGCCGAGCAGGGAGAATCTAAAGGGCGCAATACCGGTTGTCCCACCTGCACAAACATCCAGGCCTTACAGGCGAATATTATCGACGCTGGTGCAAAAATTCCTTCGTTATTTTGAAGGATTTTTCTGTTTAAAAATAAAAGGGGATTTCACCTCTGCTAAAACAGAGGAAGCAGATTCGTACAAACGCGTTAACCACAGGAGTGAAGATTCGCACCATCATTTTAAGGCTATTTCTGTTGTTGAATATTCTTCATAATTCCATTATTTTCTCCAATTTTCTCCCAAAGGTTCCCCCAATTCCTCAGCCAATGCCCACTTCTTCCCGTGTGGTAATGTACATAGATCATTAAAATATCATGAACAGGTACAGAAAATAATCAAAAAGGCTAATGGAATGCTGGCCTTTATATCTAGAGGACTAGAACACAAGGGGGTAACAAGTTATGCTGTAGCTATACAAAGCCCTGGTTAGACCACACCCTGGAGTACTGAGAGCAGTTCTGGGCACCACATTATGGAAGGATATATTGGAGGGAGTGCAGCGTAGTTTTACCAGAATGATACCCGGACTCCAAGGGTTAAATTACGAGGAGAGATTACACAAACTAGGGTTGTATTCCCTGGAATTTAGAAGGTTAAGGGATGATTTAATCAAAGTTTTCAGGATATTAAGGGGAACTGATAGGGTAGAGAGAGAGAAACTATTTCCGCTGTTTGGGAAGTCTAGGACTAGAGGGCATAGTCTAAAAATTAGAGCCAGACCTTTCAAGAGTGAAATTAGGAAACACTTTATACACAAAAGGTGGTAGAAGTTTGAAACTCTCTTCCGCAAACTGCAATTGATGCTAGGTCAATTGTTAATTTTAAATCTGAGATTGATAGATCTTTGTTAACCAAAGGTATTAAGGGATATGGGGCAATGGAGTTAGGTCACAGATCAGCCATGGTCTCACTGAATGGCGGAACAGGCTCGAGGGGCTAAATGGCCTCCTCCTGTTCCTATGACCCAGACTGCTAGCGGTTATTCAACCATGAAGGCCACCACTCGCGATTTTACTCATCCTGGGCGGGGAGCGGTTTCCATCTCAGAGATGGACGCCCCAATCCAGAGGCTGAGCGTGATCTTACTCGGCCCTCCTCCACAATGCCGCGCTCCCCATTAATCAACTCCGCGCTGCCACTTACCGAACTGCTCACTTGCTTCCGCTACATTCGGTTTCCGCAGGAACCGCCTACAACACAAGACACGACAGTCAGAAAAAAAGGTGGTGGGGGGGGGGGGTCTGGAACTCACTGCCTGAATGGGTGGTAGAGGCAGAAACCCTCATCGCATTTAAAAAGTACTTGGATATGCACTTGAAGTGCTGTAACCTACAGGGCTATGGACCAAGAGCTGGAAAGTGGGATTCGGCTGGATAGCTCTTTTTCGGCCGGCACAAACACGATGGGTTAAATGGCCTCCTTCTGTACCGTAATCTTCTATGATTCTATGACTTCGCCAAAGCAAGTGACACATTCACTAAACTGCCTCTTTCGAGCATGTCAGCCAATTAAGTAATTTTTGAAGTGTAGTCACTGTTGTAATGCTCAGTGGGTAGCACACTCGCCTGAGTCAGAAGATTGTGGGTTCAAGTCCCGCTCCAGCGACCTGAGCACATAAATCTATTTCGAAGAAGAGCAAGGGAGTTATCCCCGGTGTCCTGGCCAATATTTATCCCTCAATCAAGATAACAAAACAGATTATCTGGTCATTATCACATTGCTGTTTGTGGGAGCTTGCTGTGCGCAAATTGGCTGCTGCATTTCCTACATTACAACAGTGACTACACTTCAAAAGTACTTCAGTGGCTATAAAGTGCTTTGAGACGTCCGGTGGTCGTGACGGGCGCTATAGAAATGCAAGTCTTTCTTTTTTAATGTAGGAAACGCGGCATCCAATTTGCGCACAGCAAGCTCCCACAAACAACAATGTGATTATGACCCTATAATCTGTTTTAGTGATGTTGATTGAGGGATAAATATTGGCCTCAGGACACCGGGTATAACTCCCCTGCTCTTCTTCGAAATAGTGGCCATAGGATGGTTTACATCCACCCGAGAGAGCAGACGTGGCCTCGGTTAAACGGCACCTCTGACAGTGCAGCACCCTCTCAATCCCGGGCATTTATAGGTGGTTTTTTTGTGCAATAAAAATATTTAAATTATCCGATAATTTGCAGCGAGGAGCCTGAACCCAGCCGCGAGGCCTCCCACAGCCGAACATCCTGTCTCGGCTCACAGAGGATCGGCACGGACCCCCCGGTCCAGCAACCCGAGGGAGAACCGAGCGCCGTCATGACAGAGAGGAGGAGGCCCCGAGGCCTCCGCTCACCTCCTCAGCTTGTGGGACACCGCTCGGTATCGGAGCAGAAAGTCTCCCTCCGCCGCCATCTTGCTTCTGGGCAGCTCGCCACTTCAGTCAGCGACTCAACAGCGCAGCCGCCATCTTGCTTCTGGGCAGCTCGCCACTTCAGTCAGCGACTCAACAGCGCGGCCGCCATCTTGCTTCTGGGCAGCTCGCCACTTCAGTCAGCGACTCAACAGCGCGGCCGCCATCTTGCTTCTGGGCAGCTCGCCACTTCAGTCAGCGACTCAACAGCGCGGCCGCCATCTTGCTTCTGGGCAGCTCGCCACTTCAGTCAGCGACTCAACAGCGCGGCCGCCATCTTACTGTAGGGCAAACGCGTCGGCTATTGACCTCCGGCTGGAACACCGAGTGGAGAGAAAATATAGCTTCCGCTGGAAGAACACAGCGCGGATTTAAAGGGCCTGGTGAAGCTTCGATTCTCTCTTTTTGGCCGCCCTATATTGGGACAGCGGTTGGGGTCAAAGTTTGAGTGCTGATGCCTTCATAACTTCTCATGAAAATGCATTAAAATGAATAAATATTAGTTGCTATATGGCAATTCACTGACACTGGGCAAAAATGCTGAAAGGGAAAAGAGGAGCAGTGGCACCGAGTGACATGTTTAATGGGTGAGGAACATGCTTATAATCGTCACTTAAATGAATATAACCTAACTGGATCGCCAGGCCCCAATTGTCCCACCTTTCATTTCAACAACAACAGCTGGTATTTATATAACGCCTTTAATGTAGTAAAACATCCCAAGGTGCTTCACAGAAACATTATCAAAAATAAATTGACTCCAAACCACATAAGGAGATATTAGGAGAGGTGACCAAAAGCTTGGTTAAAGAGGTAGGTTTTAAGGAGCGTCTTGAAGAAAGAGAGAGAGATGGAGAGCCTTAGGAAGGGAATACCAAAGCTTAGGGCCTCAGCAGCTGAAGGCACGGCCGCCAATTTTTTGATTCCAATCCACCTGGGCTAGATCCCGTCTCAACTCACTGAAGTTAGCCCTCCTCCAGTTAAGTATTTTTACGCTTGATTGTACCTTGTATTATAGCACTGGAGAGGGATGATGTAGTTGAAGGGTCAAAGACAGAATCTATTTGGTTAGAATTAAGGATCAATAGAGGAGTTAGTACACTACTGGGTGTATACTATAGGCCACTGAATAGTGGGAAGGAGATAGAGGAGCACATTTGCAGGCAAATTACAGAAAGATGCAAGAACTACAGAGTAGTGATAATGGGGGACTTCAATTATCCTAATATAGACTGGGATAGTAACGGTGTAAAGGGCAAAGAGGGGGAGGAATTCTTGAAATGTACAAGAAAACTTTCCATAGCTATTCTAAACCTATGATATTGTGATCACTGTTCCCCAAATGCCTCAGACCAAAACATGCTTCACTTGCCTCGTTTCATTCCCCAGAACTAGATACAGCACTGATTCCTTCCTTACAAAAAGAAAATACTGCAAATGCTGGAAATCTGAAATAAAAACAGTAAATGCTGGAGAAACTCAGCAGGCCAGGCAGCATCTGTGAAGAGAGAAACAGAGTTAACGTTTCAGGTCGATGATCTTTCGTCAGAACTGGAAAAAAGCAGGAAATGGAACAGATTTTTAAGCAAGTGTAGGGGCTGGGAAAGGGGGGAGGGGATGAAAGAACAAAAGGGAAGGTCTGTGATAGGATAAAAGGCGGAAGAGGTTAAGAGATATTCAAGGCAAAAGGAGATGGTAATGGGACAGGTTAAGAAACAAAGGATGGCTCCAGATGAAGTGTAAATTGCGCTGGCAGGATGAAAGACAGCTGCCATGTGGGGGAGAAGAAAAAAAGACAGACAAAGAGTGTGGATAAAAAATATATATATATATATGATAGGGGCCGAGGTTATGATCTGAAATTGTTGAACTCTATGTTGTGTCCAGAGGGCTGTAAAGTGCCTAATCGAAAGATGAGGTGCTGTTCCTCGAGCTTACGCTGAGCTTCCGTGGAACAAGGTAAGAGGCCGAGGACGGTGAGGTCAGAGTGGGAGTGGAGCGGAGAATTAAAGTGATAGGCGACCGGGAGCTCGGGGTCCCCCTTACGGACTGAACGGAGGTGTTCCGCAAAGCGGTCACCCAATCTGCGTTTGGTCTCCCCAGTGTAGAGGAGACCACATCGTGAGCAGCGAATACAGTATACTAAATTGCAGGAAGTACAAGTAAATTGCTGATTCACCTGGAAGGTGTGTTTGGGGCCCTGGACAGTGGGAAGGGGGGAGGTATAAGGGCAGGTGTTGCATCTCCTGCGCTTGCACGGGAAGGTGCCGGGCGAAGGGGAAGGGGTGCTGGGGGTGATAGAGGAGTGGACTAGGGTGTCGCGGAGGGAGCGGTCCCTATGGAATGCTGAAAGGGGAGGTGAGGGGAAGATGCGTTTGGTGGTGGGATCACGCTGGAGGTGGCGGAAATGGCGGAGGATGATCCGTTGAACGTGGAGGCTGGTGGGGTGAAAGGTGAGGACAAGGGGAACCCTATCGTGGTTCCGGGAGGGAGGGGAAGGGGTGAGAGCAGAAGTGCGGGAGATGGAACGGACACGGTCAAGGGCCATGTCAACCACTGTAGAGGGGAATCCTCGGTTGAGGAAAAAGGAAGACATGTCAGAAGCACTGGTATGGAAGGTGGCATCGTCAGAGCAGATGCGGCGGAGAAACTGGGAGAATGGAATAGAATCCTTACAGGAGGCGGGGTGGGAGGAAGTGTAGTCCAGGTAGCTGTGGGAGTCAGTGGGCTTGTAGTGAATGTTTGTCAATAACCTATCCCCAGAGATGGAGACAGAGAAGTCAAGGAAGGGAAGGGAAGAGTCGGAGATGGACCATGTGAAGGTGAGGGAAGGGTGGAAATTAGAAGCAAAGTGAATGAAATTATCTAGTTCAGGCCGAGAGCAGGAAACGGCACCGATACAGTCGTCAATGTGCCATTCCTTCCTTGTTGGGCTGGAAATTCACCGATCTAGAAAGTTTTCTTGTACATTTCAGGAATTCCATGTGATGACTTGTGCCTGCAGCTCACCAACCTTATTTACCACGCTATGTGCACTTACGCACACACACCCCAAACCCATCTGAGTTTGCCTCGCATTTGCCCCCTGTCTGATCCCTCCTACTTCTGAACTATTCTTTACTCTGGTGCTTTTTGCTTCTCCCAGTCCTCTGTGCACCTGGTTTCTCCTCTCTAATGTTTCATCCCGCTGCCAAATTAGTTTAAACCCTCCCCCACAGCACTAGTTAACCTCCCTGCGAGGACATTGGTCCCAGCTTTGTTGAGGTGCAACCCGTCCACCTTGAACAGGTCCCTCCTGCCCCAGAACTGGTCCCAATGCCCCAGGAATCTGAAGCCCTCCCTCCTGCACCATTTCTCCAGCCACATGTTAACTTGTCTTATCCTACCATTCCTATACTCCCCAGCGCATGGCACTGGGAGTAATCCAGAGATTACTACCTTTGAGGTCCTGCTCTTTCATTTCCTCCCTGTCATTGGTTCCCACGTGGACCATAACTTCTGCCTGTTCCCCTTCCCTCCTCAAAATGTTCTGCACCCTCTCAGTGATGTCCTTTACTCTGGTACCAGGGAGCAACCACACCATGCGGGACTCATGTCAGCAATTGCAGAAACTCCTGTCTATCCCCTGACTATCAAATCCCCTATGGCTATGACCACTGCATTTCTACACTTTGCTGTGCCCCCCTGTGCAGTCATTTGCCCCACAGAGCTGTTGATGTGCTCTAGACTGCACTCCCCCGAGGTGTCGTCACCCTCACCGGTATTCAGCACTTGGACATATATCGCTTTTCCTTCAGTGTTGCTGGTTGAAAATCCTGGAACTCCCTCCCTAACAGCACTGTGGAAACACCTTCACCACATGGACTGCAGCGGTTCAAGAAGACCCATCATCACCTTCTCAAGGGCATGTCGGGTGGGCTATAAATGCTGGCATTGCCTGTGACGCCAACATCCCGAGAAGGAATAAAGAACAGATCACATTTTGAAGCTAAATGAGTGAGTCTGGCTCCAGAGGAGTGAAAGTTGACAGGTCTGAGCAAGGGGGAACCGAGCAGGGGGAAGGAGGAAGGAAAAGTTCAGTCAGTCCCACTCTGGGAGTTGCTGCTGTCAACACTTCCCCACAGGGCTTGTCAACTGTGGGAGGCAGCACACAATCAACAGACCCGCCCCCACACACCGCTTCACCAATCAGATGGCTTGGATGGGGTTGGGTGGCATTAGCAACAACCAATAAACCTCTCACCTCTCATTTAACATTCTTGTTCTCTACCGCCCACCCAAGTACCATAAAAATGTTATTACAAAGATATCTTCACTGCTCTCCTCCCTCAGCCTCTGCACTGAGCGACTTCTCATCCTCGGTGGTTTCAACCTCCATCCGTGTGGTGAAGGTTCTCCCACAGTGCTGTTAGGGAGGGAGTTCCAGGATTTTGACCCAGCGACGATGAAGGATCGGGGATATATTTCCAAGTCAGGATGGTGCATGACTTGGAGGGAAACTTGGAGGTGGTGGTGTTCCCATGCGCCTGCTGCCCTTGTCCTTCTAGGTGGTAGAGGTCACGGGTTTGGGAGGTGCTGCCGAAGAAGCCTTGACGAGTTGCTGCAGTGCATCTTGTAGATCGTACACAGTGTGCCGGTGGTGCAGGGAGTGAATGTTTATTTAAAATTCTTGTTCTCTACTGCCCACCCAAGTACCATAAAAAGTTTCTCAACTAGATATCTTCACTGCTTTCCTCCCTCAGCCTCTGCACCGAGCGACCTCTCATCCTCGGTGATTTCAACCTCCATCTCAAATCATCATGCTCTCTCTCCTGAGTTCACTACCCTCCTATCCTCCCTTAATCTCTCCCACCATGTAAACTCCCCAACCCATATTGACAGCCACCCCCTCGATCTTGCCATTTCTCGTGGCCTCGCAACCCCCCCCCATCATGCCAATCGCAGATAAGGTAATCTGTGACCAGTTCCTTGTATCGCTCTTTACCCACATCCCCCTTCCCCTCCCCATCCACCGCCCCCCCCCCCACCCCCGCACCCAAACCCTACTTCCTTCTGTGTTTGCCCCTGGAAAAAAGTCTCTCCCAACTCTCTTACAACTGCACTTACAAAATCCCAACTGTCCAGCCTTTGGCCCTCCATTCACCACGACGTTTCTGCAGCTACCGGTCTGCTCAGCCACACCCTCACCACCACCTTTGATGCCCTAGTCCCTATTAAAACAATTACTCTCTCTCACCTGGTCATTCCCCCTGGTACGGCCCTCATCTTCACTCCCTTAAGTCCAAGGGACGCAGACTTGAACGGATATGGCGGACAACTGGTTTAGCCATTCACCTCCAAATCTGGCTGGACCACATAAAGCATGATCGTGTCCTGCTCCTGTCTGCCAAAACTGCTCACTATTCCAGAATCATTAACCCCAGCTTCTATTCTCTACTGCTAACCGCCTTCTTAAACCCCTCTCCCCTGTCTCCTCCACTCTCACCTCCGACAACAAGTGTGAGGAGCTCATGGACTTCTTTGTCTCTAAGATTGAGACCATCCATTCAGTTGCCTCTGCCACTTCCCTTCCTTCTCCTAGCCCACCGGGCCAAACTTCCTCTAAGGTTCCCCCGTGCCCTAGCCCTGAACTTGCATTCGCCTGGTTCCATTCTTATCCATCTAATCGTAGCCAGAGAATTACCTGCAATAACTTCTCTTCCCACTCCTGTATCATTACCTCTGGTGTCCCCCAAGGATTTATCCTTGGCCCCCTCCTATTTCTCATCTATATGCTGCCCATTAGCGACATCATCCAAAAACATGTACGCTGACGACACCCAGCTCTACCTCATAGGGCATGTCATTCCGCTATTTAAAAATGGTGAGGGGGAGAAACCAGGTAATTATAACTGGTTAGCCTAACATCTGTTGTGGGGAAATTGCTAGAGTCTATAATTAAGGATAGGGTGACTGAACACTGAACACCTCGAAAATTTTCAGTTGATCAGAGAGAGCCAGCATGGATTTGTGAAAGGTTGGTCATACCTGACAAACCTGATCGAATTTTTTGAGGAGTTGACTAAAGTAGTGGACAGGGGAATGTCTATGGATGTTATTTTTATGGACTTCCAGAAGGCATTTGATAAAGTCCCACATAAGAGACTGTTAACTAAGGTAGAAGCCCACAGAATTGAGGGCAAATTATTCACCTGGTTAGAAAATTGGCTGAGCGGCAGGAGACAGAGAGTAGGGATAATGGGCAGGCTGTGACTGGTGGTGTTCCGCAGGGACCTGTGTTGGGGCCTCAACTATTCACAGTATTTATTGACGACTTAGATGATGGCATAGAAAGTCATATATCCAAATTTACCAATGACACAAAGATAGGTGGAATTGTAGGCCGTGTAGATGGAAGCATAAAATTACAAAGGGATATTGATAGATTAAGCGAATGGGCAAACTGTGGCAAATGGATTTCAATGTAAGCAAATGTGAGGTCATCCACTTTGGACTAAAAAGGATCGAACAGGGTACTTTCTAAATGGTGAAAAGCTAAAACCAGTGGAGGTCTACACACAAAAGGTGATAGAAGTTTGGAACTCTCTTCCACAAACGGCAATTGATGCTGGATCAGTTGCTAATTTAAATCTGAGATTGATAGATTTTGTTAACCAAAGGTATTAAGGGATATGGGGAAAAGGCGGGTATATGGAGTTAGGTCGCAGATCAGCCATGATCTCATTGAATGGCGGAGCAGGCTCAAGGGGCTGAATGGCCTAATCCTGTTCCTATGTTCCTCACTACCTCTTCTCTCGACCCCTCCACGGACTCTAAATTGTCAGATTGCTTGTCCAACATCCAGTTCTGGTAGAGCAGAAATTTTCTCCAATTAAATATTGGGAAACTGAAGCCATTGTTTTCGGTCCCCGCCACAAACTCCATTCCCTAGCCACCGACTCTATTCCTCTCCCTAACATCTGTCTGAGGCTGAACCACACTGTTCGCAACCTTGGTGTCATATTTGACCCTGAAATGAGCTTCCGACCACATATCCGCAGCATAACTAAGACGGCCGACTTCCACCTCCGTAACATCGCCCGTCTCCGCCCTTGCCTCAGCTCATCCGCTGCTGAAACCCTCATCCATGCCTCTGTTACCTCGAGACTTGACTATTCCAACGCACTCCTGGCTGGCCTCCCACATTCCACCCTACGTAAACTTGAGGTCATCCAAAACTCGGCTGCCTGTGTCCTAACTCACACCGAGTCCCGTTCGCCCATCACCCCTGTGCTCGCTGACCTACATTGCCTCGATTTCAAAATTCTCATCCTTGTTTTCAAATCCCTCCATGGCCTCACCCCTTCCTATCTCTGTAATCTCCACCAGCCCAAGACATCTGTGCTCCTCGAATTCTGCCCTCTTGAGCATCCCTTATCATAATCACTCAACCATTGGTGGCCGTGCCTTCAGCTGCCTTGGCCCTAAGTTCTGCAATTCCCTCCCTAAACCTCTCTACCTCTCTTTCTTCCTTTAAGACGCTCCTTAACGTACCTCTTTGACCAGGTTTTTGGTCACCTGTCCTAATATTGCCTTGTGTGGCTCAGTGTCAAATTTTTTGTCTTATAACGCTCCTGTGAAGTGCCTTGGGACGTTTTACTACATTAAAGGCGCTATATAAATACAAGTTGTTGTTGTAAACAAAATGGAAAGGCGGGGTTCTCAGCTGTGGCTCAGTGGGTAGCACTCTTGCCTCTGAGTCCGAAGGTTGTGGGTTCAAGTCCCACTCCAGAGACCTGAGCATATAAATCTAGGCTGACACTCCAGTGCAGTGCTGAGGGAGTGCTGCACTGTTGGAGGTGCCGTCTTTCGGATGAGACGTTAAACCGAGGCCCCGTCTGCCCTCTTGGGTGGACATAAAAGATCAAGTGGCACTATTTCGAAGAAGAGCAGGGGAGTTATCCCCGGTGTCCTGGCCAATATTTATCCCTCAACCAACATAACAAAACAGATTATCTGCTGATTATCACATTGCTGTTTGTGGGAGCTTGCTGTGCGCAGATTGGCTGCCGCATTTCCCACATTACAACAGTGACCACACTTCAAAAGTACTCCATTGGTTGTAAAGCGCTTTGAGACGGCCAGTGGTCGTGAAAGGCGCTACATAAATGAAGACTTATATAAGTGCATGCGATTGCCATTTTTGTTGAGCCAATCAGCGGCTTGCTGCAACGTGGGGGAGGGGGGGTCTGCAATGTGCGGGCGAAGAGAAACCCGCTGTCCAATTGCCGATTGGCTGGAGATATGCAACCTTAACCCCTAAACACACGGCCATTATACCTGGCAGTGGTTCTAACGTCAGCTGGTGTTTTAAGGGAGACGGAGCAGGAGTAACCAATGCTTGGCCTCCCCCCATCCCATGGAGAAGAGGGAGCCCCCACCATCTCCCCAAGCCAAAAATTGCTAAAAGCAGGACAACAGTCCTGCGCAGACAAGAGTGGCGCACAACAAACAGGAAATGCGGCTTCCGCTTGCGTCTCTCAGGCGTCACCTCTTTTACATCAAAGCGACTCCATACTCATCATGTATTAATATGAGATATTGTCTGTTACTAAGGTTTTGTCTGTATTGTTAATCGGAGCACAAAATAAATAAGGAAATATATCTCGTTTCTTTTGCTGTTTACACGTTTAATTTGTTTGCTTATTTGCATATCTCCAGCCAATCGGCAATTAGACAGCGGGTTTCTCTTCGCCCGCACATTGCAGACCCCCCCCTCCCCCCACCCCCACGTTGCAGCAAGCCGCTGATTGGCTCAACAAAAATGGCAATCGCATGCACTTATATAAGTCTTCATTTATGTAGCGCCTTTCACGACCACTGGCCGTCTCAAAGCGCTTTACAACCAATGAAGTACTTTTGAAGTGTGAGCACTGTTGTAATGTGAGAAATGCGGCAGCCAATCTGCGCACAGCAAGCTCCCACAAACAGCAATGTGATAATCAGCAGATAATCTGTTTTGTTATGTTGGTTGAGGGATAAATATTGGCCAGGACACCGGGGATAACTCTCCTGCTCTTCTTCGAAATAGTGCCACTTGATCTTTTATGTCCACCCAAGAGGGCAGACGGGGCCTCGGTTTAACATCTCATCCGAAAGACGGCACCTCCAACAGTGCAGCACTCCCTCAGCACTGCACTGGAGTGTCAGCCTAGATTTATATGCTCAGGTCTCTGGAGTGGGACTTGAACCCACAACCTTCGGACTCAGAGGCAAGAGTGCTACCCACTGAGCCACAGCTGAGAACCCCGCCTTTCCATTTTGTTTACAACAACAACTTGTATTTATATAGCGCCTTTAATGTAGTAAAACGTCCCAAGGCACTTCACAGGAGCGTTATAAGACAAAAAATTTGACACCGAGCCACATAAGGCAATATTAGGACAGGTGACCAAAAACCTGGTCAAAGAGGTACGTTAAGGAGCGTCTTAAAGGAAGAAAGAGAGGTAGAGAGGTTTAGGGAGGGAATTGCAGAACTTAGGGCCAAGGCAGCTGAAGGCACGGCCACCAATGGTTGAGTGATTATGATAAGGGATGCTCAAGAGGGCAGAATTCGAGGAGCACAGATGTCTTGGGCTGGTGGAGATTACAGAGATAGGAAGGGGTGAGGCCATGGAGGGATTTGAAAACAAGGATGAGAATTTTGAAATCGAGGCAATGTAGGTCAGCGAGCACAGAGGTGATGGGCGAACGGGACTCGGTGTGAGTTAGGACACGGGCAGCCGAGTTTTGGATGACCTCAAGTTTACGTAGGGTGGAATGTGGGAGGCCAGCCAGGAGTGCGTTGGAATAGTCAAGTCTCGAGGTAACAGAGTCATGGATGAGGGTTTCAGCAGTGGATGAGCTGAGGCAAGGGCGGAGACGGGCGATGTTACGGAGGTGGAAGTCGGCCGTCTTAGTTATGCTGCGGATATGTGGTCGGAAGCTCATTTCAGGGTCAAATATGACACCAAGGTTGCGAACAGTGTGGTTCAGCCTCAGACAGATGTTAGGGAGAGGAATAGAGTCGGTGGCTAGGGAATGGAGTTTGTGGCGGGGACCAAAAACAATGGCTTCAGTTTCCCAATATTTAATTGGAGAAAATTTCTGCTCTACCAGAACTGGATGTTGGACAAGCAATCTGACAATTTAGAGTCCGTGGAGGGGTCGAGAGAAGAGGTAGTGAGGAACATAGGAACAGGAGGAGGCCATTCAGCCCCTTGAGCCTGTTCCGCCATTCAATGAGATCATGGCTGATCTGCGACCTAACTCCATATACCCGCCTTTTCCCCATATCCCTTAATACCTTTGGTTAACAAAATCTATCAATCTCAGATTTAAATTAGCAACTGATCTAGCATCAATTGCCGTTTGTGGAAGAGAGTTCCAAACTTCTATCACCTTTTGTGTGTAGACCTCCACTGGTTTTAGCTTTTCACCATTTAGAAAGTACCCTGTTCGATCCTTTTTAGGTCCAAAGTGGATGACCTCACATTTGCTTACATTGAAATCCATTTGCCACAGTTTGCCCATTCGCTTAATCTATCAATATCCCTTTGTAATTTTATGCTTCCATCTACACGGCCTACAATTCCACCTATCTTTGTGTCATCGGCAAATTTGGATATATGACTTTCTATGCCATCATCTAAGTCATTAATAAATACTGTCAATAGTTGAGGCCCCAACACAGGTCCCTGCGGAACACCACTAGTCACATCCTGCCAATTAGAGTACCTGCCCATTATCCCTACTCTCTGTCTCCTGCCGCTCAGCCAATTTCCTAACCAGGTCAATAATTTGCCCTCAATTCCATGGGCTTCTACCTTAGTTAACAGTCTCTTATGTGGGACTTTATCAAATGCCTTCTGGAAGTCCATATAAATAACATCCATAGACATTCCCCTGTCCACTACTTTAGTCACCTCCTCAAAAAATTCAATCAGGTTTGTGAGGCATGACCCACCTTTCACAAATCCATGCTGGCTCTCTCTGATCAACTGAAAATTTTTGAGGTGTTCAGTGTTCAGTCACCCTATCCTTAATTATAGACTCTAGCAATTTCCCCACAACAGATGTTAGGCTAACCAGTTATAATTACCTGGTTTCCCCCCCTCACCATTTTTAAATAGCGGAATGACATGCCCTATGAGGTAGAGCTGGGTGTCGTCAGCGTACATGTTTTTGGATGATGTCGCTAATGGGCAGCATATAGATGAGAAATAGGAGGGGGCCAAGGATAGATCCTTGTGGGACACCAGAGGTAATGATACAGGAGTGGGAAGAGAAGTCATTGCAGGTAATTCTCTGGCTACGATTAGATGGATAAGAATGGAACCAGGCGAATGCAGTCCAATCTAGCTGGATGACGGTAGAGAGGCGTTGGAGGAGAATGGTGTGGTTAACCGTGCAGACAAGTTGAGAAAGTAGAGGAGGGATAGTTTATCTTTGTCACAGTCACAAAGGATGTCATTTGTGACTTTGATGAGTGCTGTTTCGATACTGTGGCAGGGGCAGAAACCTGATTGGAGGGATTCAAACATGGAGTTGCGGGAAAGATGGGCACGGATTTGGGAGGTGACAACACGTTCAAGGACTTTGGAGAGGAAAGGAAGATTGGAGATGGGGCGGTAGTTTGCAAGGACGGAGGGATCAAGGGTTGGTTTTATTAGGAGAGGGGTGATGATGACAGATTTGAGGGAGAGGGGGACAGTACCTGAGGAGAGAGAACCATTATCAATGTCAGCTAATATGGGAGCCAGAAAAGGAAGTTGGGTGGTCAGCAGTTTACTGGGAATAGGGTCGAGGGAGCCGGAAGTGGGTCTCATGGACAAGATGAGCGTGGAAAGGTCATGAAGGGAGATCGGAGAGAAACTGGAGAAAGATGCGAGTTCAGGGCTATGGCACGGGGGAACCTTAGAGGAAGTTTGGCCCGCTGGGCTAGGGGAAGGAAGGGAAGTGGCAGAGGCAGCTGAATGGATGGTTTCTATCTTAGAGACAAAGAAGTCCATGAGCTCCTCACACTTGTTGTCGGAGGTGAGGGTGGAGGAGACAAGGGAGAGGGGTTTAAGAAGGCGGTTAACAGTAGAGAATAGAAGCTGGGGTTAATGATTCTGGAATACTGAGCAGTTTTGGCAGACGGGAGCAGGACCCGATAATGCTTTATGTTGTCCAGCCAGATTTGGCGGTGAATGGCTAAACCAGTTGTCCGCCATATCCGTTCAAGTCTGCGTCCCGTGGACTTAAGGGAGCGAAAATGAGGGCCGTACCAGGGGGAATGGCCAGGGTGAGAGAGGGTAATTGTTTTAATAGGGACTAGGGCATCAAAGGTGGTGGTGAGGGTGTGATTGAGCAGATTGGTAGCTGCAGAAATGTCATGGTGAATGGAGGGCCAAAGGCTGGACAGTAGGGCAACACGGTGGCATAGTGGTTAGCACTGTTGCCTCACAGCGCCAGGGACCTGGGTTCGAATCCGGCCTCGGGTGACTGTCTGTGTGGAGTTTGCACATTCTCCCCGCGTCTGCGTGGGTTTCCTCCGGGTGCTCCGGTTTCCTCCCACAGTCCAAAGATGTGCGGGTTAGGTTGATTTGGCTATGATAAATTGGCCCTTAGTGTCAGGGGGATTAAATACGTGGGGTTACGGGGATAGGGTGGGATATGTGTCGGTGCAGGCTCGATGGGCCGAAATGGCCTCTATCTGCACTGTGGGGATTCTGTGATTCTGTTCTGAGTTGGGATTTTGTAAGTGCACTTGGGAGAGAGTTTTTTCCAGGGGCGGACACAGAAGGAAGTAGGGTTGTGGCAGGGGTGGGAGGGGAAGGGGGATGTGGGTAAAGAGCGATACGAGGAAGTGGTCAGAGATGGCCTTCTCTGCGATTGGCACGATGGGAGTAGCGAGGCCACGAGAAATGGCAAGATCGAGGGGGTGGCTGTGAATATGGGTTGGGGAATTTACATGGTGGGAGAGATTAAGGGAGGATAGGAGGGTAGTGAACTCAGGGGAGAGAGCATGATGATTTGAGATGGAGGTTGAAATCACCGAGGATGAGAGGTCGCTCGGTGCAGAGGCTGAGGGAGGATAGCAGTGAAGATACCTAGTTGAGAAACTTTTTATGGTACTTGGGTGGGCAGTAGAGAACAAGAATTTTAAATAAACATTCACTCTCTGCACCACCGGCGCACTGTGTACGATCTACAAGATGCACTGCAGCAACTCGTCAAGGCTTCTTCGGCAGCACCTCCCAAACCCGCGACCTCTACCACCTAGGAGGACAAGGGCAGCAAGCGCATGGGAACACCGCCACCTCCATGTTCCCCTCCAAGTCACACACCATCCTGACTTGGAAATATATCCCCGATCCTTCATCGTCGCTGGGTCAAAATCCTGGAACTCCCTCCCTAACAGCACTGTGGGAGAACCTTCACCACACGGATGGAGGTTGAAACCACCGAGGATGAGAAGTCGCTCGGTGCAGAGGCTGATGGAGGAGAGCAGTGAAGATATCTTTGTAATAACATTTTTATGGTACTTGGGTGGGCGGTAGAGAACAAGAATTTTAAATGAGAGGTGAGAGGTTTATTGGTTGTTGTTAATGCCACCCAACCCCATCCGAGCCATCTGATTGGTGATGCGGTGTGTGGGGGCGGGTCTGTTGATTGTGTGCTGCCTCCCACAGTTGGCAAGCCCTGTGGGGAAGTGTTGACAGCAGCAACTCCCAGAGTGGGACTGACTGAACTTTTCCTTCCTCCTTCCCCCTGCTCGGTTCCCCCTTGCTCAGACCTGTCAACTTTCACTCCTCTGGAACCAGACTCACTCATTTAGCTTCAAAATGTGATCTGTTCTTTATTCATTCTCGGGATGTTGGCATCACAGGCAATGCCAGCATTTATAGCCCACCCGACATGCCCTTGAGAAGGTGATGATGGGTCTTCTTGAACCGCTGCAGTCCATGTGGTGAAGGTGTTTCCACAGTGCTGTTAGGGAGGGAGTTCCAGGATTTTCAACCAGCAACACTGAAGGAAAAGCGATATATGTCCAAGTGTTGAATACCGGTGAGGGTGATGACGCCTCAGGGGAGTGCAGTGTAGAGCACATCAACAGCTCTGTGGGGCAAATGACTGCACAGGGGGGCACAGCAAAGTGTAGAAATGCAGTGGTCATAGCGTGTGCGTAAGTGCACATAGCGTGGTAAATAAGGTTGGTGAGCTGCAGGCACAAGTCATCACATGGAATTCCTGAAATGTACAAGAAAACTTTCTAGATCGGTGAATTTCCAGCCCAACAAGGAAGGAAAAGTCCATTGATGACTGTATCGGTGCCGTTTCCTGCTCTCGCCCTGAACTAGATAATTTCATTCACTTTGCTTCCAATTTCCACCCTTCCCTCACCTTCACATGGTCCATCTCCAACTCTTCCCTTCCCTTCCTTGACTTCTCCGTCTCCATCTCTGGGGATAGGTTATTGACAGACATTCACTACAAGCCCACTGACTCCCACAGCTACCTGGACTACACTTCCTCCCACCCCGCTTCCTGTAAGGATTCTATTCCATTCTCCCAGTTTCTCCGTCTCCGCCGCATCTGCTCTGACGATGCCACCTTCCATACCAGGGCTTCTGACATGTCTTCATTTTTCCTCAACCGAGGATTCCCCTCTACAGTGGTTGACACGGCCCTTGACCATGTCCGTTCTATCTCCCGCACTTCTGCTCTCACCCCTGCCCCTCGACAGAGTTCCCCTTGTCCTCACCTTTCACCCCACCAGCCTCCACGTTCAACGGATCATCCATTTCCGCCACCTCCAATGTGATCCCACCACCAAACGCATCTTCCCCTCACCTCCCCTTCAGCATTCCGTGGGGACCGCTCCCTCCACGACACCCTAGTCCACTCCTCTATCACCCCCAGCACCCCTTCCCCTTCACCCGGCACCTTCCTGTGCAAGCGCAGGAGATGCAACACATGCCCTTATACCTCCCCCCTTCCCACTGTCCAGGGCCCCAAACACCCCTTCCAGGTGAAACAGCGATTTACTTGTACTTCTTGCAATTTAGTATACTGTATTCGCTGCTCACGATGTGGTCTCCTCTACATTGGGGAGACCAAACGCAGATTGGGTGACCGCTTTGCGGAACACCTCTGTTCAGTCCGTAAGGGGGACCCCGAGCTCCCGGTGGCCTGTCCCTTTAATTCTCCGCTCCACTCCCACTCAGACCTCACCATCCTCGGCCTCTTGCATTGTTCCACTGAAGCTCAGCGTAAGCTCGAGGAACAGCACCTCATCTTTCGATTAGGCACTTTACAGCCCTCTGGACTCAACATAGAGTTCAACAATTTCAGATCATAACCTCGGCCCCTATCATATATATATATATTTTTTATCCACACTCTTTGTCTGTCTTTTTTTCTTCTCCCCCACATGGCAGCTGTCTTTCATCCTGCCAGCGCAATTTACACTTCATCTGGAGCCATCCTTTGTTTCTTAACCTGTCCCATTACCATCTCCTTTTGCCTTGAATATCTCTTAATGTCTCTTAACCTCTTCCGCCTTTTATCCTATCACAGACCTTCCCTTTTGTTCTTTCATCCCCTCCCCCCTTTCCCAGCCCCTACACTTGCTTAAAAATCTGTTCCATTTCCTGCTTTTTTCCAGTTCTGATGAAAGATCATCGACCTGAAACGTTAACTCTGTTTCTCTCTTCACAGATGCTGCCTGGCCTGCTGAGTTTCTCCAGCATTTACTGTTTTTATTTCAGATTTCCAGCATCTGCAGTATTTTCTTTTTGTAAGGAAGGAATCAGTGCTGTATCTAGTTCTGGGGAATGAAACGAGGCAAGTGAAGCATGTTTTGGTCTGAGGCATTTGGGGAACAGTGATCACAATATCATAGGTTTAGAATAGCTATGGAAAGTTTTCTTGTACATTTCAAGAATTCCTCCCCCTCTTTGCCCTTTACACCGTTACTATCCCAGTCTATATTAGGATAATTGAAGTCCCCCATTATCACTACTCTGTAGTTCTTGCATCTTTCTGTAATTTGCCTGCAAATGTGCTCCTCTATCTCCTTCCCACTATTCAGTGGCCTATAGTATACACCCAGTAGTGTACTAACTCCTCTATTGATCCTTAATTCTAACCAAATAGATTCTGTCTTTGACCCTTCAACTACATCATCCCTCTCCAGTGCTATAATACAAGGTACAATCAAGCGTAAAAATACTTAACTGGAGGAGGGCTAACTTCAGTGAGTTGAGACAGGATCTAGCCCAGGTGGATTGGAATCAAAAAATTGGCGGCCATGCCTTCAAGCTGCTGAGGCCCTAAGCTTTGGTATTCCCTTCCTAAGGCTCTCCATCTCTCTCTCTTTCTTCAAGACGCTCCTTAAAACCTACCTCTTTAACCAAGCTTTTGGTCACCTCTCCTAATATCTCCTTATGTGGTTTGGAGTCAATTTATTTTTGATAATGCTCCTGTGAAGCGCCTTGGGATGTTTTACTACATTAAAGGCGTTATATAAGAACATAAGAACATAAGAACATAAGAAATAGGAGCAGGAGTAGGCCAATCGGCCCCTCGAGCCTGCTCCGCCATTCAATAAGATCATGGCTGATCTGATCCTAACCGCCAATCTACTATCTATCACAGAACCATCTCCTGCATCTAACAGAATTGCACACACGAAATAGGAGCAGAATCAGGCTACACAGTCCCTGGGCCCGCTCCACTACCCACAGGGCCATGACCGATCCGAACCTAGACTCATGTCCAAATTCCTGCCCGCTCCCCGTAACCCTTAATGCCCTTTACTTCTAGGAAACTGTCTATTTCTGTTTTAAATTTAATTAATGTTGTAGCTTCTACAGCTTTTTGTGGCAGCATATTCCATGGACCTACCACCCTCTGAGTGAAGTAGTTCCTCCTCATCTCAGTTTTGAAAGAGCAGCCCCTTATTCTAAGACTATGTCCCCTAGTTCTCGTCTCACCCGTCATCGGGAACATCCTCCCCGCATCCACCCGATCCAACCCCTTCACAATCTTATATGTTTCAATAAGATCGCCTCTCATTCTTCTGAACTCCAATGAGTAGAGTCCCAATCTACCCAACCTCTCCTCATATGACCACCCCCTCATCCCCGGGATTAACCGAGTGAACCTTTTTTGCACTGCCTCGAGAGCAAGGATGTCTTTCCTTAAGTAAGGACACCAAAACTGTATGCAGTATTCCAGGTGCGGTCTCACCAATACCTTGTACAACTGAAGCAATACCTCCCTATTTTTATATTCTATCCCCCTAGCAATGAAAGCCAACATTCCATTTGCCTTCTTAATCACTTGCTGCACCTGCATACTAACCTTTTGAGTTTCGTGCACCAGGACCCCCAGATCCCTTTGCACTTCAGTACTCTCCAGTTTCTTGCCATTAAGATAATAAATTGCTCTAGGATTTTTCCTGCCAAAGTGCATCACCTCACACTTTCCAGTGTTGTATTCCATCTGCCAAATCTCTGCCCACTTACTTAGCCTGTCTATGTCCCCTTGCAGGTTTTTTATGTCCTCCTCACTCACTACTTTCCCTCCCATCTTTGTATCATCTGCAAATTTTGATATGTTACACTTGGTCCCTTCCTCCAAATCGTTAATATAGATTGTGAAGAGTTGGGGACCCAGCACTGACCCCTGTGGAACACCACTAGTTACTGATTGCCAGTCTGAGAATGAACCATTTATCCCAACTCTTTGCTTTCTGTTAGATAGCCAATCCTCTATCCATGCCAGAATATTACCCCCAATCCCGTGATTTTTTACCTTAAGCAATAATCTTTTGTGTGGCACCTTGTCAAATGCCTTTTGGAAGTCTAAATACACTACGTCCACTGGTTCCCCTTTATCCACTCTATATGTTACTTCCTCAAAGAACTCCAGCAAATTTGTCAAACATGACTTCCCCTTCGTAAAACCATGCTGACTTTGTCCTATTAAATTATGATTATCCAAATACCAGCTGTTGTTATTGTTGAAATGAAAGGTGGGACAATTGGGGCCTGGCGATCCAGTTAGGTTATATTCATTTAAGTGACGATTTTAAGCATGTTCCTCACCCATTAAACATGTCACTCGGTGCCACTGCTCCTCTTTTCCCTTTCAGCATTTTTGCCCAGTATCAGTGAATTGCCATATAGCAACTAATATTTATTCATTTTAATGCATTTTCATGAGAAGTTATGAAGGCATCAGCACTCAAACTTTGACCCCAACCGCTGTCATAGATACATAGATACATAGAAGATAGGAGCAGGAGTAGGCCATCCGGCCCTTCGAGCCTGCTCCGCCATTTAATGAGATCATGGCTGATTCTCCAATTCAGTATCCCGTCCCCGCCTTCTCTCCGTAACCCTTAACCCCTTTTGCCTGTAGAAATATATCTAATTCCCTCTTAAATATATTTAATGAGCTGGCGTACACTGCCCTCTGTGGCAATGAGTTCCACAGGTTCACCACCCTCTGAGTGAAGAAATTCCCCCTCATTTCTGTCCTAAATGGTTTAGCCCTTATCCTTAAATTATGTCCTCTAGTTCTGTTCTCACCCGCCAAGGGAAACATTCCTTCTGCATCTAGTCTGTCTAGACCTGTCAGAATTTTATACACTTCTATGAGGTCCCCTCTCAATCTTCTAAACTCCAGTGTGTACATCCCTAAACTACATAGTCTCTCCTCATAGGTCAATCCCGCCATTCCTGGTATCAGCCTGGTGAATCGCCGCTGCACCCCCTCCATGGCAAGAACATCTTTCCTCAGATGAGGCGACCAAAACTGTACACAGTACTCGAGGTGTGGTCTCACCAGTGCCCTGTACAGCTGCAGCAAGGTATCCCTGTTCCTGTATTCCAACCCTTTTGCTATGAAGGCCAGCATACCGTTTGCCTTCTTGACCGCCTGTTGCACCTGCATGCTCGCCTTCAGTGACTGGTGTACAAGAACACCCAGGTCTCTCTGTACTTCCCCCTCTCCCAATTTATTGCCATTTAAATAATAATTTGCCCTCCCGTTCCTGCACCCAAGGTGGATAACTTCGCACTTGTCCACATTATAGTGCATCTGCCATTTATCCGCCCAATCACCCAGTCTGTCCAAATCGCTCTGGAGCTTCCTGGTCTCCTCCTCTGAGCCCACCCCCCCTCCTAGTTTAGTGTCGTCTGCAAATTTGGAAATGCTGCATCCGACTCCCTGATCCAGGTCATTAATGTAAATTGTGAACAGCTGGGGACCCAGGACAGATCCCTGCGGTACCCCACTTGTTACTGCCTGCCATTCAGAAAATGAGCCGTTTATTCCAACTCTCTGTTTTCTATCTGACAGCCAGTTCTCTATCCACGTCAATACTTTCCCCTTTATCCCATGAGCTTCAATTTTCCCTGCTAATCTTTTATGTGGGACCTTATCGAAGGCCTTTTGGAAGTCCAGGTACACCACATCTACTGGCTCTCCCCCATCTATTTTACCAGTTACTCCCTCAAAAAATTCCAATAGATTAGTCAAGCACGATTTACCCTTTGTAAATCCATGTTGACTCTGTCCTATCCTGTCCCCATTTGCTAAGTGCTCCGCTATTTCATCCTTAATGATGGACTCCAGCATTTTGCCCACAACTGATGTAAGGCTTACAGGTCTGTAATTACCTGATTTTTCCCTACCCCCCTTTTTGAATAGTGGGGTAACGTTAGCTACCCTCCAATCCATGGGCACTGTTCCCGAGTCTAATGAATTCTGAAAAATCATACTTAGTGCATCCGCTATCTCTAGGGCCACCTCCTTCAGCACCCTAGGATGCATGTTATCAGGCCCTGGGGATTTGTCCGCCTTCAATCCCTTTAGCTTCCTTAACACCATATCCTTAGAGATATTGATTTGCGTCAGTTCCTCCTTTGCAAATGTCCCTATTTTTCCCGATATCCCAGGGAGGTTTTTTGTGTCTTCCTTCGTAAAGACTGACCCAAAGTATGCATTTAGTTGGTCTGCCATTTCCTTATTTCCCGTTATATATTCCCCCGTATCTGACTGCAATGGGCCAACTTTGGTTTTCACCAGTCTTTTCCTCTTGATATACTTATAAAAGCTTTTGGAGTTAGTTTTTATATTTTCCGCCAGCTTGCTTTCGTAAGCTATTTTGCCCCTCTTGATTAAGCCCTTTGTCCTCCTTTGCTCTATCTTAAACTGTTCCCAATCTTCCGCTCTGGCGCTTTTTTTGGCTATTTTATACGCCCTATCTTTGGATTTTATGCTGTCTCTAATTTCCCCTGTTATCCACGGTTGAGTCACCTTTTTAGATTTCCTTTTATGCCAGATTGGTATGAACAATTTTTGCAATTTTGTCATTCTATCTTTAAATGCTTGCCATTGTTTATCTACCTCCAGTCCTCCCAATATAGGGCGGCCAAAAAGAGAGAATCGAAGCTTCACCGTGCCCTTTAAATCCGCGCTGTGTTCTTCCAGCGGAAGCTATATTTTCTCTGCACTCGGTGTTCCAGCCGGAGGTCAATAGCCGACGCGTTTGCCCTACAGTAAGATGGCGGCCGCGCTGTTGAGTCGCTGACTGAAATGGCGAGCTGCCCAGAAGCAAGATGGCGGCCGCGCTGTTGAGTCGCTGACTGAAGTGGCGAGCTGCCCAGAAGCAAGATGGCGGCCGCGCTGTTGAGTCGCTGACTGAAGTGGCGAGCTGCCCAGAAGCAAGATGGCGGCCGCGCTGTTGAGTCGCTGACTGAAGTGGCGTCCCACAAGCTGAGGAGGTGAGCGGAGTCCTCGGGGCCTCCTCCTTTCTGTAATGACGGCACTCGGTTCTCCCCCGAGTTGCTGGACCGGGGGGTCCGTGCCGATCCTCTGTGAGCCGAGACAGGATGTGGAAGGCCTCGCGGCTGGGTCCAGGCTCCTCGCTGCAAATTATCGGATAATTTAAATATTTTTATTGCACAAAAAAAACACCTTTAAATGCCCGGGATTGAGAGGGTGCTGCACTGTCAGAGGTGCCGTTTAACCGAGGCCACGTTTGCTCTCTCGGGTGGATGTGAACCATCCTATGGCCACTATTTCGAAGAAGAGCAGGGGAGTTATAACCGGTGTCCTGAGGCCAATATTTATCCCTCAATCAACATCACTAAAACAGATTATAGGGTCATAATCACATTGTTGTTTGTGGGAGCTTGCTGTGCGCAAATTGGATGCCGCGTTTCCTACATTAAAAAAGAAAGACTTGCATTTCTATAGCGCCCGTCATGACCACCGGACGTCTCAAAGCACTTTACAGCCAATGAAGTACTTTTGAAGTGTAGTCACTGTTGTAATGTAGGAAATGCAGCAGCCAATTTGCGCACAGCAAGCTCCCACAAACAGCAATGTGATAATGACCAGATAATCTGTTTTGTTATCTTGATTGAGGGATAAATATTGGCCAGGACACCGGGGATAACTCCCCTGCTCTTCTTCGAAATAGTGCAACTTGATCTTTTACATCCACCTGAGAGAGCAGACGGGGACTCGGTTTAACGTCTCATCTGAAAGACGGCACCTCCAACAGTGCAGCACTCCCTCAGCACTGCACTGGGAGTGTCAGCCTAGATTTATGTGCTCAGGTCGCTGGAGCGGGACTTGAACCCACAATCTTCTGACTCAGAGGCGAGTGTGCTACCCACTGAGCATTACAACAGTGACTACACTTCAAAATTACTTAATTGGCTGACATGCTCGAAAGAGGCAGTTTAGTGAATGTGTCACTTGCTTTGGCGAAGTCATAGAATCATAGAAGATTACGGTACAGAAGGAGGCCATTTGACCCATTGTGTTTGTGCCGGCCGAAAAAGAGCTATCCAGCCGAATCCCACTTTCCAGCTCTTGGTCCATAGCCCTGTAGGTTACAGCACTTCAAGTGCATATCCAAGTACTTTTTAAATGCGATGAGGGTTTCTGCCTCTACCACCCATTCAGGCAGTGAGTTCCAGACCCCCCCCCCCCCCCCACCTTTTTTTCTGACTGTCGTGTCTTGTGTTGTAGGCGATTCCTGCGGAAACCGAATGTAGCGGAAGCAAGTGAGCAGTTCGGTAAGTGGCAGCACGGAGTTGATTAATGGGGAGCACGACATTGTGGAGGAGGGCCGAGTAAGATCACGCTCAGCCTCTGGACTGGGGCGTCCATCTCTGGGATGGAAACCGCTCCCCGCCCAGGATGAGTAAAATCGCGAATGGTGCCCTTCATGGTGGAATAACCGCTAGCAGTCTGGGTCATAGGAACAGGAGGAGGCCATTTAGCCCCTCGAGCCTGTTCCGCCATTCAGTGAGACCATGGCTGATCTGTGACCTAACTCCATTGCCCCATATCCCTTAATACCTTTGGTTAACAAAGATCTATGAATCTCAGATTTAAAATTAACAATTGACCTAGCATCAATTGCAGTTTGCGGAAGAGAGTTTCAAACTTCTACCACCTTTTGTGTATAAAAGTGTTTCCTAATTTCACTCCTGAAAGGTCTGGCTCTAATTTTTAGACTATGCCTCTAGTCCTAGACTTCCCAAACAGCGGAAATAGTTTCTCTCTATCTACCCTATCTGTTCCCCTTAATATCCTGAAAACTTTGATTAAATCATCCCTTAACCTTCTAAATTCCAGGGAATACAACCCTAGTTTGTGTAATCTCTCCTCGTAATTTAACCCTTGGAGTCCGGGTATCATTCTGGTAAAACTACGCTGCACTCCCTCCAATATATCCTTCCATAATGTGGTGCCCAGAACTGCTCTCAGTACTCCAGGGTGTGGTCTAACCAGGGCTTTGTATAACTGCAGCATAACTTCTTACCCCCTTGTGTTCTAGTCCTCTAGATATAAAGGCCAGCATTCCATTAGCCTTTTTGATTATTTTCTGTACCTGTTCATGATATTTTAATGATCTATGTACATTACCACACGGGAAGAAGTGGGCATTGGCTGAGGAATTGGGGGAACCTTTGGGAGAAAATTGGAGAAAATAATGGAATTATGAAGAATATTCAACAACAGAAATAGCCTTAAAATGATGGTGCGAATCTTCACTCCTGTGGTTAACGCGTTTGTACGAAGCTGATTCCTTTTATTTTTAAACAGAAAAATCCTTCAAAATAACGAAGGAATTTTTGCACCAGCGTCGATAATATTCGCCTGTAAGGCCTGGATGTTTGTGCAGGGTATTGCGCCCTTTAGATTCTCCCTGCTCGGCTGGCTCCGATTGGGGACTGTGTCCATTTGGAATAGTTCAGCAGTTGTGAGACTCTTGGCTTGTGTGTGTTTCTAGTTTTTAGAAGCTCGGATCTGAGCGTTTTGTTTTCGGCAAAAGGAGTTGCAGATTTGTTGGAGTCCCCGACTTGAGAGGATGCTGCCACTTGTTGGTTGTTACTGATATCGCAGAGGTGCTGCAGAGGAGATCATGACATCATACAGCCCAGGAGTCATCGAGTTATACAGCACAGAAAGAGGCCCTTCGGCCCATCGTGTCCGCGCCGGCCATCAAGCCCTGCCTATTCTAATCCCATTTTCCAGCACTTGGTCCGTAGCCTTGTATGCTATGGCGTTTCAAGTGCTCATCTAAATGCCTCTTGAATGTAGTGAGGGTTCCTGCCTCTACCACCCTTTCAGGCAGTGAGTTCCAGATTCCAACCACCCTCTGGGTGAAAAAGTTTTTCCTCAGATCCCCTCTAAACCTCCTGCCCCTTACCTTGAAACTATGCCCCCTGGTTATTGACCCCTCTACTAAGGGGAAAAGTTCCTTTCTATCGACCCTATCTATGCCCCTCATAATTTTGTACACCTCAATCAGGTCCCCCCTCAGCCTTCTCTGCTCTAAGGAAAACAACCCCAGCCTGTCCAGTCTCTCCTCAGAGCTGAAACGCTCCAGCCCAGGTAACATCCTGGTGAATCTCCTCTGCACCCTCTCCAATGCAATCACATCCTTCCTATAGTGTGGCGACCAGAACTGCACACAGTATTCCAGCTGTGGCCTAACTAGCGTTTTGTACAGCTCCATCATAACCTCCCTGCTCTTATATTCTATGCCTCGGCTAATGAAGGCAAGTATCCCATATGCCTTCTTAACCACCTTATCTACCTGTCCTGCTGCCTTCAGGGATCTATGTACATGCACGCCAAGGTCCCTCTGATCCTCTCCTTCCTAGGGTCCCTATCATTCATTGTGTATTCCCTTGCCTTGTTAATCCTCCCAAAATGCATCACCTCACACTTTTCAGGGTTAAATTCCATTTGCCACTGTTCTGCCCATCTAACCATCCCATCTATATCGTGCTGTAGCCGGAGGCTTCCCTCCTCACTATTTACCACTCCACTAATTTTCGTGTCATCTGCGAACTTACTGATCATACCTCCTACATTCATATCTAAATCATTAATGTACACTACAAACAGCAAGGGACCTGTAAGGCCTGGATGTTTGTGCAGGTGGGACAACCAGGAGGAGGCCATTCGGCCCATTGTGCCTGTGCCAGCTCTTTGGGACTAATTGGATAGCTCATTGAAAGAGCCGGCACTGGCGCAATGGGCCAAATGGACTCCATCCAGTCCCATTCTCCGTAGCCCTGCAAATTTTTTCCCCTTCAAGTATTTCTCCATTTCCCTTTTGAAAGTTACTATTGAATCTGCTTCCACCGCCCTTTCAGGCAGCGCATTCCAGATCATCATAACTAGCTGCGTTAAAAAAAAAAAATCTCCTCATCTCCCTTCTGGTTCTATTGCCAATCACCTTAAATCTGCGTCCTCTGGTTACCGACCCTCCTGCCACTGGAAACAGTTTCTCCTTATTTACTCTATCGATTTTGAACCCCTCTATTAAATCTCCCCTTAACCTTCTCTGTGCTAAGGAGAACAATCCCAGCTTCTCCAGTCTCTCCACGTAACTAAAGTCCCCCATCCTTGGTACCATTCTAGTAAATCTCTCTGCACCCTCTCCAAGGCCTTGACATTCTTCCGAAGGATGGTGCCCAGAATTGGACACAACATTCCAGCTGAGGCCTAACCAGTGATTTATAAAGATTTAGCATAACTTCCTTGCTTCTGTACTCTATGCCTCTATTTATAAAGCCATGATGTGGAGATGCCGGTGTTGGACTGGGGTGGACAAATGTGAGAAGTCGCACAACACCAGGTTATAGTCCAACAGCTTTATTTGAAATCAGGTGACGAAGGAGCAGCGCTCCGAAACCTTGTGATTTCAAATAAAGCTGTTGGACTCTAACCTGGTGTTGTGCGACTTCTCACATCTATTTATAAAGCCAAGGGTCCCGTATGCCTTTTTAACAGCCTTCTCAACTCATCCTGCCACCTTCAAAGATTTCTGTATGTGATCCCCCAGGTCTCTCTGTTCCTGCACCCCCTTTAAACTTGCACCATTTAATTTATATTGCCTCTGCTCATTCTTCCTACCAAACTGCATCAAATGAGCTTGTTTGTGTTACCCTTGTGTGATTATATAGCAGGGGGTCACTGTGTGGTGGCAATTGGCATCTGCTGAGCTGCATGTGGCTGAAGGGTGGATCTGAAACACTAAGGGCTAGAAATTCGGTTGGTTAGCGCCTCTGGGGGGCGATAACGGGGCGCTAACGACTTACCGACCGGGTGCAGCGAGATGAACGTCTCCTGCTAACTTGGTCGAGAGGTTTGCGGCAGGGGGTAACGCTTTTGCGCCACGCTCTCCTGCGCCCGGAGATCGTGACGTCATTGCTGTGCGCATCGCCCCGGACCCGAACTTCGGTTCCGCCCCCTGCAGGCGTCGTTCGGGAGGCCGGGAGCTTTGGAGACGCAAATAAAAGGGGAGGTTGGCGCGGGTAGGAGAAAAATGTTAACAGCGCTTCGAGCGATTTTTTTCGATTGCCCCTGGGCCGCGATCGATCAGCCCGGCACTCTGCTGGAGTGCATGGGGCTGGTCGGGCCGGATCACGGCTGACATCGGGGACCAGCTGACTGGTCCCAATGCAGGGCCTGCAGCAATGGCCCTTCCCTTTATGGGAGGGAGGGAGCCTTGGATCGCGTCAGCGCTGCACGGCCCATTGTGCAGCGCTGCACCACTACCGCCCCGTCTGTGTCCTTTAGCACTCCAGGAAGGAAGAGGAGCGCTTGATTTAACCCTCCACTTCCTCACTGGAGCGCAGACGCCGAATTTTGAAAAAGCTGGGAATAATTAGCGCCTGCCGCTAAGTTTCCCAGCTTTCAAAAGTTAGCACCCCGACTGAATTTCTCCCCCCCATGAACATAAGACTTAGGAGCAGGAGTCGGCCATACAACCCCTCAAGCCTGCTCCGCCATTCAATAAGATCATGGCTGATCATCGACCTCAACTCAGCTTTCCCGCCCGATCTCCATATCCCCTGATTCCCCTAGAGTCCAAAAATCTATCTCAGCCTTGAATATACTCAACGACTCAGCATCCACAGCCCTCTGGGGTGGAGAATTCCAAAGATTCACAACCTTCTGAGTGAAGAAATTCCTCCTCATCTCAGTCTTAAATGGCCGACCCCTTATCCTGAGACTGTGACCCCTAGTTCTAGACTCTCCAGCCACGGAAAACATCCTCTCAGCATCTGCCCTGTCAGAATCTTATATATTCCAATGAGATCACCTCTCATTCTTCTAAACGCCAGAGAGTATCGGCCCAATCTACTCTGCTTAGACTGATCAGAGCTGAGCGAAAAACTGCTAATCGCTCTGTAAATCCTGTTTAGGGATTGTCTGCGGGCAGCAGAGGCAGGCTTCTCTGGGGAAACCCCCCCGCCCCCCATTCTCTGGGGAAACCCCCCCCCCCCCCCCCTCCCCATTCTCTGGGGAAACCCCCCCCCCACTCCCCATTCTCTGGGGAAACCCCCCCCCCCCCCCTGCTCCCCATTCTCTGGGGAAACCCGCCCCGCTCCCCATTCTCCGGGGAAACCCCCCCGCTCCCCATTCTCCGGGGAAACCCCCCCGCTCCCCATTCTCCGGGGAAACCCCCCCGCTCCCCATTCTCCGGGGAAACCCCCCCCGCTCCCCATTCTCCGGGGAAACCCCCCCCCGCTCCCCATTCTCTGGGGAAAACCCCCCGCTCCCCATTCTCTGGGGAATCCCCCCCCCCCCCCCGCCTGCTCCCCATTTCTGTGTCCCAGATACTAACCTGGGCCTGCCCTAATTTCTCCTTATGTGGCTCGGTGTCAAATTTTTTGTCTTATAATACTCCCGTGCAGCGCCTTGGGATGTTTTACTCTGTTAAAGGAGCTATATAAATACAAGTTGTTGCTGTTGTTGTTGATATCGCCAAGGGGCAGCATGTCGATGAGAAATGAGAGGAGGGGGCCAAGGATAGATCCTTGGGGGACACCAGAGGTAACAATGCGGGAGCGGGAAGAGAAGCCATGCAGGCGATTCTCTGGCTACGATTAGATAGATAAGAATGGAACCAGACGAGTGCAGTCCCACCCAGCTGGACGATGGTGGAGAGGCGTTGGAGAAGGATGGAGTGGTCAACCATGTCAAAGGCTACAGACAAGTCAAGAAGGACGAGGAGGGATAGTTTACCTTTGTCACAGTCACAAAAGATGTCATTTGTGACTTTGATGAGTGCTGTTTCGGTACTGTGGCAGGGGCAGAAACCTGATTGGAGGGATTCAAACATGGAGTTCCGGGAAAGATGGGCACGGATCTGGGAGGCGACAACACGTTCAAGGATTTTGGAGAGAAAAGGGAGGTTGGAGATGGGGCGGTAGTTTGGAAGGATGGAGGGGTCAAGGGTGAGTTTTTTGAGGAGAGGGGTGATGACGGCAGATTTGAAGGAGAGGGGGGACAGTACCTGAGGAGAGAGAACCATTAACAAGGTCAGCTAACATGGGGGCCAGGAAGGGAAGTTGGGTGGTCAGCAGTTTAGTGGGAATAGGGTCGAGGGAGCAGGAAGTGGGTCTCTTGGACAAGATGAGCTTGGAGAGGGCCTGAGGGGAGATCGGAGAGAAACTAGAGAAAGATGCGAGTTCAGAGCTGGGGCAAGGGGGGAACCTTAGAAGTAGTTTGACCCGGTAAGCTCGGGGAAGGAAGGGAAGTGGCAGAGGCAGCTGATAGGATGGTCTCACTCTTAGAGAGTCCATGAGCTCCTCGCACTTGTTGTTGGAGGTGAGGGTGGAGGAGACCACTGCATTTCTACACTTTGCTGTGACTCCTACGCATTCATTTGCTCCACGGTGCTGTGGATTTTCTCTAGACCGCACTCCCCTGGTCTTCAGCACTTGGACATCTAACGCTGTTCGTTTATCGTCACCGAGTCAAAAGCCTGGAACTTCCTACCCAATAGCACCGTGGAAGTATCTGCACCACTCGGGCTGCAGCGGTTCAAGAAGACCCATTACCACCTTCTCAAGGGCAAGAAAGGGAAGGCAATAGATGGTGGGCTCGCCAGCGACCAATGTTCCCGTGAAGTTGCGCAGTCATGCTGCGGTCTAGAGGTCCCGCGCAGGCCGCTCACCGGCTTTTGAATGGAAAAACCGAGCTTGCGCTGAAATTTGAAAGGGTCGCACAGCCCGTTAAAGGGGCCGTGCACCCAAAAAATTTAGAGGGAATATTGCCTGCGACGCCAATATCCCGAGAATGAATAAAGAACAGATCACATTTTGAAGCTAAATGAGTGAGTCTGGCTCCAGAGGAGGGAAAGCTGACAGGTCTGAGCAAGGGGGAACCGAGCAGGGGGAAGGAGGAAGGAACAGTTCAGTCAGTCCCACTCTGGGAGTTGCTGCTGTCAACACTTCCCCACAGGGCTTGCCAACTGTGGGAGGCGGCACATAACCAACAGGCCCGCCCCCACACACCGCATCACCAATCACATGGCTCGGATAGGGTTGAATGGCATTACAAACAACCAATAAACAAAACGGAAAGGTGGGGTACTAATCTGATTGGCATTGTGTTGAGCCAATCAGCGGCTTGTTATAAAGCAGTCCTGGGTCTGCGACGTGAGGACGATGAGGAATCCGCTGCCCGATTGGCGAATGCCTATAGACATGCAAATAAGGAAACAAATTAAACGCGTCGCCAAAAAGAGAAACGAGAGATAGCTCTTTATTTATTTTGGGCTCCGATTAAAAATGCAGGCAAAGCCTTAGTAACAAAGAAAATTCCATATCAATAGGTGACGGCTCATGAGCAGTACGCAGTCGGTGTGATGTAAAAGAGGTGAGGCCTGAGAGACACGAGCGGGAGCGGGACGGCCTCGTTGAAGATTCTCCTCCGTGCTGTCTACGATTATGAGCGGCTTTGGCCGTATTTAATAATTTTTGGCACGGGGAGATGGTGGGGGCTCCCTCTACTCCATGTGATGGAGGGAGACCAAGTATTGGTTTCTCCTGCTCCGTCTCCCTTTCCCCTTTGGGGGAACACGAACAAAAAGTAGAATCGCCTGCTGTTCAGTGCGCGACCACCCCTCCCACCCATTAACGTGGAAATTTTCGAGCTATCCAATTGCCCTTGCTATGCAGCATCGATGTCGTCATAATAGTTTTGCCAACGCCAGGTTTGGGGTGAAGGTTCGTATACTAGAAACATAGAAAATAGGTGCAGGAGTACACCATTCGGTCCTTCGAGCCTGCACCGCCATTCAATGCGTTCATGGCTGGACAACACCAGTCTCTAGGCTATTAAAAGGAGGAAATCGGTAATCTTTTAGGTGCTAGATGGGGTGCCAATCAAGCGGTTCCAATCCTCTCTGCGGTGCCAATCAAGTGCTTCCAATCCTCTCTGGCTGCACCAATGGTGCCACCAGGATTGGAGAACTGCTAAAGTTGTACCATTGTTTAAAAAGGGAGGAAGGGATAAACTGAGCAATGACAGGCCAGTTAGTTTAACCTTGGTGGTGGACAATTTACTGGAATCAATTCTGAGGGACAGTATAAACCTTCATTTACAAAGACACGGATTAATCAGGGACAGATTAATAAGAGAAGGTTGTGTCTGACTAACTTCATTCAATTCTTTGAGGAGGTAACAAGGAGGGTCAATGAGGGCAGTGTATTTGATGTAGTCTAAATGGATTTTAGCAAGGCTTTTGACAAGGTCCCACATGGCAGGCTGATCAAAAATGTAAAAGCCCATAGGATCCAAGGGAGAGTGGCAAATTGGATCCAAAATTGGCTCAGTGGCAGGAAGCAAAGGGTGACGGTTGAGGGGAGTTTTTGCGACTGGAAGGCTGTTTCCAGTGGGGTTCCACAGGGCTCAGTACTCGGTCCCTTACTTTTTGTAGTATATATTAATGATTTAAACTTAAATGTAGGAGGCAAGGGAATACACAATTAATGGGAGGATATTGAGAGGTGTGGAGGAACAGAGGGACCTTGGAGTGTACGTCCACAGATCCTTAAAGGTCGATAAAGTAGTTAAGAAGGCATACTGAATGCTTTCTTTCAATAGCCGAGGCATAGAATTTAAGAGCAGGGAGGTTATGCTTGAACTGTATACAATACTAGTCAGGCCACAGCTAGTGTACTGCATGCAGTTCTGGTCACCACATTACAGGAAGGATGTGATTGCACTGGAGAGGGTGCAAAGGAGATTTACGAGGATGTTGCCAGGACTGGAAAACTTTAGCTATGAGGTAAGATTGGATAGGCTGGGGTTGTTTTCCTTGGAACAGAGGTGGCTAAGGGGAGACTTGATTGAGGTGTATAAAATTATGCGGGGCCTAGATAGAGTGGATAGGAAGGACCTATTTTCCTTAGCAGAGGGGTCAAGAACCAGGGGGCATAGATTTAAAGTAATTGGTAGAAGGTTTAGAGGGGAGATGAGGAAAAAAAAATTCACCCAGAGGGTGGTGGGGGTCTGGAACTCACTGCCCAAAAGGGTGGTAGAGGCAGAGACCCTCATCACATTTAAAAAGTACTTGGATGTGCAATTGAAGAGCCATAACCTACAGGGCTACGGACCGAGTGCTGGAAGGTGGGATTAGGCTGGAGAGCTCTTTTCCGACCGGCAGGGACACGATGGGCCGAATGGCCTCCTGCCGTGTCGTAATTTTTCTTTGATTCTATTCTATGATACAATGTAAACAGTGTGTGATCCAATCATGGTCCTTTAGTCATAACACACAATGCCGCTTAATCCACAGTCCATGCAACCTGTAGTCCTGGTGAACAATGCCCGGACTGGTCTCTCAGCCGCTGCAAGAGTGGGAGATCCACTCCGACATCATCACAGCATGAGTTTATCTGAAAATAGATGGTTTCCCCTCACTGGACAATCACCAGCTCAGTCCAGTCTGCTTTACTACATTACAACAGTGACTGCACTTCAAAAAGTACTTCATTGGCTGTAAAGCACTTTGGGACGTCCGGTGGACATGAAAGGCTTTCTTTTTTTCTTTCCAACTGAACACAAAATGTGTGTCAGCCAGTGGCTCCGTGGGTAGCATCCTTGCCTCTGAGTCAGAAGGTTGTGGGTTCAAGTCCCACTCCAGAGACTTGAGCACAAAAAGCTAGGCTGACACTGCAGTGCAGTGCGGAGGGAGTGCTGCACTGTCGGAGGCGCCGTCTTTCGGATGAGACATTAAACCGAAGCTCCGTCTACTCTCTCAGGTGGACATAAAAGATCCCATGGCACTATTTCAAAGAAGAGCAGGGGAGTTCTCCCCGGTGTCCTGGCCAATATTTATCCTTCAATCTACATCACTAAAACAGACTATCTGTTTGTGGGAGTTTGCTGTGCACAAATTGGCTGCTGCGTTTCCCACATTACAACAGTGACTACACTTCAAAAAGTACTTAATTGGCTGTAAAGCGCTTTGAGATGTCCGGTGGTTGAGAAAGGCGCTATAGAAATGCAAGTCTCTCTTTCTTTTCTTTTCATCTCACAGGTTTCAGAACGCTTTTCCACGATCCATGAGCTTTGGGCTGTTGGGGAACAGCAACAGGGCTTTCAAAAATTATCTCCAAATCGTCCTTCCTAAACATGGATCAAGGGGTTGTTGTTCTGACCTTTGACACACTGTCCAACCAGTCAGGAGTCAGTGCTCGAAGGCCCATTGAACTCTGACCTGTTGGGTTGATTGTATTAAGTAAATATGCAACATGAAGCAACTCTTTGTTTGTTTGGGCTCAAGACTCTGGGAAATTTGATCTCTAAGTTACACCTTGCTCAGCTTGTTAAGAACAAAAGAACATAAGAATTAGGAGCAGGAGTCGGCCATTCGGCCCCTCGAGCCTGCTCCGCCATTCAGTGGTGGAGAGCTTTGGGAACCACAGGTCCAAAGTCACCTGTTCCTCCCGAGCATTTTACACTCACCACACGTCACGTCGCAAATTACTTGTACACTGTAACTCTGTTTAATGTGGAACTGGGAGTTTGTTGGCAAAGGAGGGCGAGGACATCTGTTGGAAGAGCACGGAACTGCAACACATCCGCACTACTGCAAAGCTCGCTGCAATTTCTTTGGAAAACATATTTTCCTTATTGACACAATTGTTATTAAAAAGATATTCCGTATCTTCAGGGTATAAATAGGAAACAGTCAATGTACAATAAACTATTGCGGAGTAAAGATGAGAGGCTTTTAATCAGGAAATGTCTGATTGTTCAGCATTTGGAGCAGGTTTTCACCTCTTGCTGAATTGGAAAAGTTCAGATTGATTTAAACCACTGACTGATTAAAATGCAAATCTTAACGATTAAGATGGAATAAAAAGCCAGTATCAGTAACGGTGACCATGAAGCTAGTGGATTATTGTAAAAACCCAACTGGTTCACTAATGTCCTCACCTGGGCTGGCCTTTATTTGACTCCCCAGCAATGTGGTTGACTCTTAAATGGCCTATTAAGCCACTACAAAAAAAGCATAATAAGAATAAAACTGGCAGGCCACACAGCATCAACCTAGGCATCGAATTCAGACACGACAAAGGCACACCCAGCCCAGTCGACCCTGCAAAGTCCTCCTCACTAACAACTGGGAACTTGTGCTAAAATTGGGAGAGCTGTCCCACAGGCTACTTGAGCAATAGTCATACTCACAGAATCATTCCTTTCAGCCAACATCCCAGATTCCTCTATGACCGTCCCTGGGTGTGTCCTGTCCCACCGGCAGGACAGACCCACTAGTTCTGGCGGCACAGTGGTATACAGTCGGGAAGGAGTGGCCCTGGGAGTCCTCAACATTGACTCCGGACCCCATGAAGTCTCAGGGCTTCAGGTCAAACATGGACAAGGAGAGCGGATCCCCCTGGGTTACTCATACCGTGCATTTATTCGGTTTGAGGCCAGGGACCGCTGAGTTGTGACGGATCAGAGTGGGGGGAGGGGTGGCGCGGGCCGGGGGTATTATTATTGGGGGAGGGGTGGCGCGGGCCGGGGGTATTATTATTGGGTGGGGGGAGGGTAGGCGCGGGCCGGGGGTATTATTATTGGGTGGGGGGGGTGGCGCGGGCCGGGGGTATTATTGGGTGGGGAGGGGTGGCGCGGGCCGGGGGTATTATTATTGGGTGGGGGGAGGGGTGGCGCGGGCCGGGGGTATTATTATTGGGTGGGGGGGGGGGCGCGGGCTGGGGGTATTATTGGGTGGGTGGGGTGTGGCGCGTGCCGGGGGTATTATTATTGGGTGGGTGGGGGGTGGCGCGGGCCGGAGGTATTATTATTGGGTGGGGAGGGGTGGTGCGGGCCGGGGGTATTATTATTGGGGGGGGGGGAGGGGTGGCACGGGCCGGGGGTATTATTATTGGGTGGGGGGGGTGGCGCGGGCCAGGGGTATTATTATTGGGGGGAGGGGTGGCGCGGGCCAGGGGTATTATTATTGGGGAGGGGGGGCGCGGGCCAGGGCCAGGGGTATTATTATTGGGTGGGGGGGGCGCGGGCCGGGGGTATTATTGGGTGGGGAGGGGTGGCGCGGGCCGGGGGTATTATTATTGGGTGGGTGGGGGGTGGCGCGGGCCGGGGGTATTATTATTGGGGGGGGGAGGGGTGGCGCGGGCCGGGGGTATTATTATTGGGTGGGTGGGGGTGGCGCGGGCCGGGGTTATTATTATTGGGGGGAGGGGTGGCGCGGGCCGGGGGTATTATTATTGGGTGGGGAGGGGTGGCGCGGGCCGGGGGTATTATTATTGGGTGGGGAGGGGTGGCGCGGGCCGGGGGTATTATTATTGGGGGGAGGGGTGGCGCGGGCCGGGGGTATTATTATTGGGGGGAGGGGTGGCGCGGGCCGGGGGTATTATTATTGGGTGGGGAGGGGTGGCGCGGGCCGGGGGTATTATTATTGGGGGGAGGGGTGGCGCGGGCCGGGTGTATTATTATTGGGTGGGAGGGGTGGCGCGGGCCGGGGGTATTATTATTGGGGGGAGGGGTGGCGCGGGCCGGGGGTATTATTATTGGGTGGGTGGGGGGTGGCGCGGGCCGGGGGTATTATTATTGGGTGGGGGAGGGGGGGCGCGGGCCGGAGGTATTATTATTGGGTGGGGAGGGGTGGCGAGGGCCGGGGGTATTATTATTGGGTGGGGAGAGGTGGCGCGGGCCGGGGGTATTATTATTGGGAGGGGAGGGGTGGCGCGGGCCCGGGGGTATTATTATTGGGTGGGGAGGGGTGGCGCGGGCCGGGGGTATTATTATTGGGTGGGTGGGGGGGGGGCGCGGGCCGAAGCTTTGTGACCCGAAACGTTTCGCCCGCGCACGGTGCGCACGTACGGCTGTGGCTCCGGGTCTGTACTTTGTGCTGAGTTCTTGTTTCGAGCGAGATCCTTTCTCCTGCGTGTGGAGGCTGCAGCAACTGGCGAGTGAACCACGCGGCACTTTGCATAATCTGTTTACACCCGGCTCCAGTGGCAGAGGTTTGTGAGCAGGTCGCGTGCCTGCCTTCTCGACCAGGAATAGTGCTGGGGGAAGAAGTAAACCTGTGGCGGTGACGGTCGGTATGTCTTCTCCACTATGTTAATGGCACCAAAAGCCAGCCTGACTCCTGAAACTGTCCAGGAGTTTCAGTGATCACAGAATCAGGTCATTTCAAGCCTGCTCCCCTTTATAAAACCAACACTGATTCAGTTCTTGCGAATTATTCTCAACGGTTGCGCCCGCCTCCTCCCAGAGGCCCACGAAGCTCTTACTCGCACTACAACAAGTGTTCCCTGCCGGTCGAGACGATTCCTCTCCCTGGCGATCAGAGCGCCTGTGAGGTCCAAGTGCCTGAACATGTTCACGCAAACGCGAACAATCCCACAGTGCAGCTGTTGCAGACGTGCCGGGTGGGTCAGTGTGGCGGTGAGTCGTGCTTCCAGCAGCATCCCAGCATTGACATACGTGCTCGTGCCCTCACTCACCTTGGCCAGCCTGCTGACGGCTTTAAAAATTGTCCAGCACTGACTCGCTAATAGTGGCCGTCTGTTGCTGTGGAGTGCCCAGAAGTGGTGTGGGAAGCTGGTACTCTCATCTCACTGAAATTTGTGAAATTCGGCTCCCTTGTGCCAGTCTGGGGGGGCGCTAACGGGGCGCAAAACGGTTCTCGCCCGGGGTGGAAAAAAGCGTTTCCCGCAAAATTTGGCGGGGCGATGCTGAGGCGCCCCGGGCCGCCGCGCCTCCGGCAATGACGTCATCGCCGTGCGCCGCGACCCCTTACAAATCCGGCTGCGCCCCGCGAGGCTGCCACGGGCGGTGTCAGCGCCAGCCTCGCGGGTCGTGAACCGGGCCGACCTCCATTCACGGGGCGGTATTTAAAGGGGAGGTGCGGCCGCGACCCGTGCCGCCATTTTTTTTTGTTGCCCGACCTCCAGGTTGGCCCTCCGTGGCGTAGTCCTGGCCGCCATCGCGCAGTCTGGCACCACGTCTCGGTTACCGCCCCACCAGGAAGTGGAGCGCCTGACATTGCGCGTCACTTCCTGGGCGGGGCGGTGAGGCAAATTTTGCGGCCGGGACACGACTTCCTCGCCGGGAGCAGGATGTCCCGCCTCGCCAGTGTTACCTCCACAAAACGGGACGCTACCAAATCTCGCGCCCCTGGTTTCTTAAAAGCGTTATTAAAACACTCTTTACATGAAGCACTTTCATATTCTGAGTATGATATGGTATAATTCAGATGGTGGGTCTGTGATTACTAATCGATTTGTAAAGGGGTCCTTCAACCAAAAATGTTTGACACCCACTGCCATAAAAGATGCAAAAATATTATTTTTGTCAGTTGGTTTCTCTCCCCCAAGGTGTTCAGAAGGTTTAAGAATAAAGTACGGAGCAATTCCAAGCTCAGCACAGGGTGACCCTGACTTGAAAACCATTTAACCGTTTAAAGACGGGGTTACATAAGAACATAAGAAGTAGGAGCAGGAGTAGGCCATACGACCCTTCGGGCCTGCTCCGCCATTCAATAGGATCATGGCTGATCCGAACCTAGACTCACATCCACTTCCCTGCCCGCTCCCCATAACCCTTAATTCCCTTATCAGCTAGGAAACTGTCTATCTCCGTTTTAAATTTATTTAATGTCGCAGCTTCCACAGCTCTCTGAGGTAGCAAATTCCATCGATTTACTACCCTCTGAGTGAAGAAGTTTCTCCTCATCTCAGTTTTGAAACGGCAGCCCCTTATTCTAAGATTATGCCCCGTAGTTCTAGTCTCACCCATCAGTGGAAACATCCTCCCCGCCTCCACCCGATCAAGCCCCCTCACAATCTTATATGTTTCGATAAGGGCAACACGGTGGCATAGTGGTTAGCACTGGTACCTCACAGCGCCAGGGACCCGGGTTCGAATCTGGCCTTGGGTGACTGTCTGTGTGGAGTTTGCACATTCTCCCCGTGTCTGCGTGGGTTTCCTCCGGGTGCTCCGGTTTCCTCCCACAGTCCAAAAATGTGCGGGTTAGGTTGATTTGGCTATGATAAATTGACCCTTAGTGTTAGGGGGGGATTAAAATATGTGGGGTTACGGGGATAGGATGGGATATGTTAGGGGGAATTAAATACGTGGGGTTACGGGGATAGGGTGGGATATGTGTCGGTGCAGGCTCGATGGGGATTCTGTGTGAGAAAGCAGGGACAGGGTACTGGATTTGGATGATCAGCCATGATCGTATTGAATGGTGGAGCAGGTTCGACGGGCCGAATGGCCTACTCCTGCTCCTAGTTTCTATGTTTCTATGTTTCTATGTAAGATCGCCTCTCATTCTTCTGTATTCCAATGAGTAGAGGCCCAACCTACTCAACCTTTCCTCATAAGTCAACCCCCTCATCTCAGGAATCAACCGAGTGAACCTTCTCTGAACTGCCTCTAGAGCAAGTATATCTTTTCTTAAATATGGAAACCAAAACTGTACGCAGTACTCCAGGTGTGGCCTCACCAGTACCTTGTATAACTGAAGCAAGACTTCCCTGCTTTTATACTCCATCCCCCTTGCAATAAAAGCCAAGATTCCATTGGCCTTCCTGATCACCTGCTGTACCTGCATACTAACCTTCTGTGTTTCATGCACCAGGACCCCCAGATCCCTTTATACTGTAGCACTTTGCAGTTTCTTTCCATTTAGGTAATAATTTGCTCTTTGATTTTTTCTGCCTCAGTAATTTAGTGAGAAGCGATGGTGGATCTTTCTTTGGTCTGTATGGGGTTAACATGTGAGCTGTGGGGCCCCATTGCTTGGACCTACTGTGGGGAGCTGAGCTGTTGGTTCAGCTTGTGTTCAACTTTGATTTGATTTTCTCTCCATTCCTCGACTTTGGGCAGCTTTACAGCATTTGATGCTTCAAATGTCCAAGTGAAAAGCAGCTAATTGTAGATGCTGGAAATTTGAAACCTAGAATCCTACAGCACAGAAGAGGCCATGTGGCCTGTCACGCCTGTGAATGAGCTGTCTAATTAATCCCACTCCCCAGCGTTTTCCCCATAACCCTGCAGATTTTTCCTCTTCAAGTACATGTCCAATTGCCCTTTGAAAGTTCCAATGGAATCTGAATCCACCACACTTTCAGGTAGTGCGTTCCAGATCTCAACAACCCTCTGTGTGAAGAAATGGCTCCCCATTTCCCCTCCAGCTCTTATCTATGACCTCTGGTTATTGACCCACTCGCCAGAGGAAACAGTTTCTTCCTATTTGCTCTACTGAAACCCCCGATAATTTTGAAAACCTCTATTAGGTCTCCCTGAACCTTCTCTGCTCTAAGGAGAACAAGCCCAGCTTCTCCAATCTCTCCACATAACTGAACTCCCTCATCCCTGGGATCATCCTGGTAAATCTCCTCTGCACCCTCTCCAGGGCCTTGACATCCTTCCTAAAGTGTGGTGCCCAGAACTGGACACAATACTCCAGCTGAGGCCTAACCAGTAAAGGTTTAGCATAACTATCTTGTTTTTGTATTCAATGCCCCTATTTACAAAGCGAAGTATCCCCCACACTTTCTTAACTGCCTTATCAACGTGCCCGGCCACCTTCAAGGATTTGTGAATATTCACCCCCAGGTCCCTCTGCTCTTGCACCCCCTCAACATCGTCCTATTTAGATTAGACTGCCTCTCCATGCTGTTTCTCCCAAAGTGCATCATTTCACACTTCTCCACATTACATCTGCCATGTGTCTGCGATTTCACCAGTCTGTCTGTGTCCTCCTGAAGTCTGCTGCTATCCTGTTGACTATTCACTACGTTGCCAAGTTTTGGATCACCCGCAAACTTCAAAATTGCACTCCCTACACCCAAGTTCAGGTCATTTATATATAACAAGAACTGCTGCAAGCCTCACGCCCACATCTCACAGCTTGGACACACTGCCAGCTATTCCACCATGACAGGATCATCAGCCAAACACATTCCACAACACTCAGCCGTGGCTCAGTGGGCGGCACTCTCGCCTCTGAGTCAGAAGGTTGTGGGTTCAAATCCCACTCCAGAGACTTGAGCACAAAATCTAGGCTGACACTCCGAGATGCTAACTTTCGGAGGAGACGTTAAATCGAGGCCCCTGTCTGCCCTCTCAGGTAGTCCCATGGCACTATTTCGAAAAAGAGTAGGTGAGTTATCCCCAGTGTCCTAGCCAATATTTATCCCTCAATCAACATCAATAAAACAGATTACCTGGTCATTGTCACATTGCTGTTTGTGGGAGCTTGCTGTGCACAAATTGGCTGCCGTGTTTCCTACATTAAACAGTGACTACACTTCAAAAAAGTACTTCATTGGCTGTAAAGAGCTTTGGGTCGTATATAAATGCAAGTCTTTCTTTCTTTCACTCACTGACTCATTTCCTTCTCTCTCACAGGATAAGGTGGTGGATAACCAGAGGCAGCAGGAGCTAACCGGAGGGAGACAGGCCCGCCTCCAGATTCTAACCCCCGTGGAGGAGACACTACTGTAATATATGTGGGTAGAACAAATGAAGGACAGAGACACGAGGAGCTGTTAGTCAAGGTGCTTGTTTGCAAGGCCAGAGCAAACTGAGCATGCTCAAAATAAGCCATGTGATAATACATTACAGCTACACTGGCCATTATTGGGACGCCCATTGCTGAGGCTGTGGCCAGCGGTGGGTCTGAAACCATCAAAGGTGACGGTATCCTCATACCTAACCCTCCTTCTCAACAACAACTTGTATTTATATAGCGCCTTTAATGTAGTAAAACGTCCCAAGGTGTAGCACAGGAGTGTTATAAGACAAAAAATTTGACACCGAGCCACATAAGGATAAATTAGGGCAGGTGACCTAAAGCTTGGTCAAAGAGGTAGGTTTTAAGGAGCGTCTTAAAGGAGGAGAGAGAGGTAGCGAGGCGGACAGGTTTAGGCAGGGAATTCCAGAGCTTAGGGCCTAGGCAACAGAAGGCACGGCCACCAAAGGTTGAGCGATTATAATCAGGGATGCTCAAGAGGGCAGAATTAGAGGAGTGCAGATATCTCAGGGGGTTGTGGGGCTGAAGGAGATTACAGAGATAGGGAGGGGCGAGGCCATGGATTCTCATATCCCACTTCCCCCTCATCCACACTCTCTTCTGAGTTACATGCTGCAGATGATGGAAACACGCACCACAACCTTACCCTTGCACCTTGCTCCTTTCAGCTGCCCAAGAGGTGCAACCTGGCCAGGCAGTGGAGGGAGATGATGAAGACACAACACCGTCACTTGATTTCACAGTCGCAGCCACTAGCTCAGATACTGACACTGCGCGTATCTTACGGGATAGATCAGAGGCGGGATCTGCATGTGGTGAGACACTGGGCATGAGTCAGCCAGGGCAGGGGGCAAGGATAGCACAGCTGCCAGCTCGCTGGAGGGAGAGGTCGCACACGGCAATGCTCCCTTTAAGCTGCGTGGCATTTGAATGGGCCACTCAGCCCATTAAAGGGGCTGTGCAGTCCAAAAAAAATGATGGGGTGCATTGGCGCACGGGTTCCACTGCAGAGGACACGGATGAGCACTTCGATGGGTCAGTCTACAGAAAGACGCTGATGGGTATACACAACGAAACGCTTGGTGCATTGGCAGGCTTGGCCAGAAAGACTGCCATCAATGTCAAGGAGTATGGAGGAGCCCGGCACCAACTTTTCACATGGCTTTGCACAGAGCTTGGAGCCCATCCTTTCAAGCATGGACGTGGTGGCTAACTCCATTCGCACACTTGTTGACCCAACATGATGCAGCGTCTGACGGCCGATCTCACGGCTTCCATTGCAGCACGAGCAGCGGCCGCCCAGTGCCTGAGTGCTGCAGTGGAAGCTCAGACTGCTGCCATCATGGCTGTGAATGACAGTGTCCAAAAGAGCTTGCAGGGTGTCGCAGCAGTCCAGCAATCTATCCTCCAACAGACCGAGCTTGAGCACAGAGCTTGGAGACAGAGTTGGGTGAATCACAATCGGAGTGGATCGCAAGCAGAGTGGAAGATTTTGGTGATAGTAGGAATTCGGTGGGGAGGAGGGAGGCGGTTTCTCACGTCCAACTCAAAAGGAGGAGTGGAGCCACAGAACCCGAGGACTCGAAGTTCAGGATCTAGATATCTAATTAGGTTCTTTGTGTTTAGTATCTCAGTAGTTCTTGTTAAACTTGAGTAAATAATTTTGTCTTTTTCTCTCTAAGTTACTGTAGAGGGTTAAACTAAGAAGTTTAGTTAGTAGTCTAATACATAGAGGCATGGTAGGGCACCTCAGTCCCGTCGAATGCACATCCTGTGCCCTGTGGGAAGTCCAGGATGCTTCTCGTGTCCTGGACAACCACATGTGCAGGAAGTGTCGTCAGCTGGAGGAGCTCGAGCTCCGGGTTTCGGAGCTTGAGCAGCAGCTGGTGTCACTGCAGTGCATCCACGAGGCTGAGAGCTTCGTGGACAGCACGTTTCAGGAGGTGGTCACCCCACAGTTTAAGAGTTTGCAGGCAGAGAGGGAATGGGTGACCACCAGACAGACAAGGAGGACCAGGCAGGTAGTGCAGGAGACCCCTGAGTGCATCTCGCTCTCTAACCGGTATTCAGTTCCGCTGAGGGCGATGGTTGCTCTGGGGAGTACAGCCAGAGCCAAGTCCATGGCACCACAGGTGGCTCAGTTGTACAGGGGGGAAGGAAGAAGGTCAGAAAAGCAATAGTTATAGGGGATTCAACAGTTAGGGGAACAGACAGGTGTTTCTGCGGCTGCAGACGTGATTCCAGGTATGTTACCTCCCTGGTGTCAGGGTCAAGGATGTCACTCAGCGGCTGCAGGACATTCTGAGGGGGGGAGGGTGAACAGCCAGAGGTCGTGGTCCATATCGGTACCAATGACATAGGCAGAAAGAGGGATGAGGTCCCTCATCCCTAGGGAGCTAGGAAAGAGATTAATAAGCAGAACCTCAAAGGTAGTAATCTCCAGATTACTCCTGGTGCCACGAGCTAGTGAGTACAGAAATAGGAGGATAGAGCAGATGAATGCATGGCTGGAGAGATGGTGCAGAAGGGAGGGCTTTAGATTCCTAAAGCATTGGGATCAGTTCTGGGGGAGGTGGGACCTGTACAAGCCGGACGGGTTCCACCTCAACAGGACCGGGACCAATACCCTCGCGAGGAGGTTTGCTAATGCTATTGGGGAGGGTTTAAACTAGCTTGGCAGGGGGATGGGAACCTGAGAGTGGGTTCAGAAGGGAGAGAAGCAAAGCTGGAAATGGAAGGCAGAAAATGAGTAAGTGAGTTTGGAGGGCAGAGGAAACAAAGGCTGGAAAATAGACAACAAAGGGGTTTGTCAGTGCTTAATGGTACATACTTCAATGCAAGGAGTCTAGGGAATAAAGCCGATGAGCTGAGGGCACAGATAGACACGTGGGAGTATGATATTATAGCTATTACTGAAACATGGCTGAAAGAAGGGCAGGAATGGCAGCTCAACATTCCTGGTTACAGGGTTTTCAGACGAGATAGAGAGGGGGATAAAAAAGGAGGAGGGGGGGTCGCAATATTGATTAAAGAAACAATTACAGCTGTGAGGACGGATGATATCTTAGAAGGATCATCAAATGAGGCCATATGGGTTGAACTGAAGAACTAAAAAGGGGCAATCACACTGCTGGGAGTGTACTATAGACCCCCAAACAGTCAGAGGGAGATAGAAGAGCAAATATGTAGGCAAATTTCTGAGAAGTGCAAAAACAATAGGGCAATAATAGTAGAGGATTTCAACTACCCTAATATTAACTGGGATAGAATCAGTGTAAAAGGTATAGAGGGTGCAGAATTCTTAAAATGCATTCAGGAGAACTTTTTTAGCCAGTATGTAGCAAGCCCAACAAGAGAGGGGGCGGTTCTGGACTTAGTTTTAGGGAATGAAGCAGGGCAGGTGGAAGTGGTATCAGTGGGAGAGCATTTTGGTGGTAGTGATCATAAGTGGCATAAGTGGCAGTGTTAGGATAGCTATGGAAAAGGACAAAGTAGAAGTTCTCAATTGGGGAAAGACCAATTTTGCTAAGCTGAGATGTAAATATTGTGGAAAACTGAGAGGAGTATAGAAAGTGCAGGGGTGAAATTGAAAAGGAAATTAGAAAAGAAAAGAGAGGGTGACATAAGAAAACTACTAGGCACTTGGTCTAAGCATTAAACAAAGCTTTAATCAACTGTTTTCCAACATGGAGGTCGAGTTGTGTCCTTCACTAGTTCCTGTTGAGGAATGTCCTGAGCACGCTGGGCCCATGCCCGAGTATTTATACTCTCCCTGGACAGCGCCACCAGCAGGCCGTCCAGTATTACTTCATACAAGATTCATGTCAGAGGGTATGTAAAAATATTGGCAAGTAAAATCAAGGAAAACCCAAGAATGTTTTATAAATACATTAAGAGGAAGAGGATAACTAAGGAAAGAGTAGAGCCTATTAGAGACCAAAAGGATAACTTGAGTGTGGAGGCGGAAGACGTGGGCATGGTTCTTAATGAATACTTTGCATCTGTCTTTACAGAAGAGGGACGAAGCAGAAATTGTAGTTAAGGAGGAGGAATGTGAAATATTAGATGAGATAAACATAGTGAGAGAGGAAATATTAAGGGGTTTAGCATCTTTGAAAGTAGATCAAATCCCCAGGTCCGAATGAAATGTATCCCAGACTGTTGAGAGAAGCAAGGGAGGAAATAGCAGAGGCTCTGACCATCATTTTCCAATCCTCTCTGGCTACAGGTGTGGTGCCACAGGACTGGAGGACTGCTAACGGTGTACCATTGTTTAAAAAGGGAGAAAGGGATAGACCAAGTAATTACAGGCCAGTCAGCCTAACCTTGGTGGTGGGTAAATTATTAGAAAAAATTCTGAGGGACAGGATAAATCTTCATTTGGAAAGGCACGGATTAATCAAGGACAGTCAGCATGGATTTGTTAAGGGAAGGTCATGTCTGACTATCTTGATTGAATTTTTTGAGGAGGGTTGATGAGGGTAGTGTGTTTGATGTAGTCTACATGGATTTTAACAAGGCTTTTGACAAGGTTGCACATGGCAGGTTGGTCAGAAAAGTAAAGCCCATGGGATCCAAGGAAAAGTGGCAAGTTGGATCCAAAACGGATTCAGTGGCTGGAAGCAGAGGTGTTTGTGTGACTGGAGACTGTTTCCAGTGGGGTTCCGCAGGACTCAGGACGAGGTCCCTTGTTTTTTGTGATATACATCAATGATTTAGACTTCAATGTAAGGGGCATGAGTAAGAAGTTTGCAGATGATACAAAAATTGGCCGTGTGGTTGATAGTGAGGAAGAAAGCTGTAGAGTGCAGGAAGATATCAATGGACTGGTCCGGATGGCAGAACAATGGCAAATGGAATTCAACCCGGAGAAGTGTGAGGTAATGCATTTGGGGAGGGCTAACAAGGCAAGGGAATACACAATAAATGGTAGGATACTGAGAAGTGTAGAGGAACAGAGGGACCTTGGAGTGCATGTCCACAGATCCCTGAAGGTAGCAGGGACAGGCAGATAAGGTGGTTGAGAAGGTATAAGCGATACTTTCCTTTATTAGCCGAGGCATAAAATATAAGAGCAGGGAGGTTATGCTTGAACTGTATAAAACACTAGTTAGGCCTCAGCTAGAGTACTGCATGCAGTTCTGGTCACCACATTGCAGGAAAGATGTGATTGCACTAGAGAGGGTACAGAGGAGATTTACAAGGATGTTGCCTGGACTGGAGAATTTTAGCTATGAGGAGAGATTGGATAGGCTGTTTTCTTTGGAGCAGAGGATTTAATTGAGGTGTATAAAATTATGAGGGGCCTAGATAGAGTGGATAGGAAGGACCTATTTCCCTTGGCAGAGAGGTCAATAACCAGGGGGCATAGATTTAAAGTAATTGGTAGAAGGATTAGAAGGGAGTTGAGGAAAATGTTTTTCACCCAGAGGGTGGTAGGGGTCTGGAACTCACTGCCTGAAAGGGTGGTAGAGGCAGAAACCCTCATCACATTTAACAAGTACTTGGATATGCCCTTGAAGTGCTGTAACTCACAGGGCTACGGACCAAGAGCTGGAAAGTGGGATTAGGCTGGAGAGCTCTATCTCGACTGGCACAGACACGATGGGCCGAATAGCCTCCTGTTGTGCTGTAAATTTCTATGATTCTATGATTACTAGGATTGCTGAGGCACCGCCCTGGGGGACTGGCGTTGGCTCCGTGGAGCACGAACCTGCCGTCCTCTCTCAGGAAGACAGCATTCGTCCTGCCACTCCGCCAGTGCCCTTGCTGTTGCCTGTCAGCCAGCCAGCCCAGACTGCAGCCGCCCGTGCCGAAGTGGTGCAGGCCACAGCCGGGCCTTCTAGGCCCAGAGCTGCTCGAGGTCGTTCTCCAAGGCCATCTGCAGTCTCCCCCACTGAAAGTCAGCAGTCTTCCACCAGCCATGCGGCAGCCACTGGGGGAGCACTTCGTAGGAGCACGAGGACAGGCAAAGGCACACAGAAGACTAGCACTAAGGGATTGCACAAATGTGATTAGTTTATGTTTGTATGCAGTATGGCATGATTTAATTTATAAATTTGGATTGGAATGTGTATTTTGTGTTGGCTTTTGGTTTTGCATTGAGGGAAAGAGGACGATGGAGCTTGTCCTGCTCTGAGTGGCCTCTGCTCATTCTCCCAGTCATGAACAATGCCAAGAGGACAATACGACTAGTCCACCCATGTCTGGCAGCAACTGGGCTGTGCAGAAGCCTTTTAAGTCTGCACCTGCCACACCACTCCCTGTACACTATTGAAACTTGAAACAAACATAGAAATAGATTCTGTCTTTGACCCTTCAACTACGTCATCCCTCTCCGGTCCTATAAAAGTTTATTTGATCAATACTGCCATCCCCTCCCAGCTCTGTTGAGGTGCAACCCTTGCACCTTGAACAGGTCCCCCCTGCCTCAGAACTGGTCCCAATGCTCCAGGAATCTGAAGCCCTCCCTCCTGCACCATTTCTCCAGCCATGCATTAACCTGTCTTATCCTACTATTCCTATACTCACTGGCGCATGGCACTGGGAGTAATCCCGAGATTATTATCTTTGAGATCCTGCTCTATAACCTCCTCCCGAGCTCCTGAAGCTCTGACTGCAGGACCTCAAGCCTTTTCCTTCCCATGTCATTGGTTCCTACATGGACCACGACTTCTGACTGTTCCCCTTCCCCCCGCAGAATGTTCTGCACCCTCTCAAAATTCTTGCAGGGCTTGACAGGTAGATGCAGGGAGGATGTTTCCCCTGGCTGGGGAGTCTAGAACCAGGGGTCACAGTCTCAGAATAAGGGGTCGGCCATTTGGGGTTGAGATGAGGAGAAATTTCTTCACTCAGAGAGCGGTGAATCTTTGGAATTCTCTACCCCAGAGTGCTGTGGAGGCTCAGTCGTTGAGTATATTCAAGACAGAGATCGATAGATTTTTGAATATCAAGGGATATGGGGATAGTGCAGGAAAGTGGAGTTAAGGTAGCAGATCAACCATGATCTTATTGAATGGCAGAGCAGGCTCGAGGGGCCGAATGGCCGACCCCTGCTCCTATTTCTTATGTTCTTATCCCGAAAATGAATAAAGAACAGATCGCATATTGAAGCTAAATGAGTGAGTCTGGCTCCAGAGGAGTGAAAGCTGACAGGTCTGAGCAAGGGGGAACCGAGTAGGGCAAAGGAGGAAGGAACAGGTCAGTCAGTCCCACTCTGGGAGTTGCTGCTGTCAACACTTCCCCACAGGGCTTGCCAACTGTGGGAGGCGGCACACAACCAACAGACCCCGACCCCCCCCCCCCAGCGCTTCACCAATCACATGGCTCGGATAGGGTTGAGTGGCATTACCAACAACCAATAACCAAAATGGAAAGGCGGGGTACTAATGTGATTGGTATTTTGTTGAGCCAGTCAGCGGCTTGCTGTAAAGGAACCCTGAGTCTGCCATGTGGGGACGAAGAGAAACCTGCTGTCCAATTGGCGAATGGCTGGAGATATGCAAATAAGGAAACAAATTCAACGTGAAGCCAAAAAACAAACGAGAGATAATGTCCTTATTGAGTTTGTGCTCCGATAAAACCCCAGGCAAAGCCTTAGTAACAGACAACATATCATATGCATACGTTAATGCCCATGTATCAGTATGTATTCGCTTTGATGTAAAAGAGGCGAGGCCTGAAGGACCCGTGCGGGAGCCGCGATTTCTCGTCGAAGACCCACTTCCGCTTCTACCTACCTCTCTTATTGTGGTTACGACCGTTGTCGTAAATTCAATTTTTGGGCTGGGAGATGGTGGGGGCTCCCTCTATTCAACGTGATAGGGGGAGGCCAAAATTTGGCTTCTCCTGTTCCGTCTCCCTTCCAATATAACATAATAGCAGAGTTTCTCGTAGTCTGGTGCTATTCCCCGCTGTCTCTGTCATAGGCGAGTTCCGCCTCCCAGCGAGATTAGCGGCAGTTGGTTCGTCAACGCTGCTTATCTACTTCGAACATGATCCTGCCGCTTAATCCACAGTCCATATAACCTTTAGGCCTGGTGAACAATGTCACGACTGGTCTTTCAGTCACTGTAAGAGTAGGAGGGTCACTTCGACGCCATCACATAAATGTTTTTTCCTCACTGGACAATCACCAGCTCCTTCCAGTCTGCTTTCTAACTAAGCAAATAATGTCCTTTTCATCTCGCAGGTTTCAGAATACTTTTCCACGATCCATGAGCTTTGAGCTTTTTGGGAAACATCAACAGGGCTTTCAAAAATTATCTCCAAATCGTCCTTCCTACTTAAACATGGATCAAGGGGTTGTTGTTCTCACCTTTGACAACCAGTCAGGACTTGAAGGCCCATTGATCTCTGCCTTATTGGGTTGATTGTATTAAGTAAATATGAAACATGAACCAACTCTTTCTTTGTATGGGCTCAAGAATCTGGGAAAGTTGGTCACTAACTTATGCCTTGCTCAGCTTGTTGACTCCATCAATCTCTGTTCTTACATTTTGCGTTTTTTACACAAGATACTTTCTATGGGTTTAGCAGCACCGACCACCCCTGTAAGCAAACACTCGTGCTCTACCACCCAGAGTGTGCATTTACCTGCCCAATGTTCAGGTAAATGTAACTGCATTGTGGATTCCTCAACTTTGAAGGCAGTTTATTAGTCTGTGGCTCAGGCCATAAACTACTACCAAGATTTATTCAACAGTAAACAGATAAATGAACAGCCTTAAAATAAACAGTAGATTTACAGTAATTGCAGACTTTACGATTCATAGAATCGTAGAATAATACAGCACAGAAGGAGGCCATTCACCCATCGTGCCTATGCTGGCTCTCTGAAAGAACTCTCCAATTAGTCCCACTCACTGCTCTTTCCCCAGAGCCCGGCAAATTTCTCCCCTTCAAGTATTTATCCAATTACCTTTTGAAAGTTACTATCGAATCTTCTTCCACCGCCCTTTCAGGCAGATCATAACTTGCTGCGTAAAGGAAGGCTCCTTAACTCTCCTCTGGTTCTTTTACCAATTATCATAAATCTGTTCTGATGAAAGGTCATCGACCTGAAATGTTAACTCTGTTTCTCTCTCCACAGATGCTGCCTGGCCTGCTGAGTATTTCCAGCATCCAAAGTATTTTGCTTTTGTATCATAAATCTGTTTGCTCTGGTTAGCGACTCTCCTTATTTCTCCTATCAAAACCCTTCATGATTTTGAATACTTCTATTAAATCTCCCTTTAACCTTCTCTGCTCTAAGGAGAACAATCCCAGTTTCTTCAGTCTCTCCGCATAACTGAAGTCCCTCAACCCTGGTACCATTCTTCTCAGAATATCAAAAACAACAAAAGTGTTTCACTTACACAAACACGCAATATAAAACAAACGGTTAAAACATAGTCCCTAACAAGGCTGTTTTCCATGGAGTCTCCGACTTGGCCTGAGCTCCAATGGCTTCAGACTGATTATTGACTGGGAGAAGGCCAGTTCACAATCCTTTGAAGATATAACAGAAGAAAAGGCATCAAAAACATATCTCTCACAACGACATTACGTGATCAGCCATTCATAGAATTCAAAATGCTGTTTTACCACACAAACATAATCAACCATGTCCGTCAAAGTGTCCCCAGGATCTTTGATCCGCTGCCTTTCTATCGCGACCTTTCTTCACTTTCTCTGTTTTATTGAAACGACTTGGCCAGTGGTCCTCTGAATGCTCCTCTCTTGCTCTGTATAGGAACAAGAAAGCCTGAGGTCCATCCAGCTCAGCTTCTACCATCCCGGTAGATAATGGAGTTGTTGACTAATCCCAGCCATCAATCTCTGGCCTACAACAGACCCAGACAAGAGGCGAGGAAAGCCCCAGTGGTGGAGAGCTTTGGGAACCACAGGTCCAAAGTCACCTGTTCCTCCCGAGCTCTCACCACACGTCACGTCGCAAATGACTCAGATCCCAAAGTGTTATTGTAGATTATAGTGTAGATTGGGATTCAGAAAGGCACTGTGAATTGGTGAAAGGTGCAGGTGATCCCAAGCTCGGAGGGGCAGTGGAATCAAAGGGGGGCAGCTTAGAAATTGCAGTGAGCTCAACCAAATATGTGAGTGGGCCAAGCAACGGCAGATGCAATTTAATCCGGATCAATGTCAAGTATTGCACCATTGGAGGGAAAACATGGGCAAGACAAAGTCTCCATGAATGGTGTTGAAAGAGCTGAGGAGGAAAATGCTCCGTATGTCCAACCAATACAGAGCAGCAATCAACAGGCATCAGAATGTTGGATGACACGGTCAATACAGAGGAGTACAGGTCAGAGGAGGTGGGGCACAGACCGCACCACGAGAACCGTGACCAGCTCTGGATGCTGCCCAACGTGGAGGACATCCAAGCTCCCCCTGGGCCCACTAAAACAATTCGACACTTGACCTTTGGCCAGGCCCCTCCTCCTCCATCGCCCGTGGGACTAGTCAGAGGGAGCACCGCGCAGGCGCCCACCAATCCCATCCTAAAATGACAATCGGGGTCCTATTTATATCACAGGTCCCCAATTTCCACGTTAAAAGGGGCCGATCACCTGGAACAGGCAGGCGCTTTGGACACCCGGTGGAAGGCCCCTTTTAAGACGGTGCTGTCCGCATCGGAGGTGTTAACGGTCCAATGAGGCCACCGACCCCATTTTGAGGCCATTAGCGCCCCGTCAGCAGTGATAATCGACCCCAGAGAGCGGTGAACACATGGAGTGGACTCTGAGTTCAAAACAGCAAATTCTCAGCAGGTCAGGCAGCATCTGCGGAGAGTGAAACAGAGTTAACGTTTCAGGTCGATGACCTTTCATCAGCCCTTTTTGCTTTGTTTGTCTTTCCACAGATGGTAGCTGAGCTGCTGAGTATTTCCAGCATTTTAGAATGATAGAAATTTAGGGCACAGAAAGAGGCCATTCAACCCATCATGTCTGTGCCATCCAGCCTAATCCCACTTCCGTAGCCTTGTAGGTTACAGCACTTCCAAGGGCATATCCAAGTTCTTTTTAAATGTGATGAGGGTTTCTGCCTCTACCACCCTTTCAGGCAGTGAGTTTCAGACCCCCACCACCCTCTGGGTGAAAAAGGTTCTCCTCAAATCCCCTCTAATCCTTCTACTTTAAATCTATGCCCCCTGGTTATTGGCCTCTCTGCTAAGGTTATAGTCCAACAGCTTTATTTGAAATCACAAGCTTTCGGAGCGCTGCTCCTTCGTCAGGTGAAGTGACGAAGGAGCAGCGCTCCAAAAGCTTGTGATTTCAAATAAAGCTGTTGGACTATAACCTGGTGTTGTGCGACTTCTCACATTTGTTCACCCCAGTCCAACACCGGAATCTCCACATCTCTGCTTAGGGAAATAGGTGCTTCCTATCCACTCTGTCTAGGCCCCTCATCATTTTATACACCTCAATCAAGCTGCCTTTTCTATTTTTATTTCAGATTTCCAGTATCCGCCGTATTTTGCTGTTGTATGATACCTTTACTCATAAGAAGCAATTAGATGGAGTAATGGGGAGTATAGGGGTGTTGTGGAGGGATGAATTAAGATCGGGAATGGCTCCACTCCCATATCCAAGGTGGTTTGAAAGATTGTGGTCAGAGCTTCTGCTATCTCCACCCTCAGAAACCTAGGATGCATCCCATGTGGACCGGGTGACTTATTAACTTTGAGCAATGCCAACCTATTTAGCACCTCTTTTCTATCTATTTTTATCCTATCCAAAATCTCTACTCCCCCTCCTCTACTGCAACATTAACCTCACCCTCTTCTTTTGTGAAGACAGATGCAAAGTACTCATTCACTTCCCCAGTCATGCCCTCTGCCTCCACAAGAAAATGTCCTTTTTGTCCCTAATCGGCCCCACCATTCCATTAACGAGTGCCGTGGACGTGCTCTGGACTAAAGCTCCCCCGAGGTGTCATCAGACTTCAGCACTTGGACATATATCGCCGATCCTTCATCGTCACTGGGTCAAAATCCTGGAACTCCCTCCCTAGCAGCACTGTGGGAGCACCATCACCACACGGACTGCAGCGGTTCAAGAAGAAGACCCACTACCAACGTTCTCGTTCAGTTGCGTGGCTGCACCGCACCCTGGAGCTCCCGCGCAGCAGGCTCACTGGCTTTCAAATAGAAAAACGCTCATGCGCGGAATTTTGAATGGGCGCCGCAGCCCGTTAAAGGAGCTGCATGGAACAAAAAAAATCAAAAGGAACATTGCCCATCAACCACCTTCTCAAGGGCAAGTCTGGCGGGCTATAAATGCCTGCAACGCCATCATCCCGAGAATGATCACATTCTGAAGCTAAATGAGTGAGTCTGGCTCCAGAGGAGGGAAAGCTGACAGGTCTGAGCAAGGGGGAACCGAGCAGGGGGAAGGAGGAAGGAAAAGTTCAGTCAGTCCCACTCTAGGAGTTGCTGCTGTCAACACTTCCCCACAGGGCTTGCCAACTGTGGGAGGCAGCACGCACCCAACAGACCCGCCCCCACACACCGCTTCAGCAATCAGATGGCTCGGATAGGGTTGAGTGACATTAACAACAACCAATAAACGAAATGGAAAGGCGGGGTTCTAGCGTGATTGCAAATATGCTGAGCCAATCAGTGGCTTGCTGTAATGGAGGGGCCTGCGATGTGGGGGCGCAGACAACCAACAGACCCGCTGTCCAATTGGCGAATGGCTGGAGACATGCAAATAAGGAAACAAATTAAACGACCAGCCAGACAAAGAAACGAGAGATAATTCCTTAGTTACGTTCTGCTCCGATTAAAAATCCAAGCTAAACCTTAGTAATAGACAGTATTTGATATCAATATGTTAGGGCTGATCAGCAATACGTAGTCGCTTTAATGTAAAAGAGGCGAGGGCGGAGAGACGTGGGCGGAAGCCGCGGTTTTATATCAATGAAGATTTTCCACCGCCTTTGGCGGGGTGGCTATTAATTTTTGGCGCGGGGAGATGGTGCGGGGAGACCAAGCTTTTGCTTTTTCCTCTTCGGTCTCCCTTTCTCGGTGGGGAAGCCACAAATTCGCAACACAGCCGCTGATGCAGTGCAACCGTTCTGTGCCGGGTAAGCTCCGGTGCCCGCTGGCTTTCGACAACGCTGGCCATAACGACACAGAAGGTTAAGCTATTCGGCCCATCGATTCCGTGCCGGCTCTATGCAGAGCAATCCAGTCAGACCTATTCCCCTGCTGTAGCCCTGCAAGATTGTTTCGCTCAAGTGTCTATCCAGTCACCCCTTGAAACCACTGAGTGTCTCTGCTTCCACCACTTCAGTTGGCTGCCAGTTCCAGGTTTTCACCACTCGCTGCGTAAAAAAGCTTTTCCTCACATCCCCCCTGTATCTCTTGCCCAAAACCTTAAATCTGTGTCCCCTAGTCCTTGTACCATCAACGAGTGAGAACAGCCTATCCAAACCTGTCATAATCTTGTACACCTCTATCAAATCACCCCTCAACCTCCTTTGCTCTAATGAAAACAAATCCAGCTTCTCCAACCTGTCCTTGTAGCTATGATTCCCCTTCCCCAGAACCATTCTGGTAAATCTCCTCTGCACCCTCTCAAGGATCTTCACATCCTTCCTAAAGTGTGGTGACCAGAACTGGACACAATACTCCAGTTGTGGCCTAACCAGCGCTTTATAAAAGGTTCAGCTTAACTTCTCTACTTTTGTACTCAATATCTCTATTTATGAAGCCCAAGATCCCATATGCTTTGCTAACCACTCTCTCAATATGTCCCGCCACCTTCAGGGACCTATGCACATTAACTCCCAGGTCCCTCTGTCCCTGCACACTCTTTAAAACTGTGCCATTAAGTCTATATTGCCTCTCCCTGTTCCTTCTGCCAAAATGCATCACCTTACACTTCTCTGTATTAAATTCCATCTGCCACTTGTCTGCCCATTCTGCTAGCCTTTCTATGTCCCGTTGCAGTCGATTGGTATCATCCTCACTGTTTGCCACACCCCCAAGTTTGGTGTCATCGGCAAATTTAGAAATTCTGCTCTGTATTCCAATATCCAAGTTCAAGGTTAGAGGTCAGATTTGGGGGTTAAGATTAGAGGCTAGCGGACTGGACAATACTGGTCATCTACAATGTGAACCGTGAGTGATCCAATCATGGTTCTTTAATCATAACATAGGGGCTCAAGACTCTGAGAAAGTCGGTCTCTAAGTTATTCCTTGCTCAGCTTGTTGACTCCATCAATCACTGTTCTTACATTTTGGGGTTTTCACATGGCGACCAGAACCTCAGGGCTACGCTTGCGGACTGAATGGAGGTGTTCTGCAAAGCGATCACACACACTGACGCTTAATCCACAGTCCATGCAACCTCTAGGCCTGGTGAACAATGTCAGGACTGGTCTGTCAGCCGCTGCATGAGTGGGAGATCCACTCCGACACCATCACAACAATATCTGAAAATGGATGGTTTCTCCTCACTGAACAATCACCAGCTCCTTCCAGTCTGCTTTCTGACTGAGCAAATAATGTCCTTTTCATCTCACAGGTTTCAGAATGCTTTGCTACGATCCATGAGCTTTGGGCTATTGGGGAACATCAACAGGGCTTTCAAACATTATTGCCAAATCCACCTTCCTACTTAAACATGGATCAAGGGGTTCATAGAATCATAGAAATTTACGGCACAGAAGGAGGCCATTCGGCCCATCATGGTTGTACCGGCCGACAAAGAGCTATCCAGCCTAATCCCACTTTCCAGCTCTTGTGCCGCAGCCTTGTAGGTTACAACACTTCAAGTGCATATCCAAGTAACGGTAATGAGAGTTTCTGCGTCTACCACCCTTTCAGGCAGTGCATTCCAGACCCCCACCACCCTCTGGGTGAAAAAGTTCTCCTCAACTCCCCTCTAAACCTTCTACCAATTACTTTAAATCTATGCCCCCTGGTTATTGACCCCACTGCTAAGGGAAATAGGTCCTTCCTATCCACTCTCTCGAGGCCCCTCATAATGTTATACACCTCAATCAAGTCTCCCCTCAGCCTCCTCTGTTCTAAAGAAAGCAACCCCAGCCGATCCAATCTTTCCTCATAGCTAAAATTCTCCAGTCCTGGCAATATCCTCGTAAATCTCCTCTGCACCCTCTCTAGTGCAATCACATCTTTCCTGTAATGTGGTGACCAGAACTGTACACCGTACTCTAGCTGTGGCCTAACTAGTGTTTTATACAGTGCAAGCATAACCCCCCTGCTCCTATATTCTATGCCTCGGCTAATAAAGGAAAGTATCCCGTATGCCGTCTTAAGCACCTTTTCTACCTGTTCTGCTACCTTCAGGGATCTGTGGACATGCACTCCAAGGTCACTCTGTTCGTCTACACTTCTCAGTATCCTACCATTTATTGTGTATTCCCTTGCCTTGTTAGCCCTCCCCAAATGCATTACTTCACACTTCTCCGGATTGAATTCCATTTGCCATTTTTCTGCCCACCTGACCAGTCTATTGATATCTTCCTGCAGTCTACAGATTTCTTCCTCACAATCAACCACATGGCCAATTTTTGAATCATCTGCAAACTTCTTAATCACGCCCCCTACATTGAAATCTAAATCATTGATATATACCACAAAAAGCAAGGGACCGAGGACTGAGCCCTGCAAAACCCCACTGGAAACAGCCTTCCAGTCACAAAAGCTCCCATCGACCATTACCCTTTGCTTCCTGCCACTGAGCCAATTTTGACTCCAACTTGCCACTTTCCCTTGGATCCCATAGGCTTTTACTTTTCTGACCAGTCTGCCATGTCAAAAGCCTTGCTAAAATCTATATAGACTACATCAAACGCACTACCCTCATCAACCCTCCTTGTTACCTCCTCAAAAAATTCAATCAAGTTCGTCAGACATGACCTTCCCTTAACAAATCCATGCTGACTGTCCTTGATTAATCCGTGCCTTTCTAAATGACGATTAATATTGTCCCTCAGAATTTTTTCGAACAGTTTTCCCACCACCGAGATTCGGCTGACTGGCCTATAATTACTCGGTCTATCCCTTTCTCCCTTTTTAAACAATGTTGTTCTGACCTTTGACACCCTGTCCAGCCAGTCAGGAGTCAGGGCTTGAAGGCCCATTGAACTCTGACCTGTTGGGTTGATTGTATTAAATAAATATGCAACATGAACCAACTCTTTGTTTGCATGGGCTCAAGAATGTGGGAAAGTTGGTATCTAAATGATGTCTTGCTCAGCTTGTTGACTCCATCAATCCTTGTTCTTACATTTTTGGGTTTTTACACGGCGGCCGGAAGCTGGGGGTCACGCTTACGGACTGAACGGAGGTGTTCAGCAAAGCGACCACACAATGTGTCTTTGGTTTCCCCAATGTAGAGGAGACCGCATTGTGAGCAGCGAATACAATATACTAAATTGCAAGAAGTAAATCGCTGTTTCACCTGGAAGGAGTGTTTGGGGCCCTGGACGGTAGGAAGGGCGGAGGTAAAGGGGCAGATGCAACACCTCCCCACCCCCAACCCCCCATGCATTCCCTGCCTCTGCACTTGCTTAAAATCTGTTAGATTTCAAAACTTTTTCCAGTTCTGATGAAAGGTCATCGACCTGAAACGTTAACTCTGTTTCTCTCTCCACAGATGCTGCCTGACCTGCTGAGCATTTCCAGCATTTTCTGTTTTTATTTCAGATTTCCAGCATCTGCAGTATTTTGCTGCTGTATGAGTGGACTCTGGGTAGCGGATACCTTTACTCATTTAAGAAGCAATTAGTTGCAGTAATAGGGATGTTGTGGAGGGATGAATTAATATGGGCAAATAGCCTTTCCCACCACCACGTATCTGGTGATCTGAAGTCCAGGCAGACTCCACACCACTGTTGGATTGATGTGGAACTGGGAGTTTGTTGGCAAAGGAGGGCGAGGACATCTGTTGGAAGAGCACGGAACTGCAACACATCCGCACTACTGCAAAGCTCGCTGCAATTTCTACGCAAAAAGTCAATATTTTCCTTATTTTTATTTACAAAATTGTTATTAAAAATATAATCCATATCTTCAGGAAACAGTCAATGTACAATAAACTATTGTGGAGTAAAGATGAGAGGCTTTTAATCAGGAAATGTCTGATTGTTCAGCATTTGGAGCAGGTTTTCACCTCTTGCTGAATTGGAAAAGTTCAGATTGATTTAAGCCACTGACTGATTAAAATGCAAACTTAACGATTAAGATGGAATAAAAAGCTAGCATCAGTAATGGTGACCATGAAGATATCGGATTGTCGTAAAAACCCATCTGGTTCACTAATGTCCTTTACGGAAGGTAATCTGCTGTCCTTACCCGGTCTGGCCTATATGTGAATCCAGACCCAAAGCAATGTGGTTGACTCTTAAATAGCCTATTAAACCGCTACAAAAAAGCATAATAAGAATAAATCCGGACGGAGCACCTGACAGCAACCTAGGTACCGGATTCAGACACAACACAGGTACACACAGCCCTGTTGACCCTGCAAAGTCCTCCTCACTGACATCTGGAGAATTGTGCCAAAATTGGGAGTGCTGTCCCATAGACTAGTCAAGCAACAGCCTGACATAGTCATGCTCAGAGAATTAAACCTTTTAGCCAAAGTCCAAAACTCCTCTATCATCCAGTCCCACCGGCAGGATAGACCTACCAGGGGTGGCGGCGCAGTGGTATACAGTCGGGAAGGAGTGGCCCTGGGAGTCCTCAACATTGACTCCGGACCCCATGAAGTCTCATGGCATCAGGTCAAACATGGGCAAGGAAAATTCCTGCTGATTACCACCTCCCGCCCTCCCTCTGCTGATGAATCAGTGCTCCTCCGTGTTGAACACCACTTGGAAGAAGCACTGAGGGTAGCAAGGGCACAGAATGTACTCTGGGTGGGGAACTTCAATGTCCATCACCAAGAGTGGCTCAATAGCACCACTACTGATCGAGCTTGAAACGGTTGAGTGCACTGGATACAGCAAAGGCTATGGGCCCCGACAACATTCTGGCCGTAATGCTGAAGACTTGTGCTCCAGAACTAGCTGTACCTCTAGCCAAGCTGTTCCAGTACAGCTACAACACTGGCATCTACCCGACAATGTGGAAAATTGTCCAGGTTTGTCCTGTCCACAAAAAGCAGGACAAATCCAATCCGGCCAATTACCACCCCATCAGCCTGCTCACAAAGTGATGGAAGGTGTCGCCGACAGTGCTATCAAGCACCATTTACTCACCAATAACCTGCTCACTGATACGATAGCAAAATACTGCGGATGCTGGAAATCTGAAATAACAACAGAAAACGCTGGAAAAACTCAGCAGGCCAGGCAGCATCCGTGGAGAGAGAAAGAGAGTTAACGTTTCAGGTCGATGACCTTTCGTCAGAACTGTGAAGAGCCGGAAACCAAATAGATTTAAGGCCAGAGTAAAGCTGGGAAAAGGGGGAGGGGATAAAAGAACAAAGGGGGAGATGAAGAGATATTAAGAGACATTAAGAGATATGCAAGGCTAGAGGTGGTGTTAATGTGACAGATTAAGGCTGAAAGAAGTGTGAAATCCACTGGCAGAATGAAGGACAGCTGCCAGCTTCTAGGAGGAAAAAAAAGGTGGGGGGGGCAAATAAAAGGATGGAAAAAATAAAATATAAATGTGATTGGAGCTGAGGTTATGATCTAAAATTGTTGAACTCGATATTGAGTCCAGAGGGCTGTAGCGTGCCTAAACGAAAGATGAGGTGCTGTTCCTCGAGCTTACGCTGCGCTTCCGTGGAACAGTGTAATAGGCCGAGGACTACGTAAGGGGGACCCCGAGCTCCCGGTGGCCTGTCACTTTAATTCACCGCTTCACTCCCACTCTGACCTCACCGTCCTCGGCCTATTACACTGTTCCACGGAAGCGGGAGGTGGTAATCAGCAGGAATTTTCCTTGCCCATGTTTGACCTGATGCCATGAGACTTCATGGGGTCCGGAGTCAATGTTGAGGACTCCCAGGGCCACTCCTTCCCGACTGTATACCACTGCGCCGCCACCCCTGGTAGGTCTGTCCTGCCGGTGGGACTGGATGATAGAGGAGTTTTGGACTTTGGCTAAAAGGTTTAATTCTCTGAGCATGACTATGTCAGGCTGTTGCTTGACTAGTCTATGGGACAGCACTCCCAATTTTGGCACAATTCTCCAGATGTCAGTGAGGAGGACTTTGCAGGGTCAACAGGGTTGTGTGTACCTGTGTTGTGTCTGAATCCGGTACCTAGGTTGCTGTCAGGTGCTCCGTCCGGATTTATTCTTATTATGCTTTTTTGTAGCGGTTTAATAGGCTATTTAAGAGTCAACCACATTGCTGTGGGTCTGGATTCACATATAGGCCAGACCAGGTAAGGACAGCAGATTACCTTCCGTAAAGGACATTAGTGAACCAGATGGGTTTTTACGACAATCCAATATCTTCATTACTGATGCTAGCTTTTTATTCCATCTTAATCGTTAAGTTTGCATTTTAATCAGTCAGTGGCTTAAATCAATCTGAACTTTTCCAATTCAGCAAGAGGTGAAAACCTGCTCCAAATGCTGAACAATCAGACATTTCCTGATTAAAAGCCTCTCATCTTTACTCCACAATAGTTTATTGTACATTGACTGTTTCCTGAAGATATGGATTATATTTTTAATAACAATTTTGTAAATAAAAATAAGGAAAATATTGACTTTTTGCGAAGAAATTGCAGCGAGCTTTGCAGTAGTGCGGATGTGTTGCAGTTCCGTGCTCTTCCAACAGATGTCCTCGCCCTCCTTTGCCAACAAACTCCCAGTTCCACATCAATCCAACAGTGGTGTGGAGTCTGCCTGGACTTCAGATCACCAGATACGTGGTGGTGGGAAAGGCCATTTGCCCATATTAATTCATCCCTCCACAACATCCCTATTACTGCAACTAATTGCTTCTTAAATGAGTAAAGGTATCCGCTACCCAGAGTCCACTCATACAGCAGCAAAATACTGCAGATGCTGGAAATCTGAAATAAAAACAGAAAATGCTGGAAATGCTCAGCAGGTCAGGCAGCATCTGTGGAGAGAGAAACAGAGTTAACGTTTCAGGTCGATGACCTTTCATCAGAACTGGAAAAAGTTTTGAAATCTAACAGATTTTAAGCAAGTGCAGAGGCAGGGAATGCATGGGGGGTTGGGGGTGGGGAGGTGTTGCATCTGCCCCTTTACCTCCGCCCTTCCCACCGTCCAGGGCCCCAAACACTCCTTCCAGGTGAAACAGCGATTTACTTCTTGCAATTTAGTATATTGTATTCGCTGCTCACAATGCGGTCTCCTCTACATTGGGGAAACCAAAGACACATTGTGTGGTCGCTTTGCGGAACACCTCCGTTCAGTCCGTAAGCGTGACCCCCAGCTTCCGGTCGCCGTGTAAAAACCCAAAAATGTAAGAACAAGGATTGATGGAGTCAACAAGCTGAGCAAGACATCATTTAGATACCAACTTTCCCACATTCTTGAGCCCATGCAAACAAAGAGTTGGTTCAGGTTGCATATTTATTTAATACAATCAACCCAACAGGTCAGAGTTCAATGGGCCTTCAAGCCCTGACTCCTGACTGGCTGGACAGGGTGTCAAAGGTCAGAACAACATTGTTTAAAAAGGGAGAAAGGGATAGACCGAGTAATTATAGGCCAGTCAGCCGAATCTCGGTGGTGGGAAAACTGTTCGAAAAAATTCTGAGGGACAATATTAATCGTCATTTAGAAAGGCACGGATTAATCAAGGACAGTCAGCATGGATTTGTTAAGGGAAGGTCATGTCTGACGAACTTGATTGAATTTTTTGAGGAGGTAACAAGGAGGGTTGATGAGGGTAGTGCGTTTGATGTAGTCTATATAGATTTTAGCAAGGCTTTTGACATGGCAGACTGGTCAGAAAAGTAAAAGCCCATGGGATCCAAGGGAAAGTGGCAAGTTGGAGTCAAAATTGACTCAGTGGCAGGAAGCAAAGGGTAATGGTCGATGGGAGCTTTTGTGACTGGAAGGCTGTTTCCAGTGGGGTTTTGCAGGGCTCAGTCCTCGGTCCCTTGCTTTTTGTGGTATATATCAATGATTTAGATTTCAATGTAGGGGGCGTGATTAAGAAGTTTGCAGATGATTCAAAAATTGGCCATGTGGTTGATTATGAGGAAGAAATCTGTAGACTGCAGGAAGATATCAATAGACTGGTCAGGTGGGCAGAAAAATGGCAAATGGAATTCAATCCGGAGAAGTGTGAAGTAATGCATTTGGGGAGGGCTAACAAGGCAAGGGAATACACAATAAATGGTAGGATACTGAGAAGTGTAGAGGAACAGAGGGACCTTGGAGTGCATGTCCACAGATCCCTGAAGGTAGCAGAACAGGTAGAAAAGGTGCTTAAGAAGGCATACGGGATACTTTCCTTTATTAGCCGAGGCATAGAATATAGGAGCAGGGGGGTTATGCTTGCACTGTATAAAACACTAGTTAGGCCACAGCTAGAGTACGGTGTACAGTTCTGGTCACCACATTACAGGAAAGATGTGATTGCACTAGAGAGGGTGCAGAGGAGATTTACGAGGATATTGCCAGGACTGGAGAATTTTAGCTATGAGGAAAGATTGGATCGGCTGGGGTTGCTTTCTTTAGAACAGAGGAGGCTGAGGGAAGACTTGATTGAGGTGTATAACATTATGAGGGGCCTCGAGAGAGTGGATAGGAAGGACCTATTTCCCTTAGCAGTGGGGTCAATAACCAGGGGGCATAGATTTAAAGTAATTGGTAGAAGGTTTAGAGGGGAGTTGAGGAGAACTTTTTCACCCAGAGGGTGGTGGGGGTCTGGAATGCACTGCCTGAAAGGGTGGTAGACGCAGAAACTCTCATTACCTTTACTTGGATATGCACTTGAAGTGTTGTAACCTACAAGGCTGCGGCCCAAGAGCTGGAAAGTGGGATTAGGCTGGATAGCTCTTTGTCGGCCGGTACAGCCATGATGGGCCGAATGGCCTCCTTCTGTGCCGTAAATTTCTATGATTCTATGAACCCCTTGATCCATGTTTAAGTAGGAAGGTGGATTTGGCAATAATGTTTGAAAGCCCTGTTGATGTTCCCCAATAGCCCAAAGCTCATGGATCGTGGCAAAGCATTCTGAAACCTGTGAGATGAAAAGGACATTATTTGCTCAGTCAGAAAGCAGACTGGAAGGAGCTGGTGATTGTTCAGTGAGGAGAAACCATCCATTTTCAGATATTGTTGTGATGGTGTCGGAGTGGATCTCCCACTCATGCAGCGGCTGACAGACCAGTCCTGGCATTGTTCACCAGGCCTAGAGGTTGCATGGACTGTGGATTAAGCGTCAGTGTGTGTGATCGCTTTGCAGAACACCTCCATTCAGTCCGCAAGCGTAGCCCTGAGGTTCTGGTCGCCATGTGAAAACCCCAAAATGTAAGAACAGTGATTGATGGAGTCAACAAGCTGAGCAAGGAATAACTTAGAGACCGACTTTCTCAGAGTCTTGAGCCCCTATGTTATGATTAAAGAACCATGATTGGATCACTCACGGTTCACATTGTAGATGACCAGTATTGTCCAGTCCGCTAGCCTCTAATCTTAACCCCCAAATCTGACCTCTAACCTTGAACTTGGATATTGGAATACAGAGCAGAATTTCTAAATTTGCCGATGACACCAAACTTGGGGGTGTGGCAAACAGTGAGGATGATACCAATCGACTGCAACGGGACATAGAAAGGCTAGCAGAATGGGCAGACAAGTGGCAGATGGAATTTAATACAGAGAAGTGTAAGGTGATGCATTTTGGCAGAAGGAACAGGGAGAGGCAATATAGACTTAATGGCACAGTTTTAAAGAGTGTGCAGGGACAGAGGGACCTGGGAGTTAATGTGCATAGGTCCCTGAAGGTGGCGGGACATATTGAGAGAGTGGTTAGCAAAGCATATGGGATCTTGGGCTTCATAAATAGAGATATTGAGTACAAAAGTAGAGAAGTTAAGCTGAACCTTTTATAAAGCGCTGGTTAGGCCACAACTGGAGTATTGTGTCCAGTTCTGGTCACCACACTTTAGGAAGGATGTGAAGATCCTTGAGAGGGTGCAGAGGAGATTTACCAGAATGGTTCTGGGGAAGGGGAATCATAGCTACAAGGACAGGTGGAGAAGCTGGATTTGTTTTCATTAGAGCAAAGGAGGTTGAGGGGTGATTTGATAGAGGTGTACAAGATTATGACAGGTTTGGATAGGCTGTTCTCACTCGTTGATGGTACAAGGACTAGGGGACACAGATTTAAGGTTTTGGGCAAGAGATACAGGGGGGATGTGAGGAAAAGCTTTTTTACGCAGCGAGTGGTGAAAACCTGGAACTGGCAGCCAACTGAAGTGGTGGAAGCAGAGACACTCAGTGGTTTCAAGGGGTGACTGGATAGACACTTGAGCGAAACAATCTTGCAGGGCTACAGCAGGGGAATAGGTCTGACTGGATTGCTCTGCATAGAGCCGGCACGGAATCGATGGGCCGAATAGCCTAACCTTCTGTGTCGTTATGACTCTATGGCCAGCGTTGTCGAAAGCCAGCGGGCACCGGAGCTTACCCGGCACCGAACGGTTGCGATACATCAGCGGCTGTGTTGTGAATTTGTGGCTTCCCCACCGAGAAAGGGAGACGGAAGAGGAAAAAGCAAAAGCTTGGTCCCCCCGCACCATCTCCCCGCGCCAAAAATTATTATTTTTTTTTATTTCAAAATATACTTTATTCATAAAAAATTTTGTTCACATACATGACAATACAGTCCACATCTGGTACAATACAAATTAACTGCGGTACATGGCACTCAATTTACAGAGACACGTTACTATACATTTTCATAATACATTTTCAAAGTCATACAGCCTGAGGGATCAAGATACATTTCAATACTTGTGAAAATACATTTCACTACAATCCACCAATCATGTTACATGTGGCATAATACAGATGAATGCGATACATGTAACATGATTGGTGGATTGTAGATTACAAGTGTATTTACAATTAAAACACTTGTACTTCATACGGCCCGAGGGTTTTTTTTATACTGGTTTCAGCCCCTCGGTGTACACTGGCGGGAGGGCCTTAAACTGTGGCCCTTCCCCATCGTGCCTTGGCGGCGGCGGCACCAACCTTTAGTGCGTCCCTCAGCACGTACTCCTGGACCTTGGAATGTGCCAGTCTGCAACACTCGGTCGTGGACAACTCCTTGCTCTGGAAGACCAGCAAGTTTCGGGCAGACCAAAGGGCGTCTTTCACCGAGTTGATGATCTTCCAGCAGCAGTTGATGTCTGTCTCGGTGTGCATCCCTGGGAACAGTCCGTAGAGCACAGAGTCCTGTGTTACGGAGCTGCTCGGGATGAACCTTGACAAGGACCACTGCATCTCTTTCCAGACCTTCTTTGCAAAGGCACATTCCAGAAGGAGATGGATGACAGTCTCGTCCCAGGCACAGCCTCCTCGGGGACAGCATGCGGTGGAGCAGAGACGCCGGGAGTGCATGAAGGATCTGACGGGGAAGGCCCTTCGCACCACCAGCCAAGCTACATCTTGGTGCTTGTGAGCTCTGGTGATGATGCATTCTGACAAATGACTTCGACAGTCTGCTCGAGGAACCATCCGACAGGATCCACCATCTCCTTTTTCCATAGGGTTACATGCTGACCACTGTTTTACAGCCTTAGCCACCCAGCCAAAGGCAGTAAAAACTCTTCATTGAAGAACTGTGGCTTCACGCCCATGTCTCTCCGCCCTCGCCTCTTTTACATTAAAGCGACTACATATTGCTGCTCAGCCCTAACATATTGATATCAAATACTGTCTGTTACTAAGGTTTTGCTTGGATTTTTAATCGGAGCAGAAAGTAACTAAGGAATTATCTCTCGTTTCTTTGTCTGGCTGGTCGTTTAATTTGTTTCCTTATTTGCATGTCTCCAGCCATTCGCCAATTGGACAGCGGGTCTGTTGGTTGTCTGCGCCTCCTCGATACACCTAGTGGAGTCCGGGCCCAGTGCCACTTTCAGCAACTCGATGGCTTTGGCCGCGCGCCAGACGTCTACCCAGGAGAGGCGCCGCGCCAACTCCTCCGGCGCCATCCAGCCCGCTCCTCCGCCATCGAGCAGGTCCCTGACTCTGGTCACCTTGCCTGGCACAGCCCTGCCCTCCGCCAGCCAGCCGATCCGTCGGACGTGGAGGTGCGGATTCCTGAACAGCGGCTCCCGAAGGAGAGCCGCCACTCCTGACGGGGGAGAACTCCGCCTGGAGGCGACCTGGTTCCAGACCCATAGCAGTTCCTGGTAAAAGACAGGCAGCTCCCACAGGTAGGCTCGCGTGCGGCCCAATTCCACAAACAGGAGCTGCGTGTCGTAGTTGAGGCCGTGCATCTGGCGGAAGAAATACGTCGCCAGCTCACACCATCTGGGAGGATTCTCGACGTAAAGGTACCTCTGCAGCGTCTGAAGACGGAAAGTCGCCGCCTGGGTGCGAAGGCACACCAGCGCCTGACCGCCCTCCCTAAGCGGGAGACACAGAACCGCGGCAGAGACCCAGTGCTTCCTTTTGTCCCAGAAGAAGTCGATGAGCATCTTCTGTATCTTGGCGACAAACGCAGGGGGAGGGATCAAAGTGACCAACCGGTACCACAACATGGCGGCCACCAGCTGGTTTATGACCAGCGCTCGACCCCTGTAGGACAACACTCGGAGCAACCCCGTCCAGCGTCCTAGGCGAGCGGTGACCTTGGCCTCCAGCTCTTGCCAGTTTGCCGGCCAGGTGTCCTCGGCAGGGCTGAGGTAGACTCCCAAGTAGAGGAGGTGTGTTGTGCTCCAGGCGAAGGGCCTGAACTCCTCCGGCAGGGAGTCCACCCGCCACTGGCCCACCAGGAGTCCAGAACATTTCTCCCAGTTGATCCTGGCGGAGGATGCGTCCGAGTAAATCTGCTGGCATTCTCGCATCCTCCGCAGGTCGACGGGATCCGTGACCGCGAGGAGCACGTCATCGGCGTAAGCCGAGAGGACGACCTCCACGCCCGGCCCTTGCAGAGCCAGTCCCGTCAACCTCTTCCGCAAGAGGCGCAGGAAAGGCTCCACGCAAACGGCATATAACTGACCGGACATGGGGCATCCCTGACGCACCCCCCTCCCGAAGCGAAGGGGCGCCGTCAAAGACCCGTTAACTTTAATCAGACACTCCGCGGCGGCGTACAGAAGTCGGATCCGGGCGACGAAATGCGTCCCGAACCCGAATGCGCGCAGAGTCCCGAAGAGATGCTCGTGATCCACCCTGTCGAACGCCTTCTCCTGATCCAGGGAAAGGAAGGCGACCGACAGACCAGTCCTCTGGGAAAGGTGGACCAGGTCCCGGACCAGATGGATGTTGTCGTGGATTGTCCGGCCCGGGACCGTGTAGGACTGGATCATGTGGGCCAGCACGGTGCTGAGGCGGGCAGACATGGCCCTGGCAAAAATTTTATAGTCCGTGCTGAGGAGGGAGACCGGGCGCCAGTTTTTTAAAAGGCGGAGATCACCCCTCTTGGGCAGCAGGACGATAACCGCCCTGCGCCAAGAGAGGGGCATCTCCCCGGTTGCCAGACTTTCCCCCAGGACCCGCGCGTAGTCGCCCCCCAAGACGTCCCAGAACGCCCTGTGGAACTCCACGGTCAGCCCGTCCAGCCCCGGGGACTTTCCCCTCGAGAGCTGGCGCAGGGCGCCGGTCAGCTCCGCCAAACTTAGCGGAGCGTCCAATTCCTCGGCGCCCTCCGGGCCGACCTTCGGCAGGTCCTCCCACAAAACTCTGCGCGCATCCTCGCTGGACGGATCCGGAGAGAACAGAGCCCCGTAATAGGCCCGGGTCCCCGCGCTGATCCCCTCCGGATCCGAGACCAGAGATCCGTCGTCGGCCAGCAGCCCCAAGAGCTGCTTACGGACCCCTCGTCTTTTTTCCAGCGAGTAGAAGAAGGGGGAGCCGCGGTCCAGGTCCCGCAGGAACTGGATCCGCGACCTCACGTACGCGCCTCGGGACCCGACCAGCTGCAGGTCCTTCAGCGCGCCCTTCTTCTCTTCGTACACCTTCCGCAGGGCCGGGTCTTCGACGACTTGACCGAGACGGGACTCCAGGTCGAGCACTTCTTTCTCCAATCGCCCGACCCGGGCCTCCCGCCTCTTGGTCGACCCCTTCGCGTACTCCTGACAGAAGAGACGGACGTGAGCCTTGCCCACGTCCCACCATAGCCTCAAGGAGGGGAAGCCCCCCTGCTTCCTTCTCCAGTCGGCCCAGAACCGGCGAAACGAATCCCGGAACCGCACGTCCTCCAGCAGCAGGTTGTTAAAATGCCAGTACGCGGACCCCCCCGGCGCCTGCAACGGAGCGAGCTCTGCCCACACCAGGTGGTGGTCCATGCACGGCACCGGCCGCATGGAAGCCGCCGGAACGCAGGAGACGTACGCCCGGGAAATATAAAGGCGGTCGATTCTGGACCTTCCTCCTCCAGACCCCACCCAAGTGAAGGCGCTGGAGTCGGGATGGAGATTTCGCCAGACGTCCACCAAGTCGAAGGACCCGACCAGGTCCCTCAACTTCACCGTCGCCGTCAGGCTTCGCGGAGGGCCCGAACGGTCCCTCGCCTCGAGGGTACAATTAAAATCCCCCCCGAGGATGATGCACTCGCCGACGTCGACGGTGCCCAGAAGAGCGGACACTTCATCGAAGAAGCGCACTTGCTGCGCACCGGGCTGGGGGGCGTACACGTTCACTAAATGGAGCGGCACGCCCCCCAGACGAACAGTGACCTGGAGCAAGCGGCCCGGCACATGCTCCTTGACCCCCAAGATCTCCGGCTGAAAATGCGGGGCCAGCAAGATAGCCACCCCATCGGAAACGTTGGAGAGGTGACTCATGCTGACCCCTCCTCGCCACTCCAGGAGCCACGTGGCCTCGTCTCCCGGAACGGTGTGAGTTTCCTGCAGGAAGCACACTGCATGACTCCCCTCCCGAAGGGATGAGAAGTTATTAAATCTACGGCGTGCCTCTCTGCTGCCGTTGATGTTGAGGCTGGCTATGGTTATCTTCATGACAAGAGCATAGTGCAACCTCTACCTTACTCTAACGGGGGGAGGGAGCGCGGCCGCTAGTCGACCGCCACTCCCTTCCAAGCCCAGCGAGGAAATTCTGGATCCGACGCCGCTCGGCCAGGCCCACGCCCCCGTCCGCGCCCATGGTTTTGACTGCGGCGCGGACGGAGCAAACGAGCAGCGCCAGATCCGACCATTTATCGATGGCCAGCCGGATTATATCCTGGCGACCCTGGCCCATGGCCACAAAGTCCCGGAGTTCCACAACGGGGATGAGGGGGGACCCGGAGGAGGGCACGAGGGCATCCGCCGCCTCACTGGCGACGGATTCCATATCATCCTCAGTGTCCTCCGCCGGGTCCCCGTCCTCCTCCGGGGGGTCGCCATCGGCCAGCCCTACCTCTGCCCCGATCCCACCCCCAGGATCGGCAGCAGAGGAGTCCTCCCTGGGCTCCTCCAGAGGCGCCGGGTCAGGAAGCGGCGGCGGCTCGGGGCCCCCCTCTGCCCCCGGCACCGGGGTGCACGGGGAAACCGGGGAGCACATTAGTGCCAGTTCCCTCAACAACCCCGGCGCCAGCGTCGCAGACGGAGTCAGGGGGCCTTCCCCTTCACCGCCATCATCCTCCGACCCAGCGGACCGGGTACCCTGGTTATATTGCTCAACCAGGTCGAGCAGTGCCTGGGAGTGGTCCTGACCGTACACGGCGGGCTCTGCCTCATCGGCCTCGCCCGCCCCGGTCCCCAGGATGCCCGACCTGGCGAGAAACAACGGATCAGCGTAACTCCCCACCGCGGGTACTTCCGCGGCCCCCCCCATGAGCAGGGCCTCTCCCCCATCCCCGGGAGGCACAGGCTGGACAGACTCATCTGTCATGCCCTCCCGGGGGACAGGCGACCCCTGCCGGATGTCGGTGATGGTGTCGGTGGGGGGGGGGCGCAGCACCCGCGGCGGGCAACGACTCCCCTTGCGAGGGGGGACCCCGTTCCTCGCGGTCCTCCCCCTCATCCAGGATGTCGCGCCTCCTTTTCGAAGAGGAGGGACACGAAGGTTGGGAGACCTCCATGCATACCGAGGCCTCCACCTCCGCTCCCCCCTGTCGATTGGTCTGCTCGGGGGTCCCGGGCCCGGTCACGGCCGCAGGTCTCGATTTTGCCGCCTTGGCGGATGCAGCCGCAGGCCCGGGCACAAGGTCCCTCGCATTCTCGAACTCCGCCGCCACCCGCGCAAGGTGTAGGGGCGTAAGCTCGGGTAAGTCATCATATATGTGAAGGGGACCCGCCTGAAGGTGTTTGCTTTTCCTCCGCGCCTTCCTTCCACTCGGACGCCCCCCCTCCCCTTCGCCGGAGGCCGCGACGGCGTTGACCTCCGGCGTCGACCGCGCATCGGGTGTCGCAGACGCGCGGACAGAAACAGGGGGAGGAGCGGCGGCGGCACCAGCCTTGGCCGCCTCAGATGCTTTGGCGGCCTTGGAGGCGGGGCAGTTCTTTCTTATGTGCCCCACCTCCTTACAGGCGTGGCACCGCACACCGTCCGACGTCCAGAAGACGCGGTAGGCGGTCCCCTCGTGTGTTATGCTAAATGCGCCTTCCGTGTCTTCCTCCCGCGCCAGCTGGATAAACAGCTGGCGCCGGAAGGAGAAGACGTGCCGGAGGCTGGCCTCCCTGCAGCCGAGCGGGATCGGATTAATCCCCGACCTCACCTCCCCCAGTTGACGTAGGTGGGGGAGGAGGAGCTCAACCGGAACAAAGGGCGGGACATTCGATAGTATGAGTCGCTGCTCGGTGGCCTCGAGCGGATCCACCGGCAGGAAGGTCCCGCCCACGGTGAGCCCCTCGGTGATGGCCAGGGACACCGCCCGCTCCGACCGCAGGAAGAACACAGCCTTACCGTACATTTTAGAGGCCGCAACGATGGCTGAGGGGCCGACTACCCCAGCCATGGCTTTGACGCAAGCCTCTATGGTCATGTTGGGGTGAGTGTAGCTCTTCACCCCCAGCTTTTTTGTCAATAGCCTGAAAGGCGACGGGGCAGCAGAAGCAGCAGGACCAGCTGTGGCCGTGGCTGCCACACCCGCGTACGACCTTGCTTGCCCCGCCGCCGGCGAAGATGTGCTCGCCATACTGAGGTGGTATAAAGGGCTACACCCACCCCAAATCACAGGCCGGGTGATGTTTAAGTGGCCTTGGGCTTTTTTGTCTTTTCCCCCGAGCAGAGGGGGTTGTTTTGAGAAAAAGAAGGCACACCTCTCCCTTTTATGATTGGAATTGGGAGTGGCCTTCTCCCCTCTGCTCAATTGGGTAATAAATAAGGTTTGAGGTGCCTCGTTAGAGAGAGGCAGAGAGAGAGAGAGAGAGAGAGGGGGGGTGGGAAGGAGGAAGGGGGAAGGCCGCACGGGCCTATTCGCCACTCAGGATAGTGGGTGGGTGGATGGCTCCTGGGGGGGGGGCACTCTTCGATGATAAATAAAGTCTTTGTTGATGTTCTTCTGGTGGGGGGAGAAGATGTCTTCACCTGGGAAAAAATAAAGCTGGAGATGCCCAGGCTCAGTCCACAACCAGGTCTTAACAATGTTCTAAAATGTGAAGCAAAATGTGAAGCAATAGGCAAGGGGTGCTTGTTGATGGTGTGTGTGGCCGAGCTGTCAGCAAGAGCCACACACACTCCCCTTGCTATCCCGGTCTTCTCCTTCTTCTTTCCTCCCCCCACCTCAAATACAAAGTCTTTTGGAGAGTGCCCTTTTTAACACCCACCTCTCGATGTTGTTTTCCTTCTCGATGGCTCGCTCTCCCTCCTTCCAAGCAGATGTTGGTCTTGTTCTCCCCTCTCTCCCTCTCTCGAAATGGAGACCAGTTGGGGAGGCAGTGATGGAAAGGCTTCCCTCTGTTGTTGCTGGTCTCCTCTCTCTCCTCTCCTCTCCTCTCTCACCTAAGCAGCAGTCGTGGTTGTAGCTGTAGCTGCAGGCGTGGTGGAGGTGGAAAGGTCTCCACTCTGTCCTTCGTGGCTCCTTCTCCTTCTCGGCACAGAGAAAAGAGACCTCTCCTTTCCCCTCCTCTTCTCAGCAAACGGCGCTCACCCGTTCACGCAGCACCGAGTTGAGCTGAGTCCCTCGCAGCCTCTGCCTCCGTCTGTCCTCGCCTGGGACCGCACTCGGGGTGTGTGTGTGTGTGTGTGGCTTCTGTAAAAGCTAGGCCGCACACACCATATTAAACACCCCTTTCCCATTGCCTGACCTGGGACAGCTGGAGCTGCCTAGGTGAAGTCCCCAATTCAACACCATCTAATTGGGCATCGTTAAGACCTGGTGCAGGACTGAGCCTGGGCATCTCCAGCTTTCCCAGGTGAAGACATCTTCTCCCCCCACCAGAAGACCACCACCAAAGACTTTTATTTACATCGGAGAGTGCACCCCCTGCCAACACCCACCCACCCACCATCCTGAGTGGCGACCCTGCCCTTGCGGCTTCCCTCCTTCCCACCCCCTCTCTCTCTCTCTCTTTGTCTCTTGTCTCTCTCTGCCTCTCTCTCTAAGAGGCACCTCAATTTACTTTTAATTAAGTACCCATTGAGCAGAGGGGAGAAGGCCCCTCTCCTAATTAATTCACATAAAGGGAGAGGTGTGCCTTCAATTTAAGAGCTCCCTCTGCTCAGGGGAAAACAAAAACAAAAAACCAGAGGCCATTAACACCTTCAGGCCTGTGACTTGGGGTGAGTGTAGCCCTTAAAGACCCGTCCATTATGGCGAGCACATCTTCGTCGGTGGCGGGGGCAGCGAGGACGTATGCGAGCGTGGCAGCCGCGGCCACGGCCGCAGCCACGAGTCCTCCTGTTACCCCGTCACCTTTTACCCTCCTTACGAGGAAGAATGGGGTCAAGAGCTACACTCACCCCAACATGACTATAGAGGCGTGTGTTAAAGCCATGGCTGGGGTTGTCGGCCCTTCAGCCATCGTCGCCGCCTCTAAAATGTACGGCAAGGCTGTGTTCTTCCTGGGGTCGGAGCGGGCGGTGTCCCTGGCCATCGAGAAGGGGCTCACCGTGGGCGGGACCTTCCTGCCGGTGGACCCCCTTGAGGCCACCGCGCAAAGGATTGTTGTTTCCAACGTCCCGCCCTTTGTTCCGGGTGAGCTCCTCCTCCCCCACCTACGTCAACTGGGGGAGGTGAGGTCGGGGATCACACCCGTCCCGCTCGGCTTCCGGGAAGCCAGCCTTCGGCACGTCTTCTCCTTCCGGCGGCAGCTTTTCGTCCGGCTGGCGCGGGAGGAGGACGCGGACGGCGCGTTCACGGTGCTCCACGGGGGGACCGCCCACCGCGTCTTCTGGACCTCGGACGGCGTGCGGTGCTACGCCTGTAAGGAGGTGAGGCACGTCCGCAAAAACTGCCCCGCCTCCAAGGCCGCCACGACACCTAGCGCGGCCAGGGCTGGCGCCGCCGCCCCCCCTCCCCCTGATACTGTCCGCGCGTCGAAGACGACGAATGCGCGGTCGAAATCGGAGGCCAACACCATCACGGCCTCCGGCGGGGGGGAGGGAGAGCGTCCGGGGGGAAGGAAGGCGCTTAGAAAGACTAAACACCTAAGGGCGGATCCCCTCGTGGAGGAAACATCCGATTTGACCGAACTCACGCCCGAGTACATCGCGGAGTTGACCGGGACGCGTGAGACTGGGGGGGTCCTCGTGCCCGGGCCCGTGACCGTGACCGCAACTGCCAAGGCAGCTAAATCAAGACCTGCGGCCGGGCTCGGGCCCGAGGGGCCCAAGAAACCCAGTCATCGGAAGGGGGCAGAGAGGGAGGCCCCAGCAGACATGGAGGCCTCCCCCTCTCCAGGCCCCAATATGTTAAAAAGGAAGCTCGACCCTCAGGAGGAGGACTGCGAGGAGGAAGGTCCCTCCGCAGAAGGGGAGTCGTCGCCCGCCGCGGGTACTGCGCCCCACCCCACCACCGTCATCGTCGCGCGCGAGCGGCAGGGGTCGCCTGTCCCTCGGGAGGGTGAGACAGCCGAGTCTGTCCGACCTGTGCCTCCCGGGGATGGGGAAGAGACCCTGCCCGTGGGGGGGGGGCGCGGAACAACCCGCGGATATTAATAAGAATCCTGAACCGTTGCTCCTCGCCGGGTCGGGCGTCCTGGGGACTGGGGCGGGCGAGGCCAAAGAGGCTGAAGCCGAGCCCGCCTTTTACAACCCAGATATCTCCCAGGGACTGCTCAACCTGGTGGAGGAGTATAACAATCCCCAGCCCGCTGGGTCGGAGGTTGGTGGCGGGGAGACAGAAAGCCCCCTGACTCCGTCTCTGATGTTGGCGCCGGACGTACTGGAGGACTTTGAGATTATTTTCTCCCCGGTTTCTCCGGTCGCTCCGGCGCCTGAGGCGGGGGGGGCCCTGAACCGCCGCCGCCTCCCGGCCCGGCGCCCCTGAAGGAGCCCAGGGTGGACTCCTGTGCCACCGATCCTGGGGGTGGGATCGTGACGGAGGCGGGGCCGGCCGGTGCGGCCGAGCCGTTCGCTGCACCCCGTGCGACGGACGGGTTGGCCGCCGGTGGCGACCTCCCGGAGGAGGACGGGGACTCGGTGTTGGGCACCGAGGACGATTTGGAGTCCATCGGCAGCGAGGCGATGGACGCCCTTGTGCCCTTCACCGACTCTCCCCTCATCCCCGTAGGGGAACTCCGGGATTTTATGGCCACGAGCCAGGGTCGTCACAAGAAGATCCGGCTGGCCCTCGACAAGTGGTCGGAGCTGGCGCTGCTCGTCGTGTCCGTCTGCGCCGCCATTAAAATCATGGGCGCGGACAAGGACGTTGGCCGGCTCGAGCTGCGTCGGCTCAAGAGTTTCCACACTGGGCTGCTGAGGGAGTGGCGGTCGTCAGTGACCGCGCTCCCTCCCCTCCGTTAGGTAGAGGTTGCACTATGCTTCTGAGATGAAGATAACCATAGCCAGCCTCAACATCAACGGCAGCAGGGAGGCGCGCCGTAGATTCAATAACTTCTCGGTCCTTCGGGACGGGAAATATGCGGTGTGCTTCCTGCAAGAAACCCACACCGTTCCGGGAGACGAGGCCACGTGGCTCCTGGAGTGGCAAGGAGGGGTCAGCATGAGTCACCTCTCTAACAATTCCTGCGGGGTGGCTGTCTTGCTGGCCCCGCATTTTCAGCCGGAGATTTTGAGGGTCAAGGAGCACGTGCCGGGCCGCTTGCTCCAGGTCACTGTTCACCTGGGAGGCGTGCCGCTCCATTTAGTGAACGTGTACGCCCCCCGGACCGGTGCGCAGCAAGTGCGCTTCTTCGGAGAAGTGTCCGCTCTTCTGGGCTCCATCGACGTGGGCGAGTGCGTCATCCTCGGGGGGGATTTCAATTGTACCCTCGAGGCGCGGGACCGGTCGGGTCCCCCGCGAAGCCCGGCGGCGATGGAGAAGTTGCGGGACCTGGTCGGGTCCTTCGACTTGGTGGACGTCTGGCGAAATCTCCATCCCGACTCCAGCGCCTTCACTTGGGTGGGGTCTGGAGGAGGAAGGTCCAGAATCGACCGCCTTTACATTTCCCGGGTGTACGTCTCCTGCGTTCCGGCGGCTTCCATGCGGCTGGTGCCGTGCACGGACCACCACCTGGTGTGGGCGGAGCTCGCTCTGCTGCGCGCGCGGGGGGGGGTCCGCGTACTGGCATTTTAACAACCTGCTGCTGGAGGACGCGCAGTTCCGGGATTCGTTTCGCCGGTTCTGGGCCGACTGGAGAAGGAAGCGGGGAGGCTTCCTCTCCTTGAGGCTATGGTGGGACGTGGGCAAGGCTCACGTCCACGTCTTCTGTCAGGAGTACGCGAAGGGGTCGACCAAGAGGCGGGAGGCCCGGGTCGGGCGATTGGAGAAAGAAGTGCTCGACCTGGAGTCCCGTCTCGGTCAAGTCGTCGAGGACCCGGCCCTGCGGAAGGTGTACGAAGAGAAGAAGGGCGCGCTGAAGGACCTGCAGCTGGTCGGGTCCCGAGGCGCGTACGTGAGGTCGCGGATCCAGTTCCTGCGGGACCTGGACCGCGGCTCCCCCTTCTTCTACTCGCTGGAAAAAAGACGGGGCTGCTGGCCGACGACGGATCTCTGGTCTCGGATCCGGAGGGCATCAGCGCGGAGGCCCGGGCCTATTACGGGGCTCTGTTCTCTTCGGATCCGTCCAGCGAGGATGCGCGCAGAGTTTTGTGGGAGGACCTGCCGAAGGTCGGCCCGGAGGGCGCCGAGAATTTAGAAGCTCCGCTAAGCCTGGCGGAGCTGACCGGCGCCCTGCGCCAGCTCTCGAGGGGCAAGTCCCCGGGGCTGGACGGGCTGACCGTGGAGTTCCACAGGGCGTTCTGGGACGTCTTGGGGGACGACTACGCGCGGGTCCTGGGGGAAAGTCTGGCGACCGGGGAGATGCCCCTCTCTTGGCGCAGGGCGGTCATCGTCCTGCTGCCCAAGAAGGGCGATCTCCGCCTACTTAAGAACTGGCGCCCGGTCTCCCTCCTCAGCACGGACTACAACATTTTCGCCAGGGCTATGTCTGCTCGCCTTGGCACCGTGCTGGCCCGCATGATCCACCCCGACCAGTCCTACACGGTCCCGGGCCGGACAATCCACGACAACATCCATCTGGTCCGGGACCTGGTCCACCATTCCCAGAGGGCTGGTCTGTCGGTCGCCTTCCTTTCCCTAGATCAGGAGAAGGCGTTCGACAGGGTGGATCACGAGTATCTTTTCGGGACTCTGCGCGCATTCGGGTTCGGGACGCATTTCGTCGCCCGGATCCGACTTCTGTACACCGCCGCGGAGTGTCTGATTAAAGTTAACGGGTCTTTGACGGCGCCCCTTCGCTTCGGGAGGGGGGTGCGTCAGGGATGCCCCATGTCCGGTCAGTTATACGCCGTTTGCGTGGAGCCTTTCCTGCGCCTCTTGCGGAAGAGGTTGACGGGACTGGCTCTGCAAGGGCCGGGCGTGGAGGTGGTCCTCTCGGCTTACGCCGATGACGTGCTCCTCGCGGTCACGGATCCCGTCGACTTGCGGAGGATGCGAGAATGCCAGCAGATTTACTCGGACGCATCCTCCGCCAAGATCAACTGGGAGAAATGTTCTGGACTCCTGGTGGGCCCATGGCAGGTGGACTCCCTGCCGGAGGAGTTCGGGCCTTTCGCCTGGAGCACCACGCACCTCCTCTACCTGGGAGTCTACCTCAGCCCGGCCGAGGACGCCTGGCCGGCGAACTGGCAAGAGCTGGAGGCCAAAGTCACCGCTCGCCTAGGGCGCTGGACAGGATTGCTCCGAGTGTTGTCCTACAGGGGTCGAGCGCTGGTCATAAACCAGCTGGTGGCCGCCATGTTGTGGTACCGGTTGGTCACTTTGATCCCTCCCCCTGCGTTTGTCGCCAAGATGCAGAAGAAGCTCGTCGACTTCTTCTGGGACAAAAGGAAGCACTGGGTCTCTGACGCGGTTTTGAGTCTCCCGCTTCGGGAGGGCGGTCAGGCGCTGGTGTGCCTTCGCACCCAGGCGGCGACTTTCCGTCTTCAGACGCTGCAGAGATACCTGTACGTGGAGAATCCTCCTAGGTGGCGTGCGCTGGCGACGTATTTCTTCCGCCAGCTGCACGGCCTCAATTACGACACGCAGCTCCTGTTTGTGAGAGTGGGTGGCACGCGTGCCAGCCTGCGGGAGCTGCCTGTCTTCTACCAGGAACTGCTATGGGTTTGGAACAGCGTCGCCTCCGAGCGCAGTTCTCCCCCGTCAGGAGCGGCGGCCGTCCTTCGGGAGCCGCTGTTCAGGAATCCGCACCTCCACGACCGCAGGTTCGGCTGGCTGGCGGAGGGCAGGGCTGTGCCCGGTAAGGTGACCAGAGTCGGGGACCTGCTCGATGGCGGAGGAGCGGGCTGGATGGCGCCGGAGGAGTTGGCGAGGCGCATGTCCTGGGTCAACGTCCGGCTCGCGGTCAAAGCCATCGAGTCGCTAAAAGTGGCACTGGGCCCCGTCTCCACTAGGTGTGTCGAGGAGGCTCAAGCACGTGGGGCGATCCCGTCCGAACTGACCCCTGTTCGGACGGAATTCCTTATCGGCGCCCGGCCCCGAATCCTCCCTCGGGAGTCGCCGCCTCACCACTTGAGCCTTCTCGGAGAAATGCCCTCCGTGCCCTTTCAATTCGCACGGAGGCGTTTCCTGTACGGGCTGCTCCTGCACACTCTCCACTTTGCCATCTTTGTCTGCCGTCCGGGCACGCCTTGGCGTACCATCCTGCCGTCCGGCGGAGGCGAAGGTCCCCATTGGAAGGCTCTCTACGCGGGAGTCTTCCCTTGTTCTATTGGGGACTTGGCCTGGAGGGTGTTGCACGGAGCAGTCCCGTGCAATAGGATTTTAAATAGGTTTACGGACTCCCAGGCTGCTTGCCATTTCTGCGGCCTGGAGGAGTCCGTCTTTCACATTTATATCGAATGTGAGAGGTTGCAGCCCCTCTTTCATTATTTGAAGGGGCTGCTCCTCAATTTCTGGTTGCACTTCAGCCCCACGCTCCTGATCTACGGTCACCCGGTGCGGAGGGGAGCGGGTAGGTCGGAGGACCTCATCGTAGGACTGCTCCTGGGCCTGGCCAAGAAAGCCATTAATTGGTCCAGGCAGCGGGCGGTCGAGGGGGTCGTTCGGCCCGATTGCCTGCCTCTCTTCCGTGGCCATGTTTGCGCCCGGGTGGCCCTGGAGATGGAGCACGCGGTGTCCGCCGGCACGCTTGAGTTTTTCCGCGACCGGTGGGCGCCGCGGGGACTGGAGTGCATCGTCACCCCGGACTTCCAAATTTTAATTTGATTTATTAAGTTTCATTTAAAGTTTTAATTGATTTACAGTAAATTTGGGTTCTGTCCAACCAAAAAGAGGAACACCAGGTTATAGTCCAACAGCTTTATTTGAAATCACAAGCTTTTGGAGCGCTGCTCCTTCGTCACTTCACCTGACGAAGGAGCAGCGCTCCGAAAGCTTGTGATTTCAAATAAAGCTGTTGGACTATAACCTTAGCAGAGAGGCCAATAACCAGGGGGCATAGATTTAAAGGAATTGGTAGAAGGATTAGAGGGGATTTGAGGAGAACCTTTTTCACCCAGAGGGTGGTGGGGGGTCTGAAACTCACTGCCTGAAAGGGTGGTAGAGGCAGAAACCCTCATCACATTTAAAAAGAACTTGGATATGCACTTGGAAGTGCTGTAACCTACAAGGCTACGGAAGTGGGATTAGGCTGGATGGCACAGACATGATGGGTTGAATGGCCTCTTTCTGTGCCCTAAATTTCTATGATTCTAAAATGCTGGAAATACTCAGCAGCTCAGCTACCATCTGTGGAAAGACAAACAAAGCAAAAAGGGCTGATGAAAGGTCATCGACCTGAAACGTTAACTCTGTTTCACTCTCCGCAGGTGCTGCCTGACCTGCTGAGAATTTGCTGTTTTGAACTCAGAGTCCACTCCATGTGTTCACCGCTCTCTGGGGTCGATTATCACTGCTGACGGGGCGCTAACGGCCTCAAAATGGGGTCGGTGGCCTCATTGGACCGTTAACACCTCCGATGCGGACAGCACCGTCTTAAAAGGGGCCTTCCACCGGGTGTCCAAAGCGCCTGCCTGTTCCAGGTGATCGGCCCCTTTTAACGTGGAAATTGGGGACCTGTGATATAAATAGGACCCCGATTGCCATTTTAGGATGGGATTGGTGGGCACCTGCGCGGTGCTCCCTCTGACTAGTCCCACGGGCGATGGAGGAGGAGGGACCTGGCCAAAGGTCAAGTGTCGAATTGTTTTAGTGGGCCCAGGGGGAGCTTGGATGTCCTCCACGTTGGGCAGCATCCAGAGCTGGTCACGGTACTCGTGGTGCGGTCTGTGCCCACCTCCTCTGACCTGTACTCCTCTGTATTGACCGTGTCCTCCAACATTCTGTTGCCTGTTGATTGCTGCTATTGGTTGGACATACGGAGCATTTTCCTCCTCAGCTCTTTCAACACCATTCATGGAGACTTTGTCTTGCCCATGTTTTCCCTCCAATGGTGCAATACTTGACATTGATCCGGATTAAATTTCATCTGCCATTGCTTGGCCCACTCACATATTTGGTTGAGCTCACTGTAATTTCTAAGCTGCCCCCCTTCGATTCCACTGCCCCTCCGAGCTTGGGATCACCTGCACCTTTCACCAATTCACAGTGCCTTTCTGAATCCCAATCTACACTATAATCTACAATAACACTTTGGGATCTGAGTCATTTGCGACGTGACGTGTGGTGAGAGCTCGGGAGGAACAGGTGACTTTGGACCTGTGGTTCCCAAAGCTCTCCACCACTGGGGCTTTCCTCGCCTCGTGTCTGGGTCTGTTGTAGGCCAGAGATTGATGGCTGGGATTAGTCAACAACTCCATTATCTACCGGGATGGTAGAAGGTGAACTGGATGGAACTCAGGCTTTCTTGTTCCTATACAGAGCAAGAGAGGAGCATTCAGAGGACCACTGGCCAAGTCGTTTCAATAAAATAGAGAAAGTGAAGAAAGGTCGCGATAGAAAGGCAGCGGATCAAAGATCCTGGGGACACTTTGACGGACATGGTTGATTATGTTTGTGTGGTAAAACAGCATTTTGAATCCTGTGAATGGCTGATCACGTAATGTCGTTGAGAGATATGTTTTTGATGCCTTTTCTTCTGTTATATCTTCAAAGGATTGTGAACTGGCCTTCTCCCAGTAATAATCAGTCTGAAGCCATTGGAGCTCAGGCCAAGTCCGAGACCCCATGGAAAACAGCCTTGTTAGGGACTATGTTTCAACCGTTTGTTTTATATTGCGTGTTTGTGTAAGTGAAACACTTTTGTTGTTTTTGATATTCTGAGAAGAATGGTACCAGGGTTGAGGGACTTCAGTTATGCGGAGAGACTGAAGAAACTGGGATTGTTCTCCTTAGAGCAGAGAAGGTTAAAGGGAGATTTAATAGAAGTGTTCAAAATCATGAAGGGTTTTGATAGGAGAAATAAAGAGAGTCGGTAACCAGAGCAAACAGATTTATGATACAAAAGCAAAATACTGCAGATGTTGGAAATACTCAGCAGGTCAGGCAGCATCTGTGGAGAGAGAAACAGAGTTGGTTCATGTTTACTTAATACAATCAACCCAACAGGTCAGAGATCAATGGGCCTTCGAGCCCTGACTCCTGACTGGTTGGACAAAGGTCAGAACAACAACCCCCTTGATCCATGTTTAAGTAGGAAGGACGATTTGGAGATAATTTTTGAAAGCCCTGTTGATGTTTCCCAAAAAGCTCAAAGCTCATGGATCGTGGAAAAGTATTCTGAAACCTGCGAGATGAAAAGGACATTATTTGCTTAGTTAGAAAGCAGACTGGAAGGAGCTGGTGATTGTCCAGTGAGGAAAAAACATTTATGTGATGGCGTCGAAGTGACCCTCCTACTCTTACAGTGACTGAAAGACCAGTCGTGACATTGTTCACCAGGCCTAAAGGTTATATGGACTGTGGATTAACCGGCAGGATCATGATCAAATCACACACGTTGTAGATAAGCAACGTTGACGAATCCACTGCCGCTAAACTCGCTGGGAGGCGGAACTCGTCTATGACAGAGACAGCGGACAATAGCACCAGACTACGAGAAACTCTGTTATTATGTTATACGGGAGACGGAACAGAAGAAGCCAAGTTTTGGCCTCCCCCTATCACATAGAATAGGGGGAGCCCCCACCATCTCCCAGCCCAAAAATTGTATTGGTCGTAACCACGAAAGAAGCAAACGCGCTCAAGTGGTTCTTCGACGAGAAATCGCGGCTCCCGCACCGGTCCTTCAGGCCTCGCCTCTTTTACATCAAAGCGAATACATACTGATACATGTGCATTAACGTATGCATATGATATGTTGTCTGTTACTAAGGCTTTGCCTGGGGTTTTATCGGAGCACAAACTCAATAAGGACATTATCTCTCGTTTGTTTTTTGGCTTCACGTTGAATTTGTTTCCTTATTTGCATATCTGCAGCCATTCGCCAATTGGACAGCAGGTTTCTCTTCGTCCCCACATGGCAGACTCAGGGTTCCTTTACAGCAAGCCGCTGACTGGCTCAACAAAATGCCAATCACATTAGTACCCCGCCTTTCCATTTTGGTTATTGGTTGTTGGTAATGCCACTCAACCCTATCCGAGCCCTGTGATTGGTGAAGCGATGTGGGGGTGGGGGGGGGTCTGTTGGTTGTGAATCTTTTATTCAAACCAATAATACCAATTACATAGTAAAACCATTACATTCATCCATCAAAATACAGTACAAATACCCCCAAACAATACCACACTTTTTTTTATATTAAAATAATGCATCTCACTTAACTCCACATAAAACAACCCATTTCAACACCACAGTGTACAAACACATAGCACCATCACAATCCAACTAAATGCCACATATAACATCCACTCCAATAACCCAAGAAACCTGTTCCGCGCCAGTCCCACTGGCACCGCCCACCCGACCATCCACTCAATTGTTCTCCGTGCTGGGCCTCCCGCCCAGGCCACTCTCCTCCGGGTCTTCCACCTTGGGCCTTCTGCACCGGACCCTCCGCACCGGCATTCTGTTGGTTGTGTGCCGCCTCCCACAGTTGGCAAGCCCTGTGGGGATGTGTTGACAGCAGCAACTCCCAGAGTGGGACTGACTGACCTGTTCCTTCCTCCTTTGCCCTACTCGGTTCCCCCTTGCTCAGACCTGTCAGCTTTCACTCCTCTGGAGCCAGACTCACTCATTTAGCTTCAATATGCGATCTGTTCTTTATTCATTTTCGGGATAAGAACATAAGAAATAGGAGCAGGGGTCGGCCATTCGGCCCCTCGAGCCTGCTCTGCCATTCAATAAGATCATGGTTGATCTGCTACCTTAACTCCACTTTCCTGCACTATCCCCATATCCCTTGATATTCAAAAATCTATCGATCTCTGTCTTGAATATACTCAACGACTGAGCCTCCACAGCCCTCTGGGGTAGAGAATTCCAAAGATTCACCACTCTCTGAGTGAAGAAATTTCTCCTCATCTCAGCCCCAAATGGCCGACCCCTTATTCTGAGACTGTGACCCCTGGTTCTAGACTCCCCAGCCAGGGGAAACATCCTCCCTGCATCTACCCTGTCAAGCCCTGCAAGAATTTTGAGAGGGTGCAGAACATTCTGCGGGGGGAAGGGGAACAGCCAGAAGTCGTGGTCCATGTAGGAACCAATGACATGGGAAGGAAAAGACTTGAGGTCCTGCAGTCAGAGCTTCAGGAGCTCGGGAGGAGGTTATAGAGCAGGATCTCAAAGATAATAATCTCGGGATTACTCCCAGTGCCATGCGCCAGTGAGTATAGGAATAGTAGGATAAGACACAAAAAGCAAGGGACCCAGTACTGAGTCCTGCGGAACCCCACTGGAAACAGCCTCCAGTCACAAAAACACCTTTGCTTCCAGCCACTGAATCCGTTTTGGATCCAACTTGCCACTTTTCCTTGGATCCCATGGGCTTTACTTTTCTGACCAGTCTGCCATGTGGAACCTTGTCAAAAGCCTTGCTAAAATCCATGTAGACTACATCAAACACACTACCCTCATCAACCCTCCTCAAAAAATTCAATCAAGTTAGTCAGACATGACCTTCCCTTAACAAATCCATGCTGACTGTCCTTGATTAATCTGTGCCTTTCTAAATGACGATTAATACTGTCCCTCAGAACTTTTTCTAATAATTTACCCACCACCGAGGTTAGGCTGACTGGCCTGTAATTACTTGGTCTATCCCTTTCTCCCTTTTTAAACAATGGTACACCGTTAGCAGTCCTCCAGTCCTGTGGCACCACACCTGTAGCCAGAGAGGATTGGAAAATGATGGTCAGAGCCTCTGCTATTTCCTCCCTTGCTTCTCTCAACAGTCTGGGATACATTTCATTCGGACCTGGGGATTTGATTTACTTTCAAAGATGCTAAACCCCTTAATATTTCCTCTCTCACTATGTTTATCTCATCTAATATTTCACATTCCTCCTCCTTAACTACAATTTCTGCTTCGTCCCTCTCTTCTGTGAAGACAGATGCAAAGTATTCATTAAGAACCATGCCCACGTCTTCCGCCTCCACACTCAAGTTATCCTTTTGGTCTCTAATAGGCTCTACTCTTTCCTTAGTTATCCTCTTCCTCTTTATGTATTTATAAAACATCCTTGGGTTTTCCTTGATTTTACTTGCCAATATTTTTACATACCCTCTGACATGAATCTTGTATGAAGTAATACTGGGCGGCCTGCTGGTGGTGCTGTCCAGGGAGAGTATAAATACTCAGGCATGGGCCCAGCGTGCTTAGGACATTCCTCAACAGGAACTAGTGAAGGACACAACTAGATCTCCATGTTGGAAAACAGTTGATTAAAGCTTTGTTTAACGCTTAGACCAAGTGCCTAGTAGTTTTCGTACGTCACCCTCTCTTTTCTTTCCTAATTTCCTTTTCAATTTCACCCCTGCACTTTCTATACTCCTCTCAGTTTTCCACAATATTTACATCTCAGCTTAGCAAAATTGGTCTTTCCCCAATTGAGAACTTCTACTTTGTCCTTTTCCATAGCTATCCTAACACTGCCACTTATGTCACTTATGATCACTACCACCAAAATGCTCTCCCACTGATACCACTTCCACCTGCCCTGCTTCATTCCCTAAAACTAAGTCCAGAACCGCCCCCTCTCTTGTTGGGCTTGCTACGTACTGGCTAAAAAAGTTCTCCTGAATGCATTTTAAGAATATACCTTTTACACTGATTCTATCCCAGTTAATATTAGGGTAGTTGAAATCCCCTACTGTTACTGCCCTATTGTTTTTGCACTTCTCAGAAATTTGCCTACATATTTGCTCTTCTATCTCCCTCTGACTGTTCAGAGGACTATAGTACACTCCCAGCAGTGTGATTGCCCCTTTTTCGTTCTTCAGTTCAACCCATATGGCCTCATTTGATGATCCTTCTAAGATATCATCCGTCCTCACAGCTGTAATTGTTTCTTTAACCAATATTGCGACCCCCCTCTTCCTTTTTTATCCCCCTCTCTATCTCATCTGAAAACCCTGTAACCTGGAATGTTGAGCTGCCATTCCTGCCCTTCTTTCAGCCATGTTTCAGTAATAGCTATAATGGCCCAAAAATTCGGCTGTTCTCGGGTGAGTACTCAGTGTGTACTCACCCGTATTCATTCCCGAAGTGCCGGTTTCCTGCATGCACTGCGCATGCGCGGGAAACCGGCACTTCCAGTATGGCGAAGGGGGCGGTTCCTAGGTGAACCGCGTGCGCACTAGAGGCTGCGCGCACGCAGCACACTTAGGTTTTTTTTCAGGTTTCAATGCGAGGGTAAGTATGGAAGATTCTGTGCTAGTAAAAAGGAGGCGTAAGACCCCTTTTGAACAAGGTAAGTAGTTAAGTATAATTTTAAATTTTTTTCAACAGGTTTATCTTTTTTAGAGACTTTAAAGAAAGGTAAGTTTATTTTTATAACTTTTAAAAAGTATTTTAATTTTTTCAAAAATTTAAATTTTTGTTTAAAGTGGTTAATTTATTTAACTATAGTTATTTTATTAATGTGATGGTTTTTAAAAAAAATTATTTGAGGTTTAGCTGTTCTTTTGGGGCCGATTTCAATTCACAGATTTGACAGGTCTCCTGACAAATCTATGAATGAAAGATGGTCTGCTGCCATTGGCTCTGCATGGCCCACGTGATCCCAGGGGTCGCATCGCACTAACTGCGCCCCGGGACACGTGAGCACTGCGCGCCGGCACTAGGGAGAGGCCCAGGACCCGAAGTTCCTGCGGGGGCAAACAAGAACGGCAGACGTGGTAGGTGATATCGCGCGCGATCCTTACCCCCGCGGCAAGCCTCCGAATTGAATTTCTAGGCCATTATCATACGTGTCTATCTGTGCCCTCAGCTCATCTGCTTTATTCCCTAGACTCCTTGCATTGAAGTGTATACTATTTAGCACTGCCAAACTCCCTTGTTGTCTATTTTCTAGCCTTTGTTTCCTCTGCCCTCCAAACTCACTTACTAATTTCCAGCCTTCCATTTCCAGCTTTGCTTCTCTCCCTTCTGAATCCACTCTCAGGTTCCCATCCCCATGCCAAGCTAGTTTAAACCCTCCCCAATAGCACTAGCAAACCTCCTCGCGAGGGTATTGGTCCCGGTCCTGTTGAGGTGGAACCCGTCCGGCTTGTACAGGTCCCACCTTCCCCAGAAACGGTCCCAATGCTTTAGGAATCTAAAGCCCTCCCTCCTGCACCATCTCTCCAGGCACGCATTCATCTGTTCTATCCTCCTATTTCTGTACTCACTAGCACGTGGCACCAGGAATAATCTGGAGATTACTACCTTTGAGGTTCTGCTTATTAATCTCTTTCCTAGCTCCCGAGGGATGAGGGACCTCATCCCTCTTTCTGCCTATGTCATTGGTACCGATATGGATCACGACTTCTGACTGTACACCCTGCCCCCTCAGAATGTCCTGCAGCCGCTGAGTGACATCCTTGACCCTCACGCCAGGGAGGTAACATACCATCCTGGAATCACGTCTGCAGCTGCAGAAACACCTGTCTGTTCCCCTAACTGTTTAATCCCCTATAACTATTGCTTTTCTGACCTTCTTCCTTCCCCCCTGTACAACTGAGCCACCTGTGGTGCCATGGACTTGGCTCTGGCTGTACTCCCCAGAGGAACCATCGCCCTCAGCGGAACTGAATACCGGTTAGAGAGCGAGATGCACTCAGGGGTCTCCTGCACTACCTGCCTGGTCCTCCTTGTCTGTCTGGTGGTCACCCATTCCCTCTCTGCCTGCAAACTCTTAAACTGTGGGGTGACCACCTCCTGAAACGTGCTATCCACGAAGCTCTCAGCCTCGTGGATGCACTGCAGTGACACCAGCTGCTGCTCAAGCTCCGAAACCCGGAGCTCGAGCTCCTCCAGCTGACGACACTTCCTGCACATGTGGTTGTCCAGGACACGAGAAGCATCCTGGACTTCCCACAGGGCACAGGATGTGCATTCGACGGGACTGAGGTGCCCTACCATGCCTCTATGTATTAGACTACTAACTAAACTTCTTAGTTTAACCCTCTACAGTAACTTAGAGAGAAAAAGACAAAATTATTTACTCAAGTTTAACAAGAACTACTGAGATACTAAACACAAAGAACCTAATTAGATATCTAGATCCTGAACTTCGAGTCCTCGGGTTCTGTGGCTCCACTCCTCCTTTTGAGTTGGATGTGAGAAACCGCCTCCCTCCTTCCCACCGAATTCCTACTATCACCAAAATCTTCCACTCTGCTTGCGATCCACTCCGATTGTGATTCACCCAACTCTGTCTCCAAGCTCTGTGCTCAAGCTCGGTCTGTTGGAGGACAGATTGCTGGACTGCTGCAATATCGAAGTGTGACGTCACCAGAAAGCAGGTAAGTGATTGGTTGGTGAGTATTTCTCTTTTTTTTATACAAAACTTCAATTTTATTGTTTCTCGGGTATCTGTGGTGTAGCGGAGGCTGCTGGCATAAATTAACTGAAGGGTAAATAATAAATTTTTAATTAATTACATAGAATGGGAGAGCAGGTGATGTGTTACTGCTGCAATATGTGGGAGCTGGTGGACACCATTGATGTTCACGGTGAACACATTTGCAGTAAGTGTTGGCTGCTCGAGGAACTCCGGCTCCGTGTTGATGAGCTGGAGTCCGAGCTTCAAACACTGCGACACATCAGGGAGGGGGAGAGTTACCTGGACTCCGTGTTTCAGGAGGTAGTCACACCAATTAGAGTAACTAATTCAGAAGTAGCCCGTGGTCAGGGACAGGAAGGTGTGACTACGAGTGAGGCAGGTACAGGGACCCAGGAGGTAGTGTTAGAGGAGCCGCAGCCCTTGCTCTTGTCCAACAGGTTCGAGGTTCTTACTCCCTGTGGGGACGGGAGCGGGGACTGCAGGGAGGATGAGCAACCTGGCCACAGCACCGTGGTACGGGGGGCCATTCAAGTGGGGGGAGTAAAAAGAAATGTTGTAGTGGTAGGGGATAGTATCATTAGGGGGATAGATAGGGTTCTTTGCAGCCAAGAGCGAGAGTCCCGAAGGCTGTGTTGCCTGCCCGGTGCCAGGGTTAAGGACATCTCCTCTGGGCTGGAGAGAAACTTGGAGTGGGAGGGGGAGGATCCAGTTGTCGTGGTCCATGTTGGTACCAATGACATAGATCGGACAAGGAAAGAGGTTCTGCTGAGGGAGTTTGAGCAGCTAGGGGCCAAATTAAAAAGCAGAACCTCGAGGGTAATAATCTCTGGATTACTACCTGAGCCACGAGCAAATTTGGCTAGGGTAAATAAAATCAGGGAGTTGAATGCGTGGCTCAAAGACTGGTGTGGGAAAAATGGGTTTTGCTTCTTGGGACACTGGCACCAGTACTGGGGCAGGAGAGAGCTGTTCCGTTGGGACGGACTTCACTTGGCCAGTGCTGGGACTAGTGTCCTGGCGAATCGAATAACTAGGGCTGTGGAGAGGGCTTTAAACTAATTAGTGGGGGGGAGGTTTCAAGAGAGCAAAAAATAAAAATGACAACAGAGAGGGTCATAGACATAGGTAGCAGTAGGGGAATCACAAATCAGAGCGTGGCAGGAAGGGACAGAGTGTGTGGAGTAAAAGGTAAAGTGGTAAAAAGTGAAAAAGCAGGAACTAAGTGCCACAAAGCATATTTGAAAGTTCTCTATCTGAATGCACGTAGCATTCGTAACAAAATAGACGAGTTAATGGCACAAATAACTACATATGGTTATGATATTGTGGCCATTACAGAAACATGGCTGCAGGGTGACAATGCCTGGGAATTAAACATACCAGGTTATTTAACGATCAGGAAGGACAGGCAGGAAGGAAGGGGAGGTGGGGTGGCTATGTTAATAAAGGAAGGAATCACTGTAATACAGAGTAATGATATTGGGTCAAAAAATCATGATAATGAAACAGTTTGGGTGGAGATAAGGAATAATAAGGGGAAAAAAACACTAGTGGGCGTAGTCTATAGGCCTCCGAACAGTTGCAACTCTGTTGGACGGAGTATCAATCAGGAAATAGTTGAGGCATGTAATAAGGGAACATCTATAATTATGGGGGATTTTAACTATCATATTAATTGGACAAATCAAATGGGGCAGGGCTGCCTTGAGGATGAGTTCATTGAGTGTATTAGGGATGGGTTTCTTGAGCAGTATGTAACTGAACCGACCAGGGGGCAAGCAACCTTAGATCTGGTCCTGTGTAACGAGACAGGATTAATTAAAAATGTCCTAGTAAAGGATCCCCTTGGAATGAGTGACCATAACATGGTTGAATTCCATATTCAATTAGAGGGTGAGAAGGTTGGATCTCAAGCAAGCGTGCTAAGCTTGAATAAAGGAGACTATGAAGGTATGCGAGCGGAATTGAGTAGAGTGGATTGGGAAAATAGATTAAAGGGTAAGACGACACATGATCAGTGGTGTACATTCAAGGAGTTATTTTACAACTTCCAAAAAAATATATTCCACTGAAAAGAAAAGGGTGTAAAAGAAAGGACAGTCATCCGTGGCTAAGTAAAGAAATTAAGGATAGTATTCGACTAAAAACAAGGGCATATAAGGTAGCGAAATCTAGTGGGAGGACGGAGGATTGGGAAAACTTTAAAAGGCAGCAAAAAATAACAAAAAGATTGATTAAGAAAGGGAAGATAGATTATGAAAGTAAATTAGCAAAAAATATAAAAACAGATAGTAAGAGTTTTTATAGTTATATAAAAAGAAAAAGGGTGGCTAAAGTAAATGTTGGTCCCTTAGAGGATGAGACCGGGAAATTAATGGTGGGAAATATGGAGATGGCAAAAACACTGAATGAATATTTTGTATCAGTCTTTACAGTAGAAGACACTAAGAATATCCCAACACTGGACAAACAGGGGGCTATAGGGGGAGAGGAGCTAAACACGATCAAAATCACTAAGGAAGTGGTACTCGGTAAAATAATGGGACTCAAGGCGGATAAATCACCTGGACCTGATGGCTTACATCCTAGAGTCTTGAAGGAAGTGGCGGTAGGGATTGTAGATGCATTGGTAATAATTTTTCAAAACTCCCTGGATTCCGCTAAGGTCCCGGCAGACTGGAAAACTGCTAATGTAACACCCTTATTTAAAAAGGGCAGTAGACAGAAGGCTGGTAACTATAGACCGGTTAGCCTAACATCTGTGGTAGGTAAAATTTTGGAGTCCATTATTAAGGAAACAGTAACAGGACATTTGGATAATCATAATTTAATAGGACAAAGTCAGCATGGTTTTACGAAGGGGAAGTCATGTTTGACAAATTTGCTGGAGTTCTTTGAGGAAGTAACATATAGAGTGGATAAAGGGGAACCAGTGGACGTAGTGTATTTAGACTTCCAAAAGGCATTTGACAAGGTGCCACACAAAAGATTATTGCTTAAGGTAAAAAATCACGGGATTGGGGGTAATATTCTGGCATGGATAGAGGATTGGCTATCTAACAGAAAGCAAAGAGTTGGGATAAATGGTTCATTCTCAGACTGGCAATCAGTAACTAGTGGTGTTCCACAGGGGTCAGTGCTGGGTCCCCAACTCTTTACAATCTATATTAACGATTTGGAGGAAGGGACCAAGTGTAACATATCAAAATTTGCAGATGATACTAAGATGGGAGGGAAAGTAGTGAGTGAGGAGGACATAAAAAACCTGCAAGGGGACATAGACAGGCTAAGTAAGTGGGCAGAGATTTGGCAGATGGAATACAACACTGGAAAGTGTGAGGTGATGCACTTTGGCAGGAAAAATCCTAGAGCAATTTATTATCTTAATGGCAAGAAACTGGAGAGTACTGAAGTGCAAAGGGATCTGGGGGTCCTGGTGCACGAAACTCAAAAGGTTAGTATGCAGGTGCAGCAAGTGATTAAGAAGGCAAATGGAATGTTGGCTTTCATTGCTAGGGGGATAGAATATAAAAATAGGGAGGTATTGCTTCAGTTGTACAAGGTATTGGTGAGACCGCACCTGGAATACTGCATACAGTTTTGGTGTCCTTACTTAAGGAAAGACATCCTTGCTCTCGAGGCAGTGCAAAAAAGGTTCACTCGGTTAATCCCGGGGATGAGGGGGTGGTCATATGAGGAGAGGTTGGGTAGATTGGGACTCTACTCATTGGAGTTCAGAAGAATGAGAGGCGATCTTATTGAAACATATAAGATTGTGAAGGGGTTGGATCGGGTGGATGCGGGGAGGATGTTCCCGATGACGGGTGAGACGAGAACTAGGGGACATAGTCTTAGAATAAGGGGCTGCTCTTTCAAAACTGAGATGAGGAGGAACTACTTCACTCAGAGGGTGGTAGGTCCATGGAATATGCTGCCACAAAAAGCTGTAGAAGCTACAACATTAATTAAATTTAAAACAGAAATAGACAGTTTCCTAGAAGTAAAGGGCATTAAGGGTTACGGGGAGCGGGCAGGAATTTGGACATGAGTCTAGGTTCGGATCGGTCATGGCCCTGTGGGTAGTGGAGCGGGCCCAGGGACTGTGTAGCCTGATTCTGCTCCTATTTCGTGTGTGCAATTCTGTTAGATGTAGGAGATGGTTCTGTGATAGATAGTAGATTGGCGGTTAGGATCAGATCAGCCATGATCTTATTGAATGGCGGAGCAGGCTCGAGGGGCCGATTGGCCTACTCCTGCTCCTATTTCTTATGTTCTTATGTTCTTATGACACCCTGCAAGCTCTTTTGGACACTGTCATTCACAGCCATGATGGCAGCAGTCTGAGCTTCCACTGCAGCACTCAGGCACTGGGCGGCCGCTGCTCGTGCTGCAATGGAAGCCGTGAGATCGGCCGTCAGACGCTGCATCATGTTGGGTCCACAAGTGTGCGAATGGAGTTAGCCACCACGTCCATGCTTGAAAGGATGGGCTCCAAGCTCTGTGCAAAGCCATGTGAAAAGTTGGTGCCGGGCTCCTCCATACTCCTTGACATTGATGGCAGTCTTTCTGGCCAAGCCTGCCAATGCACCAAGCGTTTCGTTGTGTATACCCATCAGCGTCTTTCTGTAGGCTGACCCATCGAAGTGCTCATCTGTGTCCTCTGCAGTGGAACCCGTGCGTCAATGCTCCCCATCATTTTTTTTGGACTGCACAGCCCCTTTAATGGGCTGAGCGGCCCATTCAAATGCCACGCAGCTTAAAGGGAGCATTGCCGTGTGCGACCTCTCCCTCCAGCGAGCTGGCAGCTGTGCTATCCTTGCCCCCTGCCCTGGCTGACTCATGCCCAGTGTCTCACCACATGCAGATCCAGCCTCTGATCTATCCCGTAAGATACGCGCAGTGTCAGTATCTGAGCTAGTGGCTGCGACTGTGAAATCAAGTGACGGTGTTGTGTCTTCATCATCTCCCTCCACTGCCTGGCCAGGTTGCACCTCTTGGGCAGCTGAAAGGAGCAAGGTGCAAGGGTAAGGTTGTGGTGCGTGTTTCCACCATCTGCAGCATGTAACTCAGAAGAGAGTGTGGATGAGGGGGAAGTGGGATGTGAGAATCCATGGCCTCGCCCCTCCCTATCTCTGTAATCTTCTTCAGCCCCACAACCCCCCGAGATATCTGCGCTCCTCTAATTCTGCCCTCTTGAGCATCCCTGATTATAATCGCTCAACCATTGGTGGCCGTGCCTTCTGTTGCCTGGGCCCTAAGCTCTGGAATTCCCTGTCTAAACCTCTCCGCCTCGCTACCTCTCTTTCCATTTTAAGACGCTCCTTAAAACCTACCTCTTTGACCAAGCTTTTGGTCACCTGCCCTAATATCTCCTTATGTGGCTCGGTGTCAAATTTTTTGTCTTATAACACTCCTGTGCTGCACCTTGGGACATTTTACTACATTAAAGGCGCTATATAAATACAAGTTGTTGTTGAGAAGGAGGGTTAGGTATGAGGATACCGTCACCTTTGATGGTTTCAGACCCACCGCTGGCCACAGCCTCAGCAATGGGCGTCCCAATAATGGCCAGTGTAGCTGTAATGTATTATCACATGGTTTATTTTGAGCATGCTCAGTTTGCTCTGGCCTTGCAAACAAGCACCTTGACTAACAGCTCCTCGTGTCTCTGTCCTATCATTTGTTCTACCCACATATATTACAGTAGTGTCTCCTCCACGGGGGTTAGAATCTGGAGGCGGGCCTGTCTCCCTCCGGTTAGCTCCTGCTGCCTCTGGTTATCCACCACCTTATCCTGTGAGAGAGAAGGAAATGAGTCAGTGAGTGAAAGAAAGAAAGACTTGCATTTATATACGACCCAAAGCTCTTTACAGCCAATGAAGAACTTTTGAAGTGTAGTCACTGTTTAATGTAGGAAACACGGCAGCCAATTTGTGCACAGCAAGCTCCCACAAACAGCAATGTGACAATGACCCGGTAATCTGTTTTAGTGATGTTGATTGAGGGATAAATATTGGCTAGGACACTGGGGATAACTCACCTACTCTTTTTCGAAATAGTGCCATGGGACTACCTGAGAGGGCAGACGGGGCCTCGATTTAACGTCTCCTCCAAAAGTTAGTATCTCGGAGTGTCAGCCTAGATTTTGTGCTCAAGTCTCTGGAGTGGGATTTGAACCCACAACCTTCTGACTCAGAGGCAAGAGTGCCACCCACTGAGCCACGGCTGAGTGTTGTGGAATGTGTTTGGCTGATGATCCTGTCATGGTGGAATAGGTGGCAGTGTGTCCAAGCTGTGAGATGTGGGCGTGAGGCTTGCAGCAGTTCTTGTTATATATAAATGACCTGGACTTGGGTGTAGGGAGTGCAATTTTGAAGTTTGCGGGTGATCCAAAACTTGGCAACGTAGTAAATAGTCAACAGGATAGCAGCAGACTTCAGGAGGACACAGACAGACTGGTGAAATCGCAGACACATGGCAGATGTAATGTGGAGAAGTGTGAAATGATGCACTTTGGGAGAAACAGCATGGAGAGGCAGTCTAATCTAAATAGGACTATGTTGAGGGGGTGCAAGAGCAGAGGGACCTGGGGGTGAATATTCACAAATCCTTGAAGGTGGCCGGGCACGTTGATAAGGCAGTTAAGAAAGTGTGGGGGATACTTCGCTTTGTAAATAGGGGCATTGAATACAAAAACAAGATAGTTCTGCTAAACCTTTACTGGTTAGGCCTCAGCTGGAGTATTGTGTCCAATTCTGGGCACCACACTTTAGGAAGGATATCAAGGCCCTGGAGAGGGTGCAGAGGAGATTTACCAGGATGATCCCAGGGATGAGGGAGTTCAGTTATGTGGAGAGATTGGAGAAGCTGGGCTTGTTCTCCTTAGAGCAGAGAAGGTTCAGGGAGACCTAATAGAGGTTTTCAAAATTATCGGGGGTTTCAGTAGAGCAAATAGGAAGAAACTGTTTCCTCTGGCGAGTGGGTCAATAACCAGAGGTCATAGATAAGAGCTGGAGGGGAAATGGGGAGCCATTTCTTCACACAGAGGGTTGTTGAGATCTGGAACGCGCTACCTGAAAGGGTGGTGGAATCAGATTCCATTGGAACTTTCAAAGGGCAATTGGACATGTACTTGAAGAGGAAAAATCTGCAGGGTTATGGGGAAAACGCTGGGGAATGGGATTAATTAGACAGCTCATTCACAGGCGTGACAGGCCACATGGCCTCTTCTGTGCTGTAGGATTCTAGGTTTCAAATTTCCAGCATCTACAATTAGCTGCTTTTCACTTGGACTGCTGTAAAGCTGCCCAAAGTCGAGGAATGGAGAGAAAATCAAATCAAAGTTGAACACAAGCTGAACCAACAGCTCAGCTCCCCACAGTAGGTCCAAGCAATGGGGCCCCACAGCTCACATGTTAACCCCATACAGACCAAAGAAAGATCCACCATCGCTTCTCACTAAATTACTGAGGCAGAAAAAATCAAAGAGCAAATTATTACCTAAATGGAAAGAAACTGCAAAGTGCTACAGTATAAAGGGATCTGGGGGTCCTGGTGCATGAAACACAGAAGGTTAGTATGCAGGTACAGCAGGTGATCAGGAAGGCCAATGGAATCTTGGCTTTTATTGCAAGGGGGATGGAGTATAAAAGCAGGGAAGTCTTGCTTCAGTTATACAAGGTACTGGTAAGGCCACACCTGGAATACTGCGTACAGTTTTGGTTTCCATATTTAAGAAAAGATATACTTGCTCTAGAGGCAGTTCAGAGAAGGTTCACTCGGTTGATTCCTGAGATGAGGGGGTTGACTTATGAGGAAAGGTTGAGTAGGTTGGGCCTCTACTCATTGGAATACAGAAGAATGAGAGGCGATCTTATCGAAACATATAAGATTGTGAGAGGGCTTGATCGGGTGGAGGCGGGGAGGATGTTTCCACTGAGGGGTGAGACTAGAACTAGGGGGCATAATCTTAGAATAAGGGGCTGCCGTTTCAAAACTGAGATGAGGAGAAACTTCTTCACTCAGAGGGTAGTAAATCTATGGAATTTGCTACCTCAGAGAGCTGTGGAAGCTGCGACATTAAATAAATTTAAAACGGAGATAGACAGTTTCCTAGCTGATAAGGGAATTAAGGGTTATGGGGAGCGGGCAGGGAAGTGGACGTGAGTCTAGGTTCGGATCAGCCATGATCCTATTGAATGGCGGAGCAGGCCCGAAGGGTCGTATGGCCTACTCCTGCTCCTACTTCTTATGTTCTTATGTAACCCCGTCTTTAAACGGTTAAATGGTTTTCAAGTCAGGGTCATCCTGTGCTGAGCTTGGAATTGCTCCGTACTTTATTCTTAAACCTTCTGAACACCTTGGGGGAGAGAAACCAACTGACAAAAATAATATTTTTGCATCTTTTATGGCAGTGGGTGTCAAACATTTTTGGTTGAAGGACCCCTTTACAAATCGATTAGTAATCACCATCTGAATTATACCATATCATACTCAGAATATGAAAGTGCTTCATGTAAAGAGTTTTTTAATAACGCTTTTAAGAAACCAGGGGCGCGAGATTTGGTAGCGTCCCGTTTTGTGGAGGTAACACTGGCGAGGCGGGACATCCTGCTCCCGGCGAGGAAGTCGTGTCCCGGCCGCAAAATTTGCCTCACCGCCCCGCCCAGGAAGTGACGCGCAATGTCAGGCGCTCCACTTCCTGGTGGGGCGGTAACCGAGACGTGGTGCCGGGCTGCGCGATGGCGGCCAGGACTATGCCACGGAGGGCCAACCTGGAGGTCGGGCAAAAAAAGAAAATGGCGGCACGGGTCGCGGCCGCACCTCCCCTTTAAATACCGCCCCGTGAATGGAGGTCGGCCCGGTTCACGACCCGCGAGGCTGGCGCTGACACCGCCCGTGGCAGCCTCGCGGGGCGCAGCCGGATTTGTAAGGGGTCGCGGCGCACGGTGATGACGTCATTGCCGGAGGCGCGGCGGCCCGGGGCGCCTCAGCATCGCCCCGCCAAATTTTGCGGGAAACGCTTTTTTCCACCCCGGGCGAGAACCGTTTTGCGCCCCGTTAGCGCCCCCCAGACTGGCACAAGGGAGCCGAATTTCACAAATTTCAGTGAGATGGGCGTACCAGCTTCCCACACCAGTTCTGGGCACTCCACAGCAACAGACGGCCACTATTAGCGAGTCAGTGCTGGACAATTTTTAAAGCCGTCAGCAGGCTGGCCAAGGTGAGTGAGGGCACGAGCACGTATGTCAATGCTGGGATGCTGCTGGAAGCACGACTCACCGCCACACTGACCCACCCGGCACGTCTGCAACAGCTGCACTGTGGGATTGTTCGCGTTTGCGTGAACATGTTCAGGCACTTGGACCTCACAGGCGCTCTGATCGCCAGGGAGAGGAATCGTCTCGACCGGCAGGGAACACTTGTTGTAGTGCGAGTAAGAGCTTCGTGGGCCTCTGGGAGGAGGCGGGCGCAACCGTTGAGAATAATTCGCAAGAACTGAATCAGTGTTGGTTTTATAAAGGGGAGCAGGCTTGAAATGACCTGATTCTGTGATCACTGAAACTCCTGGACAGTTTCAGGAGTCAGGCTGGCTTTTGGTGCCATTAACATAGTGGAGAAGACATACCGACCATCACCGCCACAGGTTTACTTCTTCCCCCAGCACTATTCCTGGTCGAGAAGGCAGGCACGCGACCTGCTCACAAACCTCTGCCACTGGAGCTGGGTGTAAACAGATTATGCAAAGTGCCGCGTAGTTCACTCGCCAGTTGCTGCAGCCTCCACACACAGGAGAAAGGATCTCGCTCCAAACAAGAACTCAGCACAAAGTACAGACCCGGAGCCACAGCCGTACGTGCGCACCGTGCGCGGGCGAAACGTTTCGGGTCACAAAGCTCCGGCCTGCGCCCCCCCACCCACCCACCCAATAATAATACCCCTGGCCCGCGCCACCCCTCCCCACCCAATAATAATACCCCTGGCCCGCGCCACCCCTCCCCACCCAATAAAAATACCCCCGGCCCGCGCCACCCCTCCCCCCACCCAATAATAATACCCCCGGCCCGCGCCACCCCTCCCCACCCAATAATAATACCCCTGGCCCGCGCCACCCCCCCCCACCCAATAATAATACCCCTGGCCTGCGCCACCCCTCCCCACCCAATAATAATACCCCTGGCCTGCGCCACCCCTCCCCACCCAATAATAATACCCCCGGCCCGCGCCACCCCTCCCCACCCAATAATAATACCCCTGGTCCGCACCACCCCTCCCCCACCCAATAATAATACCACTGGCCCGCACCACCCCTCCCCCACCCAATAATAATACCCCCGGCCCGCACCACCCCTCCCCCACCCAATAATAATACCCCCGGCCCGCACCACCCCGCCCCCACCCAATAATAATACCCCCGGCCCGCACCACCCCTCCCCCACCCAATAATAATACCCCCGGCCTGCACCACCCCTCCCCCACCCAATAATAATACCCCCGGCCCGCACCACCCCTCCCCCACCCAATAATAATACCCCCGGCCCGCGCCACCCCCTCCCCACCCAATAATAATACCTCCGGCCCGCGCCACCCCACCCACCCAATAATAATACCCCCGGCCCGCGCCACCCCCCACCCACCCAATAATAATACCCCCGGCCCGCGCCACCCCCCACCCACCCAATAATAATACCCCCCGGCCCGCGCCACCCCCCACCCACCCAATAATAATACCCCCGGCCCGCGCCACCCCTCCCCACCCAATAATACCCCCGGCCCGCGCCCCCCCCACCCAATAATAATACCCCTGGCCCGCGCCCCCCCTCCCCAATAATAATACCCCTGGCCCGCGCCACCCCTCCCCCCAATAATAATACCCCTGGCCCGCGCCACCCCTCCCCACCCAATAATAATACCCCCGGCCCGCGCCACCCCTCCCCACCCAATAATACCCCCGGCCCGCGCCCCCCCCCCCACCCAATAATAATACCCCTGGCCCGCGCCCCCCCTCCCCAATAATAATACCCCTGGCCCGCGCCACCCATCCCCCCAATAATAATACCCCTGGCCCGCGCCACCCCTCCCCCCAATAATAATACCCCCGGCCCGCGCCACCCCTCCCCCCACCCAATAATAATACCCCCGGCCCGCGCCACCCCTCCCCCAATAATAATACCCCCGGCCCGCGCCACCCCTCCCCCCACTCTGATCCGTCACAACTCAGCGGTCCCTGGCCTCAAACCGAATAAATGCACGGTATGAGTAACCCAGGGGGATCCGCTCTCCTTGCCCATGTTTGACCTGAAGCCCTGAGACTTCATGGGGTCCGGAGTCAATGTTGAGGACTCCCAGGGCCACTCCTTCCCGACTGTATACCACTGTGCCGCCAGAACTAGTGGGTCTGTCCTGCCGGTGGGACAGGACACACCCAGGGACGGTCATAGAGGAATCTGGGATGTTGGCTGAAAGGAATGATTCTGTGAGTATGACTATTGCTCGAGTAGCCTGTGGGACAGCTCTCCCAATTTTAGCACAAGTTCCCAGTTGTTAGTGAGGAGGACTTTGCAGGGTCGACTGGGCTGGGTGTGCCTTTGTCGTGTCTGAATTCGATGCCTAGGTTGATGCTGTGTGGCCTGCCAGTTTTATTCTTATTATGCTTTTTTTGTAGTGGCTTAATAGGCCATTTAAGAGTCAACCACATTGCTGTGGAGTCAAATAAAGGCCAGACCAGGTGAGGACATTAGTGAACCAGTTGGGTTTTTACAATAATCCACTAGCTTCATGGTCACCGTTACTGATACCGGCTTTTTATTCCGTCTTAATCGTTAAGATTTGCATTTTAATCAGTCAGTGGTTTAAATCAATCTGAACTTTTCCAATTCAGCAAGAGGTGAAAACCTGCTCCAAATGCTGAACAATCAGACATTTCCTGATTAAAAGCCTCTCATCTTTACGCCGCAATAGTTTATTGTACATTGACTGTTTCCTATTTATACCCTGAAGATACGGAATATCTTTTTAATAACAATTTTGTCAATAAGGAAAATATGTTTTCCAAAGAAATTGCAGCGAGCTTTGCAGTAGTGCGGATGTGTTGCAGTTCCGTGCTCTTCCAACAGATGTCCTCGCCCTCCTTTGCCAAAAAACTCCCAGTTCCACATTAAACAGAGTTACAGTGTACGAGTAATTTGCGACGTGACGTGTGGTGAGTGTAAAATGCTCGGGAGGAACAGGTGACTTTGGACCTGTGGTTCCCAAAGCTCTCCACCACTGAATGGCGGAGCAGGCTCGAGGGGCCGAATGGCCGACTCCTGCTCCTAATTCTTATGTTCTTTTGTTCTTAACAAGCTGAGCAAGGTGTAACTTAGAGATCAAATTTCCCAGAGTCTTGAGCCCAAACAAACTAAGAGTTGCTTCATGTTGCATATTTACTTAATACAATCAACCCAACAGGTCAGAGTTCAATGGGCCTTCGAGCACTGACTCCTGACTGGTTGGACAGTGTGTCAAAGGTCAGAACAACAACCCCTTGATCCATGTTTAGGAAGGACGATTTGGAGATAATTTTTGAAAGCCCTGTTGCTGTTCCCCAACAGCCCAAAGCTCATGGATCGTGGAAAAGCGTTCTGAAACCTGTGAGATGAAAAGAAAAGAAAAGAAAGAGAGACTTGCATTTCTATAGCGCCTTTCTCAACCACCGGACATCTCAAAGCGCTTTACAGCCAATTAAGTACTTTTTGAAGTGTAGCCACTGTTGTAATGTGGGAAACGCAGCAGCCAATTTGTGCACAGCAAACTCCCACAAACAGATAGTCTGTTTTAGTGATGTAGATTGAAGGATAAATATTGGCCAGGACACCGGGGAGAACTCCCCTGCTCTTCTTTGAAATAGTGCCATGAGGATCTTTTATGTCCACCTGAGAGAGTAGACGGAGCTTCGGTTTAATGTCTCATCCGAAAGACGGCGCCTCCGACAGTGCAGCACTCCCTCCGCACTGCACTGCAGTGTCAGCCTAGCTTTTTGTGCTCAAGTCTCTGGAGTGGGACTTGAACCCACAACCTTCTGACTCAGAGGCAAGGATGCTACCCACGGAGCCACTGGCTGACACACATTTTGTGTTCAGTTGGAAAGAAAAAAAGAAAACCTTTCATGTCCACCGGACGTCCCAAAGTGCTTTACAGCCAATGAAGTACTTTTTGAAGTGCAGTCACTGTTGTAATGTAGTAAAGCAGACTGGACTGAGCTGGTGATTGTCCAGTGAGGGGAAACCATCTATTTTCAGATAAACTCATGCTGTGATGATGTCGGAGTGGATCTCCCACTCTTGCAGCGGCTGAGAGACCAGTCCGGGCATTGTTCACCAGGACTACAGGTTGCATGGACTGTGGATTAAGCGGCATTGTGTGTTATGACTAAAGGACCATGATTGGATCACACACTGTTTACATTGTATCATAGAATAGAATCAAAGAAAAATTACGACACGGCAGGAGGCCATTCGGCCCATCGTGTCCCTGCCGGTCGGAAAAGAGCTCTCCAGCCTAATCCCACCTTCCAGCACTCGGTCCGTAGCCCTGTAGGTTATGGCTCTTCAATTGCACATCCAAGTACTTTTTAAATGTGATGAGGGTCTCTGCCTCTACCACCCTTTCGGGCAGTGAGTTGCAGACCCCCACCACCCTCTGGGTGAATTTTTTTTCCTCATCTCCCCTCTAAACCTTCTACCAATTACTTTAAATCTATGCCCCCTGGTTCTTGACCCCTCTGCTAAGGAAAATAGGTCCTTCCTATCCACTCTATCTAGGCCCCGCATAATTTTATACACCTCAATCAAGTCTCCCCTTAGCCACCTCTGTTCCAAGGAAAACAACCCCAGCCTATCCAATCTTACCTCATAGCTAAAGTTTTCCAGTCCTGGCAACATCCTCGTAAATCTCCTTTGCACCCTCTCCAGTGCAATCACATCCTTCCTGTAATGTGGTGACCAGAACTGCATGCAGTACACTAGCTGTGGCCTGACTAGTATTGTATACAGTTCAAGCATAACCTCCCTGCTCTTAAATTCTATGCCTCGGCTATTGAAAGAAAGCATTCAGTATGCCTTCTTAACTACTTTATCGACCTTTAAGGATCTGTGGACGTACACTCCAAGGTCCCTCTGTTCCTCCACACCTCTCAATATCCTCCCATTAATTGTGTATTCCCTTGCCTCCTACATTTAAGTTTAAATCATTAATATATACTACAAAAAGTAAGGGACCGAGTACTGAGCCCTGTGGAACCCCACTGGAAACAGCCTTCCAGTCGCAAAAACTCCCCTCAACCGTCACCCTTTGCTTCCTGCCACTGAGCCAATTTTGGATCCAATTTGCCACTCTCCCTTGGATCCTATGGGCTTTTACATTTTTGATCAGCCTGCCATGTGGGACCTTGTCAAAAGCCTTGCTAAAATCCATGTAGACTACATCAAATGCACTGCCCTCATTGACCCTCCTTGTTACCTCCTCAAAGAATTGAATGAAGTTAGTCAGACACAACCTTCTCTTATTAATCTGTCCCTGATTAATCCGTGTCTTTGTAAATGAAGGTTTATACTGTCCCTCAGAATTGATTCCAGTAAATTGTCCACCACCAAGGTTAAACTAACTGGCCTGTCATTGCTCAGTTTATCCCTTCCTCCCTTTTTAAACAATGGTACAACTTTAGCAGTTCTCCAATCCTGGTGGCACCATTGGTGCAGCCAGAGAGGATTGGAAGCACTTGATTGGCACCCCAGAGAGGATTGGAACCGCTTGATTGGCACCCCATCTAGCACCTAAAAGATTACCGATTTCCTCCTTTTAATAGCCTAGAGACTGGTGTTGTCCAGCCATGAACGCATTGAATGGCGGTGCAGGCTCGAAGGACCGAATGGTGTACTCCTGCACCTATTTTCTATGTTTCTAGTATACGAACCTCGAACCTTGACCTGGCGTTGGCAAAACTATTATGACGTCATCAATGCTGCATAGCCAGAGTAATTGGATAGCTCGAAAATTTCCACGTTAGTGGGTAGGAAGGGTTGTCTCGCTCGCGCACAGAAGGCGATTCTGCTTTTTATTCGTGTTCCCCCAAAGGGGAAAGGGAGACGGAGCAGGAGAAACCAATACTTGGTCTCCCTCCATCACATGGAGTAGAGGGAGCCCCCACCATCTCCCCGTGCCAAAAATTACTAAATACGGCCAAAGCCGCTCATAATAGTAGACAGCACGGAGGAGAATCTTCAATGAGGCAGTCCCGCTCCCGCTCGTGTCTCTCAGGCCTCACCTCTTTTACATCACACCGACTGCGTACTGCTCATGAGCCGTCACCTATTGATATGGAATTTTCTTTGTTAGTAAGGCTTTGCCTGCATTTTTAATCGGAGCCCAAAATAAATAAAGAGCTATCTCTCGTTTCTCTTTTTGGCGACGCGTTTAATTTGTTTCCTTATTTGCATGTCTACAGGCATTCGCCAATCGGGCAGCGGATTCCTCATCGTCCTCACGTAGCAGACCCAGGACTGCTTAAAACAAAAATGAGAAGTCGTACAACACCAGGTTATAGTCCAACAGATTTATTTAAAATTACAAGCTTTCGGAGCTGTCGCCCCTTCCTCAGGTAGAGTAACTGTGAGAGAATCTCCCAGAATTCACAATATAAACACAGAAAAAATGCATTCAAATCTTTCCCTACATCAAAGACACACTAAGAGCACAGCCAAGACAATGAGATGTGTCCCAGGGGGTCCAACGTGTCAAAACACCTGCTGGCTGCATATCCTCTGCAGTTGAGTTTATTTCTTGTGTTAGTTTTTAAAAAATTAATTAAAGGATCTGAAAGCACAGCGTCAGTTTCCACATGTACGCTGACGATACCCAGCTCTACCTCACCACCACCTCTCTTGACCCATTCACGGGGCTGGATTTTCATAGGGCTGTGGAGGCGGGTTTGGAGGCGTGTGGGGGGTTAAAATTGCAAAAAGTGGCGGGCGGACCTGATCCCGCCTCCATGCAATTTTGATAAAATTGTGTGCGGTGTTCCTGACTCCGTCCCGCCTCCAAGAGGCGGGAGAAGCCATTAAAGCCCTTAACAAGCCCTAAATTGGCTCTGTAATGCCATTTTGAAACGTTTTAGCTAGTTTAACCCTTTTCCGACGTGAAGCACGCCTGATGTGAAACACGCCAGTGAAACCTGGCGGGAGCACAAGTGGATAGCTGACTATCAGCTGCAGGCCCACTATTACAACAAAGATGTGATGAAGGTAGTAGTAGTATTAGGACTGAAAGTCGCCTCTGATGCTGCTGCATTGAATGTCTTCAGAGACTGCCTGGCCTTTGCTGTGAGAGGACCTGGATGCAAAAAAAATTCTCTCTCTCTCTCTCTGAGCTGCTGCTCATTTTGCAAAGGCCAGGCAGTCTCTGAAGACCTTCAATGCAGCAGCAATGATGACATCATCAGAGGCGACTTTCAGACTGAAACCACTAATTGGTTCATGGGTTCCCACATGTTGGAACTCAATTGCCCAATTAGGTGAAAATTGCATCAATCTCCCACATCCAATTGCAGTCGGGTGGATAACACGAAATTTGGATGAAACGACCCCAACCCGCCCCAGTACCAAAATCCAGCCCATTGTCTCTAAATTGTCAGATTATTTGTCCAACATACAGTACTGGATGTGCAAAAATTTCATCCAACTAAATATTGGGAAGACCAAAGACATTGGGCTCGATTTTGTCAATGGGGACGTGATGGACGCAGGACTCCCACTTTTTGGGTTGTAGTCCCGCCTCCATCGATTTGTGGCCAACCCACGCTACTTTCCCTTGATTGACCTTGTTAAGCCCGCCCAGCGGGCTCAGCAGGCCAATTAAGGGACACCTGGATACTGGTGACGTCAGCGATTGACATTTCATCTGTCAAGAGCTTTTGACAGATGAAATATCAGCGTTTGACAGCTCTGTGAAGCTGTCAAACACTGACAATCTGTCTTCTAACTTGAGTCCTTCTACTCAGACTCAGTTGGAGAGCTCTCCAGACCAGAAAGCAGAGGCTGCAGCTTTTGACAGCTCAGCGGCCATTCTGCTTTCTGTGCCGGTGAGCTGAGGGACTCCCGAGAACTGAAGGGAGGAAGCCTGGAGGAGAAAGTAAAGGTAAGTAAAACTTATTAAAACACTTTACACACACCAAACACACTTACCTCTGCACTCATGCACCCATCACTCACCTGTACACCGGACATCTCGACCCCTCCAAGCCCTGCAGACCGACAGTCCGCCTCGTTAACTTGGCGTGGTTCGGAGCCGTCGGGCAGCCCACACTTCAGGGCTAAAAATAGGGGTTAGCCAAAAAACTGCCTGTTAACTACCTGTTAACAGGTAGTTAATTGGCAGTAATCCCCTTCCCGCCTCGGGGAGGCAGCTCCCAGCACAGGTCAGGTACCCGCCTCCTGGGGCATTGGCATGGAGGCGGGTTGGGGGTGGGATGGGTACGTGCCCCCCGAATCTGCAATTTTCCCACCACTCCCGCCTCCAAACCCGCCTCCACGGGGCTTGGAAAATCAAGCCCTCTGTCTTTAGTCCCCACCACAAACTCCGTTCCCCAGCCACCAACTCCAGCCCTCTCCCTGGCAACTGTCTGAGGCTGAACCAGACTGTTTGCAACATTAGTGTCATATTTGACCCCGAGATGAGCTTCCGCCCACATATCTGTGCCATCATTAAGACCGCCTGTTTCCACCTCCGTAACATCACCCATCTCCGCCCTTGCCTCAGCTCATCCATGCCTTTGTTACCTCTAGACTGGACTAGTCCAACGTACTCGTGCCTGGCCTCCCACATTCTACCCTACGTAAACTTGAGGTCATCCAAAACTCTGCTGCCCGTGTCCTAACTTGCACCAAGTCCCGTTCACCCATCACCCCTGTGCTCGCTGACCTACATTGGCTCCCAGTTAAACAACACCTTGATTTTAATATTCTCATCCTTGTTTTACAAATCCCTCCATGGCCTTGCCCCTTCCTATCTCTATAATCTCCTTCAGCCCCACAACCCCCTGAGATATCTGTGCTCCTCTAATTCTGGCCTCTTGAGCATCCCTGATTTTAATCGCTCAACCTTTGGTGGCCGTGCCTTCAGCTGCCTGGGCCCTAAGCTCTGGAATTCCCTGCCTAAACCTCTCCGCCTCTCTACCTCTCTTTCCTCCATTAAGATGCTCCTTACAACCTACCTCTTTGACCCAGCTTTTGGTCACCTGTCCTAATGTCTCCTTATGTGACTCGGTGTCAAATCTTGTTTTATGGCCTTCCTGTGAAGCGCCTTGGGACGTTTTACTACTTTAAAGGTGCTAGACATGTTGTTGTTGTCAGGGTGATAGACAGGTGTTTCTGCAACTGATGACGTGAGTTACACATGGTGTGTTGCCTCCCTGGTGCCAGGGTGAAGGAAATCACTGAACGGGTGCAGACCATTCTGCGGGGCAAAGGGGAACAGTCAGAAGTCGTGGTCCATGTGGGAACCAATGACATGGGAAGGAAAGCGACCGAAGTCCTGCAGTCAGAGTTTCAGGAGCTCGGGAGGAGGTTATAGAGCAGGGTCTCAAAGATAGCAATCTCGGGATTACTGCCAGTGCCACGCGCCAGTGTGTACAGGAATAGTCGGATAAGACAGGTTAATGCATGGCTGGAGAAATGGGGCAGGAGGGAGGGCTTCAGATTCCTGGGGCATAGGGACCAGTTCTGGGGCAGGGGGGACCTGTTCAAGGTGGACGGGTTGCACCTCAACAGAGCTGGGACCAATGTCCTTGCGGGGAGGTTAACTCGTGCTGTGGGGGAGGGTTTAAGCTAATTTGGCGGGGGGGTGGGCACCAGGATGAAACACTAGAGAGGAGAAACCAGGTACACAGAGAACATGGAGAGGCAAATAGCCCGAGAGTAAAGAATAGTTCAGAAGTAGGAGGGATCAGACAGGGGGCAAATGCAGGTGGACTAAGATGGGTTTGGAGTGCATGTGCGTAAATGCTGCTTTTATTCACACTTTTCCAGATTGAATTCCATTTGCCACTTTTCTGCCCTACGGACCAGTTAATCGATACCTTCCTGCAGTCTAAAGCTTTCCACCTCACTGTCAACCACACGGCCAATTTTTGTATCATCTGCAAATTCTTTATCATGCCCCCTACATTTAAGTTTAAATCATTAATATATACTACAAAAAGTAAGGGACCGAGTACTGAGCCCTGTGGAACCCCACTGGAAACAGCCTTCCAGTCGCAAAAACTCCCCTCAACCGTCACCCTTTGCTTCCTGCCACTGAGCCAATTTTGGATCCAATTTGCCACTCTCCCTTGGACCCTATGGGCTTTTACATTTTTGATCAGCCTGCCATGTGGGACCTTGTCAAAAGCCTTGCTAAAATCCATGTAGACTACATCAAATGCACTGCCCTCATTGACCCTCCTTGTTACCTCCTCAAAGAATTGAATGAAGTTAGTCAGACACAACCTTCTCTTATTAATCTGTCCCTGATTAATCCGTGTCTTTGTAAATGAAGGTTTATACTGTCCCTCAGAATTGATTCCAGTAAATTGTCCACCACCAAGGTTAAACTAACTGGCCTGTCATTGCTCAGTTTATCCCTTCCTCCCTTTTTAAACAATGGTACAACTTTAGCAAAAATGAGAAGTCTTCTCATTTTTGTCCACCCCAGTCCAACGCCGGCATCTCCACATCACAACTTTAGCAGTTCTCCAATCGTCGTGGCACCATTGGTGCAGCCAGAGAGGATTGGAAGCACTTGATTGGCACCCCAGAGAGGATTGGAACCGCTTGATTGGCACCCCATCTAGCACCTAAAAGATTACCGATTTCCTCCTTTTAATAGCCTAGAGACTGGTGTTGTCCAGCCATGAACGCATTGATGGCGGTGCAGGCTCGAAGGACCGAATGGTGTACTCCTGCACCTATTTTCTTTTTCTGTTTGTAGTATACGAACCTCTAACCTTCACACCAAACCTGGCGTTGGAAAACTATTATGACGTCATCGACGCTGCATAGCAAGGGCAATTGGATAGCTGGAAAATTCCCACGTTAATGGGTGGGAGGAGTTGTCGCGCACAGAACAGCAGGCGATTCTGCTTTTTGCTCGTGTTCCCCCAAAGGGGAAAGGGAGACGGAGCAGGAGAAACCAATACTTGGTCTCCCTCCATCACATGGAGTAGAGGGAGCCCCCACCATCTCCCCGTGCCAAAAATTACTAAATACGGCCAAAGCCGCTCATAACAGACGACAGCACGGAGGAGGATCTTCAACGAGGAAGTTCCGCTCCCGCTCGTGTCTCTCAGGCCTCACCTCTTTTACATCACACCGACTGCGTACTGCTCATGAGCCGTCACCTATTGATATGGAATTTTCTTTGTTACTAAGGCTTTGCCTGCATTTTTAATCGGACCCCAAAATAAATAAAGAGCTATCTCTCGTTTCTCTTTTTGGCGATGCGTTTAATTTGTTTCCTTATTTGCATGTCTACAGGCATTCGCCAATCGGGCAACGGATTCCTCATCGTCCTCACGTCGCAGACCCAGGACTGCTTTATAACAAGCCGCTGATTGGCTCAACACAATGCCAATCAGATTAGTACCCCACCTTTCCGTTTTGTTTATTGGTTGTTTGTAATGCCATTCAACCCTATCCGAGCCATGTGATTGGTGATGCGGTGTGTGGGGGCGGGCCTGTTGGTTATGTGCCGCCTCCCACAGTTGGCAAGCCCTGTGGGGAATTGTTGACAGCAGCAACTCCCAGAGTGGGATTGACTGAACTGTTCCTTCCTCCTTCCCCCTGCTCGGTTCCCCCTTGCTCAGACCTGTCAGCTTTCCCTCCTCTGGAGCCAGACTCACTCATTTAGCTTCAAAATGTGATCTGTTCTTTATTCATTCTGGGGATATTGGCGTCGCAGGCAATAATCCCTCTAAATTTTTTGGGTGCACGGCCCCTTTAACGGGCTGTGCGACCCTTTCAAATTTCAGCGCAAGCTCGGTTTTTCCATTCAAAAGCCGGTGAGCGGCCTGCGCGGGACCTCTAGACCGCAGCATGACTGCGCAACTTCACGGGAACATTGGTCGCTGGCGAGCCCACCATCTATTGCCTTCCCTTTCTTGCCCTTGAGAAGGTGGTAATGGGTCTTCTTGAACCGCTGCAGCCCGAGTGGTGCAGATACTTCCACGGTGCTATTGGGTAGGAAGTTCCAGGCTTTTGACTTGGTGACGATAAACGAACAGCGTTAGATGTCCAAGTGCTGAAGACCAGGGGAGTGCGGTCTAGAGAAAATCCACAGCACCGTGGAGCAAATGAATGCGTAGGAGTCACAGCAAAGTGTAGAAATGCAGTGGTCTCCTCCACCCTCACCTCCAACAACAAGTGCGAGGAGCTCATGGACTCTCTAAGAGTGAGACCATCCTATCAGCTGCCTCTGCCACTTCCCTTCCTTCCCCGAGCTTACCGGGTCAAACTACTTCTAAGGTTCCCCCCTTGCCCCCGCTCTGAACTCGCATCTTTCTCTAGTTTCTCTCCGATCTCCCCTCAGGCCCTCTCCAAGCTCATCTTGTCCAAGAGACCCACTTTCTGCTCCCTCGACCCTATTCCCACTAAACTGCTGACCACCCAACTTCCCTTCCTGGCCCCCATGTTAGCTGACCTTGTTAATGGTTCTCTCTCCTCAGGTACTGTCCCCCCTCTCCTTCAAATCTGCCGTCATCACCCCTCTCCTCAAAAAACTCACCCTTGACCCCCTCCATCCTTCCAAACTACCGCCCCATCTCCAACCTCCCTTTTCTCTCCAAAATCCTTGAACGTGTTGTTGCCTCCCAGATCCGTGCCCATCTTTCCCGGAACTCCATGTTTGAATCCCTCCAATCAGGTTTCTGCCCCTGCCACAGTACCGAAACAGCACTCATCAAAGTCACAAATGACATCTTTTGTGACTGTGACAAAGGTAAACTATCCCTCCTCGTCCTTCTTGACTTGTCTGTAGCCTTTGACACGGTTGACCACTCCATCCTTCTCCAACGCCTCTCCACCATCGTCCAGCTGGGTGGGACTGCACTCGTCTGGTTCCATTCTTATCTATCTAATCGTAGCCAGAGAATCGCCTGCATGGCTTCTCTTCCCGCTCCCGCATTGTTACCTCTGGTGTCCCCCAAGGATCTATCCTTGGCCCCCTCCTCTCATTTCTCATCTACATGCTGCCCCTTGGCGATATCAACAACAACAGCAACAACTTGTATTTATATAGCTCCTTTAACATAGTAAAACATCCCATGGCGCTGCACAGGAGTATTATAAGACAAAAAATTTGACACCGAGCCACATAAGGAGATATTAGGGCAGGTGACCAAAACCTTGGTCAAAGAGGTAGGTTTTAAGGAACGTCTTAAAGGAGGAAAGAGAGGTAGCGAGGCAGAGAGGTTTAGGGAGGGAATTCCAGAGCTTGGGGCCTAGGCAACAGAAGGCACGGCCACCAAAGGTTGAGTGATTATAATCAGGGATCCTCAAGAGGGCAGAATTAGAGGAGCACAGATATCTCGGGGGGGCTTGTGGGGATGAAGGAGATTACAGAGATAGGGAGGGGCGAGGCCATGGAGGGATTTGAAAACAAGGATGAGAATTTTGAAATTGAGGTGCTGCTTAACCAGGAGCCAATGTAGGTCAGCGAGCACAGGGGTGATGGGCGAACGGGACTTGGTGCGAGTTAGCACACGGACAGCCGAGTTTTGGATGACCTCAAGTTTATGTAGGGTAGAATGTGGGAGGCCAGCCAAGAGTGCATTGGAATAGTCAAGTCTAGAGGTAACAAAGGCATGGATGAGGGTTTCAGCAGCGGATGAGCTGAGGCAGGGGTGGAGACGGGCGATGTTACGGAGGTGGAAGTAGGCGGTCTTTGTTATGCTGCGGATATGTGGTCGGAAGCTCATTTCAGGGCCAAATATGACACCAAGGTTGCGAACAGCGTGGTTCAGCCTCAGACAGATGTTAGGGAGAGGGATGGAGTCAGTGGCTAGGGGATGGAGTTTGTGGCGGGGCCCGAAAACAATGGCTTCGGTTTTCCCAATATTTAATTGGAAAACATTTCTGAACATCATCTGAAAGCACAGCGTCAGTTTCCACATGTACGCTGACAATACCCAGCTCTACCTCACCACCACCTCTCTTGACCCATTCACGGGGCTGGATTTTCATAGGGCTGTGGAGGCGGGTTTGGAGGCGTGTGGGGGGTTAAAATTGCAAAAAGTGGCGGGCGGACCTGATCCCGCCTCCATGCAATTTTGATAAAATTGTGTGCGGTGTTCCTGACTCCGTCCCGCCTCCAAGAGGTGGGAGAAGCCATTAAAGCCCTTAACAAGCCCTAAATTGGCTCTGTAATGCCATTTTGAAACGTTTTAGCTAGTTTAACCCTTTTCCGACGTGAAGCACGCCTGATGTGAAACACGCCAGTGAAACCTGGCGGGAGCACAAGTGGATAGCTGACTATCAGCTGCAGGCCCACTATTACAACGGAGATGTGATGAAGGTAGTAGTAGTATTAGGTCTGAAAGTCGCCTCTGATGCTGCTGCATTGAATGTCTTCAGAGACTGCCTGGCCTTTGCTGTGAGAGGACCTGGATGCAAAAAAAATTCTCTCTCTCTCTCGCTCTCTCTCTCTCTGAGCTGCTGCTCATTTTGCAAAGGCCAGGCAGTCTCTGAAGACCTTCAACGCAGCAGCAATGATGACATCATCAGAGGCGACTTTCAGACTGAAACCACTAATTGGTTCATGGGTTCCCACATGTTGGAACTCAATTGCCCAATTAGGTGAAAATTGCATCAATCTCCCACATCCAATTGCAGTCGGGTGGATAACACGAAATTCGGATGAAACGACCCCAACCCGCCCCAGTACCAAAATCCAGCCCATTGTCTCTAAATTGTCAGATTATTTGTCCAACATACAGTACTGGATGTGCAAAAATTTCGTCCAACTAAATATTGGGAAGACCAAAGACATTGGGCTCGATTTTGTCAATGGGGACGTGATGGAGGCAGGACTCCCACTTTTTGGGTTGTAGTCCCGCCTCCATCGATTTGTGGCCAACCCACGCTACTTTCCCTTGATTGACCTTGTTAAGCCCGCCCAGCGGGCTCAGCAGGCCAATTAAGGGACACCTGGATACTGGTGACGTCAGCGATTGACATTTCATCTGTCAAGAGCTTTTGACAGATGAAATATCAGCGTTTGACAGCTCTGTGAAGCTGTCAAACACTGACAATCTGTCTTCTTACTTGAGTCCTTCTACTCAGACTCAGTTGGAGAGCTCTCCAGACCAGAAAGCAGAGGCTGCAGCTTTTGCCAGCTCAGCGGCCATTCTGCTTTCTGTGCCGGTGAGCTGAGGGACTCCCGAGAACTGAAGGGAGGAAGCCTGGAGGAGAAAGTAAAGGTAAGTAAAACTTATTAAAACACTTTACACACACCAAACACACTTACCTCTGCACTCATGCACCCATCACTCACCTGTACACCGGACATCTCGACCCCTCCAAGCCCTGCAGACCGACGGTCCGCCTCGTTAACTTGGCGTGGTTCGGAGCCGTCGGGCAGCCCACACTTCAGGGCTAAAAATAGGGATTAGTCAAAAAACTGCCTGTTAACTACCTGTTAACAGGCAGTTAATTGGCACTAATCCCCTTCCCACCTCGAGGAGGCAGCTCCCAGCACAAGTCAGGTACCCGCCTCCTGGGGCATTGGCATGGAGGCGGGTTGGGGGTGGGATGGGTACGTGCCCCCCGAATCTGCAATTTTCCCACCACTCCCGCCTCCAAACCCGCCTCCATGGGGCTTGGAAATTCGAGCCCTCTGTCTTTGGTCCCCACCACAAACTCCGTTCCCCAGCCACCAACTCCAGCCCTCTCCCTGGCAACTGTCTGAGGCTGAACCAGACTGTTTGCAACAGTAGTGCCATATTTGACCCCGAGATGAGCTTCCGCCCACATATCTGTGCCATCATTAAGACCGCCTGTTTCCACCTCCGTAACATCACCCGTCTCCGCCCTTACCTCAGCTCATCCATGCCTTTGTTACCTCTAGACTGGACTAGTCCAACGTACTCGTGCCTGGCCTCCCACATTCTACCCTACGTAAACTTGAGGTCATCCAAAACTCTGCTGCCCGTGTCCTAACTTGCACCAAGTCCCGTTCACCCATCACCCCTGTGCTCGCTGACCTACATTGGCTCCCAGTTAAACAACACCTTGATTTTAATATTCTCATCCTTGTTTTACAAATCCCTCCATGGCCTTGCCCCTCCCTATCTCTATAATCTCCTTCAGCCCCACAACCCCCTGAGATATCTGCGCTCCTCTAATTCTGGCCTCTTGAGCATCCCTGATTTTAATCGCTCAACCTTTGGTGGCCGTGCCTTCAGCTGCCTGGGCCCTAAGCTCTGGAATTCCCTGCCTAAACCTCTCCGCCTCTCTACCTCTCTTTCCTCCATTAAGATGCTCCTTACAACCTACCTCTTTGACCCAGCTTTTGGCCACCTGTCCTAATGTCTCCTTATGTGACTCGGTGTCAAATCTTGTTTTATAGCCTTCCTGTGAAGCGCCTTGGGACGTTTTACTACTTTAAAGGTGCTAGACATGTTGTTGTTGTCAGGGTGATAGACAAGTGTTTCTGCAACTGATGACGTGAGTTACACATGGTGTGTTGCCTCCCTGGTGCCAGGGTGAAGGAAATCACTGAACGGGTGCAGACCATTCTGCGGGGCAAAGGGGAACAGTCAGAAGTCGTGGTCCATGTGGGAACCAATGACATGGGAAGGAAAGCGACCGAAGTCCTGCAGTCAGAGTTTCAGGAGCTCGGGAGGAGGTTATAGAGCAGGGTCTCAAAGATAGCAATCTCGGGATTACTGCCAGTGCCACGCGCCAGTGTGTACAGGAATAGTCGGATAAGACAGGTTAATGCATGGCTGGAGAAATGGGGCAGGAGGGAGGGCTTCAGATTCCTGGGGCATAGGGACCAGTTCTGGGGCAGGGGGGACCTGTTCAAGGTGGACGGGTTGCACCTCAACAGAGCTGGGACCAATGTCCTCGCGGGGAGGTTAACTCGTGCTGTGGGGGAGGGTTTAAGCTAATTTGGCGGGGGGGTGGGCACCAGGATGAAACATTAGAGAGGATAAACCAGGTACACAGAGAACATGGAGAGGCAAATAGCCCGAGAGTAAAGAATAGTTCAGAAGTAGGAGGGATCAGACAGGGGGCAAATGCAGGTGGACTAAGATGGGTTTGGAGTGCATGTGCGTAAATGCTGCTTTTATTTCAGATTTCCAGCATCCGCAGTACTTTGCTGCTGTATGAGTGGACTCTGGGTAGCGGATACCTTTACTCATTTAAGAAGCAATTCGATGCAGTAATGGGGAGTATAGGGATGTTGTGGAGGGATGAATTAATATGGGCAAATGGCCTTTCCCACCGCCACGTATCTGGTGATCTGAAGTCCAGGCAGACTCCACACCTCTGTTGGATTGATGTGGAACTGGGAGTTTGTTGGCAAAGAAGGGCGAGGACATCTGTTGGAAGAGCACGGAACTGCAACACATCCGCACTCCTGCAAAGCTCGCTGCAATTTCTTCGCAAAAAATCAATATTTTCCTTACTTTATTTACAAAATTGTTATTAAAAATATAATCCATATATTCAGGGTATAAACAGGAAACAGTCAATGTACAATAAACTATTGCGGAGTAAAGATGAGAGGCTTTTAATCAGGAAATGTCTGATTGTTCAGCATTTGGAGCAGGTTTTCACTTCTTGCTGAACTGAAATTGATTTAAACCACTGATTAATTAATAAAATGCAAATCTTAACAATTAAGATGGAATAGAAAGCTAGTATCAGTAATGGTGACCATGAAGCTATCGGATTGTTGTAAAAACCCCAAAACAAAATGCAAATACACAACTCCTGCATCACTAGAATCATTAGTCCAGGTCTCCAGATTACCAGTAACATCAACCACTGCACTACCAGACCTACTCTCCGCTAAGGAAAACAACCCCAGCTTCTCTAGTCGCTCCACTAAAGTCCCTCATCCCTGGCACCATTCCAGTAAATCTCTCTGCACCCTCTCCGAGGCCTTGACATCCTTCCGAAAGTGTGGTGCCCAGAACTGAACACAGTATTCCAGCTGAGGCCTAACCACTGTTTTATAAAGGTCCAGCAGAATTTCCTTGCTTTTGTACTCTATTCCTCTATTAATAAAGCCAAGGATCACATATGCTTTTTTAACAGCCTTCTCAGTTTGTCCTGCCACCTTCAAATATTTGTGTTCATACACCCCCAGGTTTCCCTGTTCCTGCACCCCTCTTTAAAATTGTGCCATTTAGTTCATTTTGCATCTCCTCAGTCTTCCTACCAAAATGCATCACTTCACACTTCTCTCTGTTAAATTTCATCTGCCATGTGTCTGCCCATTTCACCAGTCTGTCTATGTCCTCCTGAATTCTGTTACTATCATCCTCATTGTTTACTACATTTCTGAGTTTCGTGTCATCTGCAAACTTTGAAATTATGCCCCGTGTACCCAAGCCCAGGTCATTAATACATATCAAAAAGAGCAGTGGTCCTAAAACCGATCCCTGGAGAACAGCCCTGAATTCTTCCCTCCAGTCTGAAAAACAACCGTTCACCACTACTTCCTGCTTTCTGTCCCTTAGCCAATTTCGAATCCACGCTGCCACTGTCCCTTTAATCCCACGAGCTTTAATTTTGCCAACAAGTCTATTATGTGGTACTTTGTCAAACACCCTTTGAAAGTCCATATACACAACATCAACCGCGCTACCCTCATCAATCCTCTCCGTTACTTCATCAAAGAACTCGATTAAGTTAGTCAAACACGATTTGTCTTAAACTAATCCGTGCTGGCTTTCATTTATTAGCCCATACTTTTCTAAATGCCAATTAATTTTGTCCTGGATTATTGTCTCTGAAAGTTTCCCCACCACTGACGTTAGGCTGACTGGCCTGTAGTTCCCGGTTTATCCTTCTCCCCTTTTTTTAAACACAGGTGTAACATTTGCAATCCTCCAGTCCTCTGGCACCACCCCCATATCTAAGGAGGATTGGAAGATTGTGGCCAGAGCCTCTGCAATTTCCATCCTTACTTCCCTCGGTAACCTAGGAGACATCCCATCCGGACCGGGTGACTTTTCTACTTTGAACGCTGCCAACCTTTTATGTACATCCTCTTTATCTATTTTTACCCTATCCAAGATTGCTACCATCTCCTCCCTTACTGCTACATTGGCAGCATCCTCTTCTTTAGTGAAGACAGATGCAAAGAGCTCTTTAGTACCTCAGCCATGCCCCCTGCCTCTACCAGAAGATCTCCTTTTCGGTCCCTAATCGGCCCCACCTTTCCTTTGACTAGCCTTGTACTATTTATGTCTTTATAAAAGACTTTTGGGTTCCCTTTTATGTTAGCCGCTAATCTATTCTCATACTCTTGCTTTTCCCCTCTTATTCCCCTTTATAGATCTCCTCTGTACTTGTTATATTCAGCTTGGTTCTCTACTGCATTATCAACCTTACATTTGTCATAAGCCTCCTTTTTCTGTCCCATTTTAACCTCTATATCTTTAGTCATCCAGGGAGCTCGAGCTTTGGATGTCCTTCCTTTCCCCCTCATGGGAATGTGTCTACACTGTACCCGAACCATCTCCTCTCTGAAGACCTCCCATTGTTCAGTGACTGTTTTGTCTACCAGTTGTTGATTCCAATCCACCAGGACCAGATTCCGTTTCAACTCCCTGAAATTAGCCCTCCTCCAGTTGAATATTTTCACGTTTAATTATTCATTGTCCTTTTCCATAACTATTCTAAACCTAATGATATTGTGATCACTGTTTCCCGAATGCTCCCCCACTGAAACATGCTCCACTTGCCCCACTTCATCCCTAGAACCAGATCCAGCGCTGCTACCTTCCTCATTGGGCTGGAAACACACTGATCAAGAAAGTTCTCTTGTACATATTTCAGAATTTCTCCCCCTCTTCTCCTTTACACCGTTACTATCCCAGTCTATATTAGGAGAATTCAAGTCCCCCGTTATCACTACTCTGTAGTTCTTGCATCTTTCTGTAATTTGCCTGCAAATGTGCTCCTCTATCTCTTTCCCACTATTCGGTGGCCTATAGTATACACCCAGTAGTGTACTAACTCCTCTAGTGTTCCTTAATTCTAAACAAATAGATGTTGTCTTTGACCCCTCAACTACATCATCCCACTCTAGTGCTATAAACGTTTCTTTGATCAATACTGCCAGCCTTCTCCTTTTTTCCCTCCCCTATCTTTCCTGAATACCTGTAGCCAGGAATATTAAGTTCCTAATCCTTCCCTTCTTTGAGCCAGGTCTCTGTTATTGTCATTCTATCATAGTCCCATGTGGTGCCTTGTGCCTGCAGCTCGCCAACCTTATTGACCACGCTAAGCGCATTTACACTCACGCACTTCAAACCCATCTTAGTCTGCCTCACATTTCCCTCTGTCTGATTCCTCCTATTTCTGAACTATTCTTTACTCTCAGGCTATTTGCTCTCCATGTTCTCTGTGTACCTGGTTTCTCCTCTCTAATGTTTCATCCTGGTGCCCATCCCCCTGCCAAATTAGTTTAAACCCTCCCCCACAGCACTAGCTAACCTCTCCACGAGGACATTGGTCCCAGCTCTGTTGAGGTGCAACCCGTCCACCTTGAACAGGACCCTCCTGCCCCAGAACTGGTCCCAATGCCCCAGGAATCTGAAGCCCTCCCTCCTGCACCATTTCTCCAGCCATGCATTAACCTGTCTTATCTTACTATTTCTATATTTACTAGGATCACAAGAACTGGCTGTTCCCCTTCCCCCTTCAAAATATTCTGCACCCTCTCAGTGATGTCCTTTCTCCTGGCACCAGGGAGGCAGCACACCATGCGGGACTCATGTCAGCAGTTGCATAAATGCCTGTCTATCCCCGACCAATGTTCCCAGTCAGCTCCAGGGATCCCGCACAGCTGGCTTGCTGGCTTTTCAATACAAAAACCGCGCATGCGCCAAAAAAAATGAGAGGAAACATTGCCCCTCGACTGTCAAATCCCCTACAGCTATGACCACTGCATTTCTACACGTTGCTGTGCCCCCCTGTGCAGTCATTTGCCCTATAGTGCAGTTGATGTGCTCTAGACTGCACTCTCCCGAGGTGTCGTCACCCTCACCAGTATTCAGCACTTAGACATATATCGCTTTTCCTTCATCGTCGCTGGGTCAAAATCCTGGAACTCCCTCCCTAACAGCACTGTGGGAGCACCTTCACCACACGGACTGCAGCGGTTCAAGAAGACCCATCGCCACCTTTCCAAGGGCAAGTAGGGACGGGCAATAAATGCTGGCATTGCCTGCGATGCCAACATCCCGAGAATGAATAAAGAACAGATCACATTTTGAAGCTAAACGAGTGAGTCTGGCTCCAGAGGAGGGAAAGCTGACAGGTCTGAGCAAGGGGGAACCGAGCAGGGGGAAGGAGGAAGGAACAGTTCAGTCAGTCCCACTCTGGGAGTTGCTGCTGTCAACACTTCCCCACAGGGCTTGCCAACTGTGGGAGGCTCCTCCACCTTTCGAAAGGCGGAGAAGACTAACTCCACTCACTCCAGCAGGAAAGCAGACGCCATTGCATCCCACTTGATACAAACATCAAAGGCTCCGGTGGACAAAGAATTTTGACGCCAGGTGAAGCGACAGCTTTCGACAAACTTGATGGCGGCACCAAGATCGTCAACTATGTCAGATCCATTCACCTTGGATGAACTAAACGCAGCCCTGTCGACAACCAAACCTGGAAAAGCTGCTGGTCCAGATGGTGTTTACCCCGAATTCCTAAAAGCACTGGGACCCAAAGCGAAGCGATGGTCGACCTCCTCCTTCTCCGAGGTTCTGGCAACCGGGAAAATTCCACCTATTTGGAGGGAGACTAAAATAATTGCCCTCCTGAAGCAGGGGAAGAATACTTGTGAAGCCTCCAGCTACCGCCCAATCTCTTTGCACTTGTTATAACATGCTGGAGAGGTTACTACTCCACAGACCAGCCCCCATCAGCGAGCCAACCATCCCCAAGGAGCAAGCAGGCTTCCGGAGCGGCCGTAACTGCTGCGACCAGGTGGTAGCTTTAACAGCGCACATCGAAGCAGGCTTCCCGCACCGGCTCAAGACCGCCGTAACACTCGTGGACCGGTCAGCGGCGTATGACACAGTATGAAAGCATGGGCTGCTTTTCAAGCTCGTCACCATTTTACCCTGCAGAACAACAATCCATCTTCTCAACTCCATGCTTAGCAACCGACGCTCCAGTGTGTACTCTGGCACCCAGAAGAGCAGATATAGGACATTGAACAACGGACTCCCACAGGGTTCTGTCCTGGCACCCATGTTATTCAACGTTTACACTAGTGGCCTGTCCGAAACAGAGTCCCGCAAGTTCGTATACGCTGATGACATTGCCTTGGCCACGCAAAACATGAATCTGTCCATCACCGAGGAGACCCTGACCAGTGGTTTACAGAGGATGGAGGTCTACTTCCGCCGATGGAGACTTCGGACAAACCCGCAAAAGACCGTTACCTCGACATTCCACCTCAACACCCTCAAGCAAACCAAGCTTTGAAAGTCTCCTTTTGCGACACAGAGGTAAACCAGGCCAAAAAACCCTCCTATTTAGGAGTCGCGCTTGATCGCACCCTGCCATATAGACAGCATCTCTAGAACCTTGGGAAGAAACTAAAGAGTAGGGTCAACCTGATCCAGAAACTCACCGAATCCACATGGGGAGCAGACGCTCAAACCCTCTGTACGGCAGCACTCGTCCTGGTGTACTCTACAGTGGAGTACTGCTCTTCGGCATGGCTATCAAGTCCGCATGTCAAATCCGTTGATGTCCAGCTGAATTCTACTATGAGAATTATCACCGGTACGCTTTAATCGACACCAACACCTTGGCTGTCCGTGCTTGCAAACACCGCACCACCACGAATATGCAGTCTCCAGAGGAAGTATTAAGGGGTTTAGCATCCTTGAAGGTAGATAAATCGCCAGGGCCAGATGAAATATATTCAAGGCTATTAAAAGAAGCAAGGGAGGAAATTGCGGAGACTCTGACCATCATTTTCCAATCCTCCCTGGCTCCAGGAGTGGTGCCATTGTACCATTGTTTAAAAAGGGAGGAAGGGATAAACAGAGCAATGACAGGCCAGTTAGTTTAACCTCGGTGGTGGGCAAATTACTGGAATCAATTCTGAGGTACAGTATAAACCTTCATTTAGAAAGACACAGATTAATCAAGGACAGTCAGCATGGTTTTGTTAAGGGAAGCTTGTGTCTGACTAACTTGATTGAATTCTTTGAGGAGGTAACAAGGAGGGTTGATGAGGGCAGTGTGTTTGATGTAGTCTACATGGATTTTAGCAAGGCTTTTGACAAGGTCCCACATGGCAGGCTGATCAAAAATGTAAAAGCCCATAGGATCCAAGGGAGAGTGGCAAATTGGATCCAAAATTGGCTCAGTGGCAGGAAGCAAAGGGTGACGGTTGAGGGGAGTTTTTGCGACTGGAAGGCTGTTTCCAGTGGGGTTCCACAGGGCTCAGTACTCGGTCCCTTACTTTTTGTAGTATATATTAATGATTTAAACTTAAATGTAGGAGGCATGATAAAGATATTTGCAGATGATACAAAAATTGGCCGTGTGGTTGACAGTGAGGAGGAAAGCTTTAGACTGCAGGAAGATATCGATGAACTGGTCAGTTGGGCAGAAAAGTGGCAAATGGAATTCAATCCGGAAAAGTGTGAGGTAATGCATTTGGAGAGGGTCAACAAGGCAAGGGAATAAACATTAAATGGGAGGATATTGAGAGGTGTGGAGGAACAGAGGGACCTTGGAGTGTATGTCCACAGATCCTTAAAGGTAGCAGGACAGGTCGATAAAATAGTTAAAAAGGCGTACTGAATGCTTTCCTTTATTAGCCGAGGCATAGAATATAAGTCATGATGTGGAGATGCCGGCGTTGGACTGGGGTGGACAAAAATGAGAAGTCGCACAACACCAGGTTATAGTAAAATTAAATAAATCTGTTGGACTATAACCTGGTGTTGTGCGACTTCTCATAGAATATAAGAGCAGGGAGGTTATGCTAGAACTGTATACAACACTGGTTAGGCCACAGCTAGAGTACTGCGTGCAGTTCTGGTCACCACATTACAGGAAGGATGTGATTGCACTGGAGAGGGTGCAGAGGAGATTTACGAGGATGTTGCCAGGACTGGAAAACTTTAGCTATGAGGTAAGATTGGATAGGCTGGGGTTGTTTTCCTTGGAACAGAGGAGGCTGAGGGGAGATTTAATTGAGATGTATAAAATTATGAGATGCCTAGACAGCGTGGATAGGAAGGACCTATTTCCCTTAGCAGAGGGGTCAAGAACCAGGCGGCCTAGATTTCAAGTAGTTGGTAGAAGGATTAGAGGGAAGATGAGGAGAACATTTTTCACCCAGAGTGTGGTGGCGGTCTGGAACTCACTGCCTGAAAGGGTGGTAGAGGCAGAAACCCTCATCACATTTAAAAAGTACTTGGATGTGCACTTGAAGAGCCGTAACCTACAGGGCTACGGACCAAGTGCTGGAAGATGGGATGAGGCTGGATAGCTCTTTTCCAACCGGCACGGAAACGATGGGCCGAATGGCCTCCTGTGTCATAATTTTTCTATGAATCTATGAATACAACCGCTATACCAGCAAAGACATGCCGATCCAGGCCGACTTGAACAACCTACCACCAACCCGGCTGAAATCTAGGCGGCCATTTTGGACCATCGCCAAAGCCCTTCAGCGATCTCCCCTCAGCCTTGATGACCAATGGCGAAATGCTTGGAAGAACTGCGACATACGGAATGGATTCCTTATAGAGGCCCCCACAGTACAACCCGAAGGATCAAACCTTCCTCGCAAACAATGGACAACCATCAACCACCTCAGAACCGGCCATGGTAGATGCTGCCACCTTCTCCATAGATGGAAGATTAAAGCATCCCTCATCATGTGACTGTGGAGCTCCTGATCAGACCCTGGAGCACATCATTGAGCACTACCCTCAGAGGAAATTCGCAGGCAGCCTACAAAATATTCATGCTGTTACACCGGAAGCTTTGGCCTGGTTATCTGACTTAGAGATTGACATTTGATTTGCTTTGCTACTACCATAGGAAAGAAGGAGACTGTGGGAGGCGGCACACAACCAGGAGACCCGCCCCCCACACCGCTTCCCCAATCACATGCCTCGGATAGGGTTGAGTGGCATTAACAACAACCAATAAACAAAATGCAAAGGCGGGGTTCTAATGCGATTGCCATTGTGTTGAGCCAATCAGCGGCTTGGTGTAAACCCCTGGGTCTGCGATGTGGGGACGAAGAGAACCCCGCTGTCCAATTGGCGAATGGCTGAAGATATGCAAACAAGGAAACAAATTCAACGTGCAGCCAAAAAAGAAAGGAGAGATATGTCCTTATTCTTTTTGTGCTCCGATAAAAATCCAGACAAAGCCTTGGTAACAGACAACATTTCATATCAATACGGTAAGGCCCATGTAGCAGTACGTAGTCGCTTTGATGTAAAAGAGGCGAGGCCTGAGGGACCCAAGCGGAAGCGGCACTTGTTCGTTGGTATGAGCGACCGTTGTTGTCGTAAAACAATTTTTGGACTGGGAGATGGTGGGGGCTCCCTCTACTCCATGTGATGGGGGGAGGCCAATATTGGTTACTCCTGCTCCGTCTCCCTTCCTCTGCGGGAGTGTATAAAGTGAGATCACAACTATCAGTAGTTTGGTGATATATTGGCACTGTCCTGTGACAGATAAACTTCGCCTCCCAGTGTAAACCATTCGGTGAGCGAATAATTTCCAATCTACCCAGTTACTGTTGGTCTGCGGCATCTATGACATCGCAATAGCTATTGACAGCACGCAGGTTCAGGGGTCAATGTTAGAGGTTAATATTAGCGGCTAGGAGTTGGGGTTAGGGGTTAACATTAGATGCTAGGAGTTGGGGTTCATAAAATAGAATCATAGAAATTTTACAGCACAGAAGGAGGCCATTCGGCCCATCTTGTCCATGCTGGCCAACAAAGCTATCCAATCTAATCCCACTTTCCAGCTCTTGGTCCATATCCTTGTAGGTTTCGGCACTTCAAGTGCATATCCAAGTACTTTTTAAATGTGATGAGGTTTCTGCCTCTACCACCCTTTCAGGCGGTGCTTTCCAGACCCTCACCACCCTCTGGGTGAAACAAATTCTCCTCAAATCCTCTCTAAACCTCCTACCAGTTACTTTAAATCTATGCCCCCTGGTTATCGGCCCCTCTGCTAAGGGAAATAGGTCTTTCCTATCCACTCTATACCTTCCTCCAGTCCGAAAAATAACCATTCACCACTACTCTGTTTCCTGTCACTTTGCCAATTTTGTATCCATGCTGCCACTGTCCCTTTTATTCCATGGGCTTCAACTTTGCTGGTGAGCCTATTATGTGGCACTTTGTAGAACGCCTTTTGGAAATTCATGTACACTGCGTCAACCACATTACCCTCATCAACCCTCTCTGTTACCTCATCAAAAAAACTCGATCAAGTTGGTTAAACACGATTTGCCTTTAACAAATCCATGCTGGTTTTCCTTAATTAATCCACACCTATCTAAGTGACTCTTAATTTTGTCCCTGATTATCGTTTCGAAAAGCTTCCCCACTACCGAGGTTAAACTTCTGGCCTGTAGTTGCTGGGTTTATCTTTACAGCTTTTTTTGAACAATGGCGTAACATTTACAATTCTCCAGTCCTCTGGCACCACCCCCGTATCTATGGAGAATTGGAATATTATAGCCAGTACCTCCGCGATTTCCTCCCTCAATTCCCTCAGCATGCTAGGATGCATCCCATCTACTCCTGGTGATTTATCTACTTTAAGTACAGCCAGCCTTTCTAATAGCTCTTCTTTATCAATTTTTATCCTATCAAGTGTCTCCACTACCACCTCCTTCACTATGTTTATGGCAGCATCTTCTTCCTTGGTGAAGACAGATGCAAAGTACTCATTAGTACCTCAGCCATACCCTCTGCCTCCATGTGTAGGTCTCCTTTTTGGTTCCTAATCGGCCCCACCCCTCCTCTTACTACCCTTTTGCTATTTATATGCCTGTAGAAGACTTTAAATTACCTTTTATTTTGGCTGCCATTCTATTCTCATACCCTCTCTTTGCCCCTCTTACTTTCTTTTTCACTTCTCCTCTATATGTAGCCTGATTCTCAGATGTATTTGCAACCTGACATCTGTCATACGCGCTCTTTTTCTGAGTTAGGGGTTAGGTTAAGATTAGAGGCTAGGAGATGGGGTTCAGGGTTAAGATTAGAGGCTAGGAGTTGGGGCTAGGGGTTAAGATTTAAAGTTAGCTGACTGGACAACACTGGTCATCTACAATTTAAAAAGTGTGAAGATCTGATCATGGTCCTTTAGTCATAACACACATTGCTGCTTAATCGGCAGTCCATTTAACCTCTAGCCCTGGTGAACAATGCCAGGCCTGGTCTCTCAGCCGCTCCATCAGTGGGAGATCCACTCCGACACCAGCACAACATGAGTTTATCTGAAAATAGATGGTTTCTCCTCACTGGACAATCAGCAGCTCCTTCCAGTCTGCTTTCTAACTGAGCAAATAATGTCCTTTTCATCTCACAGGTTTCAGAATGCTTTTCCATGAGCTTTGGGCTTTTTGGGGAACATCAACAGGGCTTTCAAAAATTATCTCCAAATCGTCCTTCCTACTTAAACATGGATCAAGGGGGTTGTTGTTCTGACCTTTGTCCAACCAGTCAGGAGTCAGGGCTCGAAGGCCCATTGATCTCTGACCTGTTGGGTTGATTGTATTAAGTAAACATGAACCAACTCTTTGTTTGTTTGGGCTCAAAACTCTGGGAAAGTTGGTCTCTAAGTTACACCTTGCTCAGCTTGTTAAGAACAAAAGAACATAATTAGGAACAGGAAGCAGCCATTCGGCCCCTCGAGCCTGCTCCGCCATTCAATAAGATCATGGCTGATCTTCGACCTCAACTCCACTTTCCCGCCCGATCTCCATATCCCTTGATTCCCTTAGAATCCAAAAATCTATCGATCTCAGACTTGAATACACTCAACGACTCTACATCCACAGCCCTTTGAGGCAGAGAATTCCAAAATTTCACAACCCTCTGAGTGAAGAAATTCCTCCTCATCTCATAAGAACATAAGAACATAAGAAATAGGAGCAGGAGTAGGCCAATCGGCCCCTCGAGCCTGCTCCGCCATTCAATAAGATCATGGCTGATCTGATCCTAACCGCCAATCTACTATCACAGAACCATCTCCTGCATCTAACAGAATTGCACACACGAAATAGGAGCAGAATCAGGCTACACGGTCCCTGGGCCCGCTCCACTACCCACAGGGCCATGACCGATCCGAACCTAGACTCATGTCCAAATTCCTGCCCGCTCCCCGTAACCCTTAATGCCCTTTACTTCTAGGAAACTGTCTATTTCTGTTTTAAATTTATTTAATGATGTAGCTTCTACAGCTTTTTGTGGCAGCATATTCCATGGACCTACCACCCTCTGAGTGAAGTAGTTCCTCCTCATCTCAGTTTTGAAAGAGCAGCCCCTTATTCTAAGACTATGTCCCCTAGTTCTAGTCTCACCCGTCATCGGGAACATCCTCCCCGCATCCACCCGATCCAACCCCTTCACAATCTTATATGTTTCAATAAGATCGCCTCTCATTCTTCTGAACTCCAATGAGTAGAGTCCCAATCTACCCAACCTCTCCTCATATGACCACCCCCTCATCCCCGGGATTAACCGAGTGAACCTTTTTTGCACTGCCTCGAGAGCAAGGATGTCTTTCCTTAAGTAAGGACACCAAAACTGTATGCAGTATTCCAGGTGCAGTCTCACCAATACCTTGTACAATTGAAGCAATACCTCCCTATTTTTATATTCTATCCCCCTAGCAATGAAAGCCAACATTCCATTTGCCTTCTTAATCACTTGCTGCACCTGCATACTAACCTTTTGAGTTTCGTGCACCAGGACCCCCAGATCCCTTTGCACTTCAGTACTCTCCAGTTTCTTGCCATTAAGATAATAAATTGCTCTAGGATTTTTCCTGCCAAAGTGCATCACCTCACACTTTCCAGTGTTGTATTCCATCTGCCAAATCTCTGCCCACTTACTTAGCCTGTCTATGTCCCCTTGCAGGTTTTTTATGTCCTCCTCACTCACTACTTTCCCTCCCATCTTTGTATCATCTGCAAATTTTGATATGTTACACTTGGTCCCTTCCTCCAAATCGTTAATATAGATTGTAAAGAGTTGGGGACCCGGCACTGACCCCTGTGGAACACCACTAGTTACTGATTGCCAGTCTGAGAATGAACCATTTATCCCAACTCTTTGCTTTCTGTTAGATAGCCAATCCTCTATCCATGCCAGAATATTACCCCCAATCCCAATCTCGGTCTAAAACGGCCGACCCCTTATCCTGAGACTATGCCCCCTAGTTCTAGACTCTCCAGCCAGGGGAAACACCCTCTCAGCATCTACCCTGTCAATCCCCCTCAGAATCTTATATGTTTCAACGAGATCACGTCTTATTCTTCTAAACTCCCAATCTACTCATCCCAGGAATCAATCTAGTGAACTTTTGTTGCACTGCCTCTAAAGCAAGTATGTTCTTCCTCAGATAAGGAGACCAAAACTGTGCACAGTACTCCAGGTGTGGTCTCACCAAAGCCCTGCACAATTGTAGGAAGACTTCCTTACTCTTGTACTCCAACCCCCTTGTAATAAAGGTAAACATGCCATTTGCCTTCCTAACTCCTTGCTGTACCTGCATGCTAACTCTGTTTCCTGTACGAGGACACCTAAATCTCTCTATATCGTTGGCAAACTTCGATTCATTACACATGTTGACTCCATCAATCACTGTTCTTACATTTTGGAGTTTTTGCACAAGATACTTTCTGTGAGTTTCACAGCACTGACCACCCCTGTAAGCAAACACTCGCACCCTACAACCTGGAGTGTGCACTTACCTGCCCAACGCCCCATGTTCAGGTAAATGTTACTGCCACGTGGATTCCTCAACTTTGAAGGCAGTTTATTAGACTGTGGCTCAGGCTATAAACAACTAGCCAGATTTATTCAACTGTAAACAGATAAATTAATAGCATTTAAACAAACAGTAGATTTACAGTATTTAAAGACTTTACGATTCATAGAATCATAGAATGATACAGCACAGAAGGAGGCCATTCACCCATCGTGCCCATGCTGGCTCTCTGAAAGAGCTCTCCAATTAGTCCCACTCACTGCTCTTTCCCCAGAGCCCTGCAAATTTCTCCCCTTCAAGTATTTATCCAATTCTCTTTTGAAAGTTATTATCGAATCTTCTTCCACCGCCCTTTCAGGCAGATCATAACTTGCTGCGTAAAGGAAGGCTCCTTAACTCTCCTCTGGTTCTTTACCAGTTATCATAAATCGGTGTCCTCTGGTTACCGATTCTCCTTATTTATTCTATCAAAACCCTTCATGATTTTGAACATCTCTATTAAATCTGTGCTCTTAAAATCTTCTCTGCTCTAAGGAGAACAATCCCAGTTTCTCAGCCTCTCCACGTAACTGAAGTCCCTCAGCCCTGGTACCATTCTTGTCAGAACACCAGAAACAACAAAAGTGTTTCACCTACACAAACATGTGATATAAAACAGACCGTTGAAACATAGTCCCTAACAAGGCTGTTTTCCATGGGGTCTCGGACTTGGCCTGAGCTCCAATGGCTTCAGACTGATTATTGACTGGGAGAAGGCCAGTTCACAATCCTTTGAAGATATAACAGAAGAAAAGGCATCAAAAACATATCTCTCACAACGACATTACGTGATCAGCCATTCACAGGATTCAAAATTCTGTTTTACCACAAACATAATCAACCATGTCCGTCAAAGCGTCCCCAAGATCTTTGATCCGCTGCCTTTCTATCGCGACCTTTCTTCACTTTCTCTATTTTATTGACACGACTCTGTATAGGAACAAGAAAGCCTGAGGTCCATCCAGTTCACCTTCTACCATCCCGGTAGATAATGGGAGTTGTTGACTAATCCCAGCCATCAATCTCTGGCCTACAACAGAATTGAGAGGTCGCACAACACCAGGTTATAGTCCAACAGTTTTATTTGAAATCACAAGCTTTCGGAGCTATCGATCGCCCCTTCCTCAGGTGAAGTAGTAAAGAAATACAGACTCGACAAAGCAGACATGAGGCGAGGAAAGCCCCAGTGGTGGAGAGCTTTGGGAACCACAGGTCCAAAGTCACCTGTTCCTCCCGAGCATTTTACGCTCACCACACGTCACGTCGCAAATTACTCGGACACTGTAACTCTGTTTAATGTGGAACTGGGAGTTTGTTGGCAAAGGAGGGCGAGGACATCTGTTGGAAGAGCACGGAACTGCAACACATCCGCACTACTGCAAAGCTCGCTGCAATTTCTTTGGAAAAAATAAATATTTTCTTTATTTTTATTCACAAAATTGTTACTAAAAATGTAATCCATATCTTCAGGGTATAAACAGGAAACAGTCAATGTACAATAAACTATTGTGGAGTAATTTATTTATATAGTGCTTTTAATATGGAAATAAACATCGCGAGACGCTCCACAGAAGTGTAATCAAACAAAAATTGACACGGAGCCCAAGAACGAGATATTAGGACGAGTGACTAAAAGCTTGGTCCAAGTGGTGGTTTTTAAGGAGGAGAGGGAGGTCAGAAACACTCAGCGGGAGTGTTTCTATATCATTTTCTCTGTTTAGATGTCAGATTTCCAGCATCTGCAGGATTTTGCCTTTCAATCTAATATAAATGTTACGGGCAAGGCTTGGCACTTCGGAGACTGAGGGCTGGATTTTGATACTGGGGCGGGTTGGGGTCGTGTCATCCACTTTTCGTGTTATCCACCCGACTGCAATTGGATGTGGGAGATTGATGCAATTTTCACTTAATTGGGCAATTGAGTTCCAGCATGTGGGAACCCATGAACCAATTAGTGGTTTCAGTCTGAAAGTCGCCTCTGATGATGTCATCATTGCTGCTGCATTGAAGGCTTTCAGACACTGCCTGACCTTTGCTGTGAGAGGACCTGGATGCAAAATGAGCAGCATCAGAGAGAGAGAGAGAGAGAGGGAGAGGAGAGAGCGAGAGAGAATTTTTTTTGCAACCAAGTCCTCCCAGGCAGTCTCTGAAGACATTCGATGCAGCAGCATCAGAGGCGACTTTCACACCTAATACTACTACACCTTCATCACATCTCCGTTGTAATAGTGGACCTGCAGCTGATAGTCAGCTGTCCACTTGTGCTCCCACCAGGTTTCACTGGCGTGTTTCACATCAGGCGTACTTCACGTCGGAAAAGGGTTAAACTAGCTAAAACGTTTCAAAATGGCATTACAGAGCCAATTTAGGGCTTGTTAAGGGCTTTAATGGCCTCTCCCGCCTCTTGGAGGTGGGACGGCGTCGGGAACCCCGCGACCGATTTTGTCAAAATTGCGTGGAGGCGTGTTGGAGTCGGGATGGGGTCGGGACCCCCGAATCTGCAACTTTAACCCCCCACACGCCTCCAAACCCGCCTCCACGGGTCACTGAAAATCCAGCCCTGAGCCTGCGGACCATAACTTCCAGGATGCATTGCACGGCCACCGCCTGCACCCCCGGGGTGGGAGAGGGGGGAGTGCGCATGTGCCGAGTGGCGGGGCTGAGCCGAGACATTCACTTGCTCCAGGAGCGAGGCTGCCCGAGCCAGCCTTTAATCTTTTAATCAGGAAATGCCTGATTGTTCAGCATTTGGAGCAGGTTTTCACCTCTTGCTGAATTGGAAAAGTTCAGATTGATTTAAACCACTGACTGATTAAAATGCAAATCTTAACGATTAAGATGGAATAAAAAGCCGGTATCAGTAACGGTGACCATGAAACTACCGGATTGTCGTAAAAACCCATCTGGTTCACTCATGTCCTTTAGGGAAGGAAATCTGCCGTCCTTACCTGGTCTGGCCTATATGTGACTCCAGACCCACAGCAATGTGGTTGAGTCATAGAATCATAGAATGGTTATAGCTCGGAAGAAGGCCATTCGGCCCGTCGAGCCTGTGCCGGCTCTCTGCAAAAGCACTTCAGCTAGTCCCACTCCCCCGCCCTTTCCCTGTAGCCCTGCAAATGTTTTTCCTTCAGGTACTTATCCAATTCCCTTTTAAAAGCCACAATTGAATCTGCCTCCAACACCCTTTCAGGCAGTGCATTCCAGATCCTAACCACTCGCTGAGTAAAATAATTTTTCCTCATGTTGCCTTTGGTTCTTCTGCCGATCACCTTAAATCTGTGTCCTCTGGTTCTCGACCCTTCTGCCAATGGGAACAGTTTCTCTCTATCTACTCTGTCCAGACCCCTCATGATTTTGAACACCTCTATCAAATCTCCTCTCAATCTTCTCTGCTCTAAGGAGCACAACCCCAGCTTCTCCAGTCTATCTACGTAACTGAAGTCCCTCATCCCTAGAATTATTCTCATAAATCTTTTCTGCACCCTCTCTAAGGCCTTCACATCCTTCTTAAAGTGCGGTGCCCAGAATTGTACACAGTACCCCAGTTGAGGCTGAACCAGTGTTTTATAAGGTTCATCATAATTTCCACGCTTTTGTACCACCGCACAGTCATTGTGGAGATGATGTCTCGACACCCTCCATCGTGTTGTGTGGCACTACCACTGTGCTAATTGGGATAGATTCAGAACTGATTTAGCAGCTCAAAACTGGGCATCCATGAGGCGCTGTGGGCCATCAGCAGCAGCAGAATTGTATTGCACCACAATCTGTAACCTCATGGCCTGGCATAGCCCTCACTCTACCATTACCATCAAGCCAGGGGACCAACCCTGGTTCAGTGAGGAGTGTAGAAGAGCATGTCAGGAGCAGCACCAGGCGTACCTAAAAATGAGGTGCCAACCTGGGGAAGCTATAAGACAGGACTACATGCATGCTAAACAGTGGATGCAGCATGCTATAGACAGAGCTAAGCGATCCCACAATCAACAGATCAGATCAAAGCTCTGCAGTCCTGCCACATCCAGTCATGAATTGTGGTGGACAATTAAACAACCAATGGGATGAGGAGGCTCCACGAATATCCCCATCCTCAATGATGGTGAAGCCCAGCATGTGAGTGCAAAAGACAAGGCTGAAGCGTTTGCGACCATCTTCAGCCAGAAGTGCCGAGTGGATGATCTATATCGGCCTACTCCTGAGGTCCCCACCATCACAGAAGCCAGTCTTCAGCCAATTCGATTCACTCCACGTGATATCAAGAAACAGCTGAGCGCACTGGATACAGCAAAGGCTATGGGCCCCGACAACATCCCGGCTATCGTGCTGAAGACTTGTGCTCCAGAACTAGCTGCGCCTCTAGCCAAGCTGTTCCAGTACAGCTACAACACTGGCATCTACCCGACAATGTGGAAAACTGCCCAGGTATGTCCTGTCCACAAAAAAGCAGGACAAATCCAATCCGGCCAATCCAGCACTAAGTGGCTAATAGTGACCATCTGTTGGTGCGGTGTACCCAGAATTGATGTGAGAAGCAGGCACAGCCATCTCACTGATATCTGTAAGTAAATACCTGGTTTCTTAAAAGCATTATGAAAACACTCTTTACATGCAGCACTTTCATATTCTGAGTATTATCTCGTCTAATTCAGATAGGGGGTCCGTGATTACTAATCGATTTGTAAAGGGGTCCTTCGGGGGTCCGTGATTACTAATCGATCTGTAAAGGGGTCCTTCGGGGGTCTGTGATTACTAATCGATTTGTAAAGGGGTCCTTCGGGGGTCTGTGATTACTAATCGATTTGTAAAGGGGTCCTTCGGGGGTCCGTGATTACTAATCGATTTGTAAAGGGGTCCTTCGGGGGTCTGTGATTACTAATCGATTTGTAAAGGGGTCCTTCGGGGGTCTGTGATTACTAATCGATTTGTAAAGGGGTCCTTCGGGGGTCTGTGATTACTAATCGATTTGTAAAGGGGTCCTTCGGGGGTCTGTGATTACTAATCGATTTGTAAAGGGGTCCTTCGGGGGTTCGAGATTACTAATCGATTTGTAAAGGGGTCCTTCGGGGGTCTGTGATTACTAATCGATTTGTAAAGGGGTCCTTCGGGGGTTCGAGATTACTAATCGATTTGTAAAGGGGTCCTTCAGGGGTCTGTGATTACTAATCGATTTGTAAAGGGGTCCTTCGGGGGTCCGTGATTACTAATCGATTTGTAAAGGGGTCCGTCAACCAAAAACGTTTGAGACCCATGGCCGTAAAAGATGCAAAAATAATATTTTTGTCAGATTGTTTCTCTCCTCCAATTAGAGACAAGGGGCTAGAAATTCGGTATCACCACAGTTGGGGCGCTAACTTTTGAAAAGTAGAAGAAGTAGCGCCAGGCGCTAATGATTCTCTCCTGCCGGGTAATTCAGCTTCAGCGCTCCAAGAGGGAAGTGGAGCGCTAAATCAAGCACTAACCACTTCTCCTAGGGCGCTAATGTCCGAGAGCGGGGCGGTAGCGGCAGAGCGCTGAACAATGTGGAGTGAAAAGATACCGGCATCGGAGGCTGCTTCCCTCGCTTGAAGGGAAGGGCCAATGATGGTGCACGACATACTTCTGCTCAGTTCTGTGTTGCCAGGCGACCTGCGCGACTGCCATTGCAGCTCCAAACACTCTCAGAGAGTGGAGGGCTTGGACCTCTCACAGCAATAAAGCATCAAAAACTTTCAGCAGGCGCCAGACTGGTGCAAAGAATAAAGTTTGGCCCACCTGAAATAGCGCTCCCCAAACGGCCAGTCATGTCAGCCGTGGCTCAGTGGGCAGCACTCTTGCCTCTGAGTCAAGAAGGTTGTGGGTTCAAGTCCCACTCCAGAGACTTGAGCATATAAAGCTAGGCTGATGCTCCAGTGCAGTACTGAGGGAGTGCTGCACTGTCAGAGGTGCCGTCTTTCGGATGAGACGTTAAATCGAGGCCACGTCTGCCCTCTCAGGTGGACGTAAAAGATCCCATGGCACTATTTCGTAAGAGAAGGGGAGTTATCCCTGGTGTCCTGGGGCCAATATTTATCCCTCAAATCAACATCACTAAAACAGATTATCTGGTCATTATCACATTGCTGGTTGTGGGAGCTTGCTGTGCACAAATTGTGACTGCCGTGTTTCCTACATTACAACAGTGACGCCATTTCATTGTCTATAAAGCGCTTTGAGACGTCCGGTGGCCGTGAAAGGCGCTATAGCAATGCAACTCTTTCTTTTAGCCGAGGTGACAACGCCTCCTCTTCCTGCCGTTGTTCATGCCCGGTGATGCAGTAGGGGGGGTGGGAGGCAATTTCACATCCGGGGCGGTAGCGGGGGCGCTGCGCACTTTATTACGTCGTGATCTGCGAGGCGCTAGAGGGCGAGGCGGTAAGTGTTAGCGCCAGCGTTAGACTGGCAGGATAGTTTGCGGGCGTGGCTGAATTCGTCGCGCCCGGTCGCCAACCCTTCCCCGGGCGCTAACAGGAGGCGCAAAGCAGCCGGATTTCTCTCCCTCAAGGTGTTCAGAAGGTGTAAGAATAAAGTACGGAGCAATTCCAAGCTCAGCACAGGGATGACCCTGACTTGAAAACCATTTAACCGTTTAAAGACGGGGTTAAACCTCAGTAATTTAGTGAGAAGCGATGGTGGATCTTTCTTTGGTCTGTATGGGGTTAACATGTGAGCTGTGGGGCCCCATTGCTTGAACCTACTGTGGGGAGCTGAGCTGTTGGTTCAGCTTGTGTTCAACTTTGATTTGATTTTCTCTCCATTCCTCGACTTTGGGCAGCTTTACAGCATTTGATGCTTCAAATGTCCAAGTGAAAAGCAGCTAATTGTAGATGCTGGAAATTTGAAACCTAGAATCCTACAGCACAGAAGAGGCCATGCGGCCTGTCACGCCTGTGAATGAGCTGTCTAATTAATCCCATTCCCCAGCGTTTTCCCCATGACCCTGCAGATTTTTCCTCTTCAAGTCCATGTCCAATTGCCCTTTGAAAGTTCCAATGGAATCTGATTCCACCACCCTTTCATGTAGCGCGTTCCAGATCTCAACAACCCTCTGTGTGAAGAAATGGCTCCCCATTTCCCCTCCAGCTCTTATCTATGACCTCTGGTTATTGACCCACTTGCCAGAGGAAACAGTTTCTTCCTACTTGCTCTATCGAAACCCCCGATAATTTTGAAAACCTCTATTAGGTCTCCCTGAACCTTCTCTGCTCTAAGGAGAACAAGCCCCGCTTCTCCAATCTCTCCACATAACTGAATTCCCTCATCCCTGGTATCATCCTGGTAAATCTCCTCTGCACCCTCTCCAGGGCCTTGATATCCTTCTGTGGAAACGTGAATAAAATGGACGACGAATTGGCTTACAAAGAATGGCTTTGCACAAGGAAAGTCTAGATTAGATTAAAGAGTGCAAAGCTAGCAGAAAGGAGAGAGACCTGCCCCAGCCTGGGGCCAAGATGATTGACTAGCTATTGTGCGGCGCCCAATCACGATCCGGCACTTTAGGGAGGCAGGTGCAGCAGTGAGACAAGTCAGGACTTGCCCGCCAGACTGAAGACCAGGTCATGGCCAAACTGAAAGGGCTAAAGGGACCCCCATTGGAGAACGCTTGTTGCCAGGGAAGTGATGTAATGACCCATGCCTCACTGTATAAAAGGGGCTTCCCTGCCGGTACTCTCGCTCTCTCTCTTTTTGGCTAGAAGCCGTGTGGATCATCAAGAGGGTCAGACACCTCCCGGGGACGTAAATGCTGGCAACACGTGCCTAACCCGGTGTGACTCTCGGGACACGAATGTACGGTAGAGAACCTCAATGTACTGTGTAACCATCGCCGAACAGTTGGAAGTAATAAAGTGTTGTTTTAACTCTCCGAACCCTCGAGCCTGAATTACTCTTCGTACAGCGGAACTCCAGACGAGAACCTAGGAAAACCCGGTTCTAACAACTTGGCGTAGTCGGCAGGATCGCAAGACATCAAGAAAGGGGAAAAAGGTAAGCGCTATTGTGCCCTTTTTGCACCCTGTCTCTGCGATCTTTATTGAACGAACCAACCGGGTAGCGTACCCTCTGGCTGGCGGTTAACGGAGCACAGTGTCCCATTGCTAGCACGCGACGGAGTCTGGGACTCTGATCTATTGATAAACTTATTCGTTAAGTCTACGACCTGTGGCAACATGACGGAACCAAGTAAAAAACCAACGACGGAAAAAGGAGGCAAAGCCCCTCCCGAAACCACGTTAGAAGAAATAGTAATCCAACTTAAACAGTATATAGAAAGTACATTCGATGTCCCACAACATGAATATAATATTGAACAAAAATTTGGTGCCTCAAAAGGACAATGGTCCCTTGATGATATAAAAAGAGCATGGGGCAAGACCACCCGTATGAAAGGAGGGAAAAGAAAAACGGGCTGGGTATTGGCCACCTTGAAACAGTGTAGGCAGAGGGGAGAAATAACTCGGAAAGCGGCAGAGGCCAAAGAAAGAGAACAAAAAATAGCTCTCCATGAACAAATAACAAAATATAAAACCGAGTTAGAGGAACACCAAAAATGCCTTGAAAAAGCAAACGAAAGAGCAGAAAAGTGGAAGGCAAAAACCAAGAAGGAAAGGGAGGCACATAGGGAAAGCCCAAAAGTGGTGACGATTACCCCGACGCCCTTGTACCCTACCTATCCTGCAGCCCCCCTTACAGCCCCTCCGGCATATGAACAGCCCACACCCCAACCCCGATCAGACGAAGCCCATATTGCTAAAATAAATACTCCTCTTCCGGACTCATCAGACGAAGGAGATATAACCGAGAAACCACCCCCACGCCTTGCCCCCATCAGATTACAAAAACATGAAGTAGGCGGCCGAAATCTCCGAATTTATACCTATTACCCGGCCAACCCAAAAGATATAGATCAATGGGCAACTGATATGCCGCACCCAAAGAAAAGCGGAGTAAAAGCCTGCAGTTCTTGGAACGAAAAAGAACAATCTATAACCTGCACCCATTTGATGGATGCCAGGTTATAGCAGTAGTAGTTAGCGCAAGAGAGTCGGCCGCCCTGACGGCAATAGTAAATATGACCGTCACCAGATGAGCAAACGCCCTACTTAACGCAGCCAGACAAGCACACCAAGTGGCATTAGCGGCGCATCAAGCAGCCCACCCACCTCCAGCTGCCGGAGCCGTACTCCCTGCCATACCACCTCCAGCTCCACCAGTCCTAATAGTCCCCCCTGACCTAGCTATGATAGAGTCAGAAGCCGATAGGACAGAAGGGTGGACGACCATTAGAAATTGGCTACAGGAAAGGGGCCCAACCAATCCAGACTGGTCCAAAATAGCCTCCTGTGTCCAAAAAGAAAAAGAAGACCCCAATGACTTCGCCGTTCGTTTTGCTAACCAGTGGATAGAGTACTCTGGCATGGGACAGAATACCGAAGCAGAGGTGGATGCCTGCACCCATGAACCCTTAAAAAATGCATTTATGAATGGTTTGAGACCTGACCTGGCAAAATTGGTAAAATTAACAATGGCAGACTGGAAAACAAATGCAGTCTCTTTTGCGAACTTGACCCAACAAGCCGTAACCCAGGATAGAGAACACTGTGCCAATCTCCGAGTCATGAAACTAAACCCCCCCGGAGCGAGCAAGCTCTGCACCCCCCTCGGAAACCCAGATAAGAAACCAGGCACTTGCTGCAAATGTGGGAAAGAGGGACACTGGACGAGAACATGCCGAGTGGGTAACAGGGGTAGAGGAAGAAGCAACAATGGAGGAAGAGGTGGGGGAGGGCAATGGCAAGGACGGGCAGTCCCAGATAATCAACCCGGTACAAACCCGTGGCAGACCCTGGGCGCCGCCGGCCTTTATGACACCCAGACAATTACCTCCTCCCCACCGACCCTTAGCCCTGGAGAAATGGCGATAGTGGAAATGTACCGGAACTCAAACTCCACCGGAAGGGAAACCTTCGATGGCATGGCCCGACAGCAAGCAAAAAACTAATAGACCCCACCAACGAACCCCCGAAGGTAGAGGTACCTTGGCAATTGAGAGCATTAATCACCCAAGCCAGGGACGGCCTCTATATGACTTTGTTGGTGGGAAAAACAGATAATTCACCCCCACTGAAAGTAGACTGCCTATTGGACACAGGAGCAGAATTGACGGTCTTCCCCACACAATATGCCCAAGAATGCCCGCTAGATGGGAAAACTGAGAAAGCCTTAGGGGCCAGTGGAGAAGACATCATCTTACATAGAACCCACAAAATGACCTTGTGTTTCGGCCCCCATGAAACAAGGGAACATATATGGATTGGACCCGTCACTGCCCCCATCATAGGCTTGGACATATTGACAAAGCTAGACTTTAGCCTACACTTCACTGGGAATGGAGGCATAGGCTGGACGGTCCAAAACGGCCCCCGCAGGATAAGAGCTGTGAAAGAGAATAGTAAGGACGAGTGGGGACTGAAGGACCATCCTATCTGGGCGCGAGATAAATATGAGTGCGGAACCCTACGGATAGATCCCGTAACGTTCACAGGGAAGCCGCCACCTTCTACAAAACAGTACCCTATAAGCCCCGCCGCCATCGCCGGCATTTTGCCTATAATCGAACAACTGTAAAAACGAGGGGTGTTAATTAAGACACACTCTGCCTCCAACAGCCCCATGTGGCCAGTGGTAAAATCCAGCGGACAATGGCGACTGACCATTGATTATCGCAAGGCCAACGAGTGCATAGAACAAAAGACCCAATTGGTGGCGGACCCGTCAGTTATTTTTAACTCCTTGGGATCTGAGGAAGAAATCTTCTCAGTAATCGATATGGCCAATGGCTTTTGGGCCGTACCCTTAGCCAAAGAGGTGCAGCCGTGGTTCGCCTTTACGGTAAACCAACAACAGTACACCTGGACAAGGATGCCACAGGGCTTCCACAGTAGTCCTACGGTGTACCACCGAGCGATACAGACAGACCTACGAACACTGCCCCCTCTGGAATCTACGGTGATCCAATATGTAGATGATATCCTTATAGCCTCAAAGACAGAAGAGCAACACCGGAAAGACCTTCTGATAATCCTAGGGCACCTAGAGCGGGCAGGACACAGAGCAACGTGGGATAAAGCACAGATTAATAAAACCACAGTCACATACCTAGGACAACAGATATCCAAGGGAAATAGGGAACTGACGGCGGATAGGAAAAAAGCAATTCAAATGGCCGCATGCCCACGGACCATTAAAGCCCTGAGATCATTTCTAGGCCTGTGTAACTTCAGCCGCCTCTGGATAGAATCATACAGCCAAAAGGCGCAGCCTTTGACCAAACTGCTAAAGGACAATCCGGGTTCCAGGGATCAGATCGCATTAAACCCAGAGCAAATGAGAACGTTCGAAGAACTGAAGCGCGCCCTATGTAGCGCACCGGCTTTAGCCATTCCCGATGCGCGGATGCCATTCCGCCTCTACGTACACGAAAAGGATGGGTATATGACAGCAGTACTAACCCAGGCCCACGGAGATAGACACAGGCCCGTAGGATACTATAGTACCCAGTTGGATTTGGTGGCCCAAGGATGGGGTAGCTGTCTGAGAGCTATGCAAGCAACCTGCCTAGCAATAGAAGTTACAGCCCCGGTAGTTTTATCACAAAAGTTGGTGGTTCAATGCCCGCACACCGTCCATGCTATGTTAGGAATGAATAAGGTAGCTCAAGTGACCGCCTCTCGATGGACCCGATGGACCACGATTATGGAAACAGATAATTTGATCATTACTAAATCCGGGCCGGGCAATCCAGCAAGCAAGATGCCCCTGACAAACCCCGAAGAACTAGAAAGTGACCACAACTGTGTAAACCTGTTAGACGCCATGCAGGAAAGGGCTGAGACGCAGGAACTGCCTTTACACAATCCCGAAATGGTCCTTTACACGGATGGGTCATCCTTTGTGGAAAAAGGAACCCGATTAACAGGGTGGGCGGTCACAACAGAATTTGCAGTAATAAGAGCAGGAAGTATGGGAGGAGGGACCTCAGCACAACAGGCAGAACTAGTCGCCCTCACCCAAGCCTGTCTCTATGCTCGAGACAAGACGGCCAATATATATACCGATTCTAGATATGCCTTTGGCATCGCTCATGACTTCGGACAACTATGGAAACAAAGAGGTTTTCTGACAGCTGCAGGTACACCCATAAAAAATAGAAGAGAGGTAACAGCATTAATGGATGCCATTCAGTTACCCAAAGAAGTGGCCATATTAAAATGTAAGGGCCATAACAAAGAAGATACCCCTGAAGCCAGGGGCAATGCTAGGGCAGACGAAGCAGCAAAATATGCCGCCCGTACCATTGCCCCCCCAACACCTCAGGTGCGATATATCATGACAAACAACGACCATCTTACTCATGCAAAGAGAGACCCCAAGGGAGGAACAATGGACATGGTTAGAAAATGGGTTGCAACCCAATAAAGATGGCATATGGCAACATCTCAAAACGGGAGCAGTAGAATGCCCAAAGGAACTGATGCCGTTTTTGGCCCAACAAATACACTCGTGTGGACACATAGCCGCACAGCAAATGACAGCCAGATTCCAGAGAAACTGGTGGGCAAAAGGGTTTCGAACTCAAGCCCAAAGAATAGTGGAGCAATGTGTGACATGCCAAAAAGTAAATCCCGGACAAAAAATTGAAGTACCAATGTTAAAAGCACCCGCTCCAGCAGGGCCCTTCCAACATTTGCAGGTTGACTATATTTCCTTGCCAAAATGTCAGGGATATACAGATGTATTGGTGATGGTCGACCGCTTTTCACGATGGATCGAAGCCACCCCAGTTAGAAGCGCCACCGCTGCTGCAACCGCGAAAGTCTTGTGTAAAGACTACATTCCTAGATGGGGCGTGCCCTTATGTATTGACTCAGACCAAGGCACACATTTTACGGGAGAAATAATTAAAGAACTTTGTAGACTACTACAAATAAAATGGTCACTGCATTGCCCATACCACCCCCAATCATCAGGACAAGTGGAAAGAGCAAACAGGACAATTAAACAACGGCTCACTAAGTACCACTCGGAAGGAGTGCCATGGCCTCAGGCCCTACCCCTCGTCCTATGTAGTATTAGAGCCACCCCGAATAGGACCACTGGACTCAGTCCCTATGAGGTCGTTACCGGTAGACCAATGTCGCTACCCGGAACAATAGATCTACGTAGGGCTGACATTCATCTTCTAAGTGATACAGTATTAAAGTATTGTAAAGATCTAACCGATGCTGTCAGTTTTGCTTCCCAACAGGTCAGTGCAGCTTGGCAAGAACCCCCACCGGAGGACACAGTTTAGTCCCCGGGCTACAAGTTTGGGTGAAGAAAATAAAGCCAGCCCCCCTGGAAGACAAGTGGGAAGGCCCATATGTCATCCTGCTGACCACAGAAGCAGCCGTGAAAGTACAAGGAAAAAAAGCTTGGATACACGCAACACACGTGAAAAGAGATATGACAGGAGCCTCAACAGAAGAATAAATTGGACTTATTGTGGACTATGATTCCCATCAGCATACTGTTAGCCATCTCCTTTACCCCTTTTCTAACATGGGTAGGAAGTATAGAGAATAACCTATTTTATCAGACCCACCTACAGATACACGGAAACCGGAGTGTATGTTACCCTCTAGCAACATCAGTGGAATCCTTGTTTGCAGCCACACCAGGTTGGCAACCCCTCCCACTATATACCGCCCACACCACGAAACAGAAATGCGAGGGCCAGACGGGCCGATATAGCCAGGGCATTCGAGGGCGATGCGTGCAGCTAATAAGCTCGACAGACCCCGTTTGCCGAGGGCCCGCGGATAAGAACTGCACAACGTCAGGTAGCTATCCCCTGTGTTTTACAGGTAAGGGATGGGGATGCGTATATGCCCTTGTCCCCCAGGACAATACCTGCATACAACAACAATGTGCCCGACACCGCTGTCAGGCACCCAGGGGCCAGCTGGCCTGTACATGCGATGAACAAAGGTGCTTTAATGTGACAGCAGGAAGACAATTTATTTGTGGTCGGTGTAATGGGACCCATGTATCATCCAGTAAATGGACCTTCCCATTTGATACATTTCAGCTGTCCGGGTCTGGGGGAAACTCAAATGACCCCCTTAACTATTATTATAAACAGTTTGCGAAGGTTGATAGCCGGGAGGTCAAATGCTACCGAGCAAAGAACGGATTTGCGTTCCTCCTCAATGGAACATATACAACAGCGACGCCAAAACTCCCCTCTCTCTTAGGAGTAATCGCCCCCGTAGCTGTTCCCTGCCCCACCAATATACCATCCAGACGGAAACGCCGGGCAGTCTCCAAGGAGTTCTGTGCAGATTGGCGGGACCCGACCACACTGGGTAGCTCGGTAGGGTGGGGTATTCTTTCGGCCATATCACTGGGAGGGGGCGCAGGAGTAATAGCAGCCAAGAATAGGAATTATCTAATGTGCGGAATCACCCTCCTGGGCAATAGCACCATTAAAGCATTAACCACCATAAATAAGGAAATGGCAACCCTACGTCTTTTTAGCATGCAAAACCGATATGCTTTGGACTACCTCTTGGCACAAGAGGGAGGTGTGTGTCTGATTATAGGAGACAAATGTATCACAAACGTCGATAGTGAGAAACAAAATATCCAAGACACTGTAGACAAGATTAAAAATCAACTGGACGACTTCATTGAAGCCGGAGGGGGTGAAGGATGGTTTGCATGGCTGAGAACATTGGGACAGAAATTAATGTATAGTTTGATTGTTATAAGTGGTGTAATTTTGGGAATTATTATTTTTGTAACTATTATCAAGTGTTGTATAAAACGTGCAGGAGCTACTATATCCCCTCACCTCTCCCGAATTAGGGTAGAAGTAGACGCAGCAGAGGAGGCGAAATCCCCAGAGGAAGCCTGTTCGGTCCTACACAGTTATCTGTAAACTCGAAATGAAAACCCTTTTGGTTGTGTTCATGGCCAGAACACAAACAAAACGGAGCCACGGGGTATGGTCTTGATAAAGTGCACTATCAAGAGGATACCTCGTATATAATGATTCTTGGAGATTGTACAAAGAATCAAAGGGAGGAATGTGGAAACGTGAATAAAATGGACGACGAATTGGCTTACAAAGAATGGCTTCGCATAAGGAAAGTCTAGATTAGATTAAAGAGTGCAAAGCTAGCAGAAAGGAGAGAGACCTGCCCCAGCCTGGGGCCAAGATGATTGACTAGCTATTGTGCGGTGCCCAATCACGATCCGGCACTTTAGGGAGGCAGGTGCAGCAGTGAGACAAGTCAGGACTTGCCCGCCAGACTGAAGACCAGGTCATGGCCAAACTGAAAGGGCTAAAGGGACCCCCATTGGAGAACGCTTGTTGCCAGGGAAGTGATGTAATGACCCATGCCTCACTGTATAAAAGGGGCTTCCCTGCCGGTACTCTCGCTCTCTCTCTTTTTGGCTAGAAGCCGTGTGGATCATCAAGAGGGTCAGACACCTCCCGGGGACGTAAATGCTGGCAACACATGCCTAACCCGGTGTGACTCTCGGGACACGAATGTACGGTAGAGAACCTCAATGTACTGTGTAACCATCGCCGAACAGTTGGAAGTAATAAAGTGTTGTTTTAACTCTCCGAACCCTCGAGCCTGAATTACTCTTCGTACAGCGGAACTCCAGACGAGAACCTAGGAAAACCCGGTTCTAACACTTCCTAAAGTGTGGTGCCCAGAACTGGACACAATACTCCAGCTGAGGCCTAACCAGTAAAGGTTTAGCATAACTATCTTGTTTTTGTATTCAATGCCCCTATTTACAAAGCGAAGGATCCCCCACACTTTCTTAACTGCCTTATCTACGTGCCCGGCCACCTTCAACGATTTGTGAATATTCACCCCCAGGTCCCTCTGCTCTTGCACCCCCTCAACATAGTCCTATTTAGATTAGACTGCCTCTCCATGCTGTTTCTCCCAAAGTGCATCATTTCACACTTCTCCACATTACATCTGCCATGTGTCTGCGATTTCACCAGTCTGTCTGTGTCCTCCTGAAGTCTGCTGCTATCCTGTTGACTATTTACTACGTTGCCAAGTTTTTGGATCACCCGCAAACTTCAAAATTGCACTCCCTACACCCAAGTCAGGTCATTTATATATAACAAGAACTGCTGCAAGCCTCACGCCCACATCTCACAGCTTGGACACACTGCCAGCTATTCCACCATGACAGGATCATCAGCCAAACACATTCCACAACACTCAGCCGTGGCTCAGTGGGCGGCGCTCTCGCCTCTGAGTCAGAAGGTTGTGGGTTCAAATCCCACTCCAGAGACTTGAGCACAAAATCTAGGCTGACACTCCGAGATGCTAACTTTCAGAGGAGACGTTAAATCGAGGCCCCTGTCTGCCCTCTCAGGTAGTCCCATGGCACTATTTTGAAAAAGAGTAGGTGAGTTATCCCCAGTGTCCTAGCCAATATTTATCCCTCAATCAACATCACTAAAACAGATTACCTGGTCATTGTCACATTGCTGTTTGTGGGAGCTTGCTGTGCACAAATTGGCTGCCGTGTTTCCCACATTAAACAGTGACTACACTTCAAAAGTTCTTCATTGGCTGTAAAGAGCTTTGGGTCGTATATAAATGCAAGTCTTTCTTTCTTTCACTCACTGACTCACTTCCTTCTCTCTCGCGGGATAAGGTGGTGGATAACCAGAGGCAGCAGGAGCTAACCGGAGGGAGACAGGCCCGCCTCCAGATTCTAACCCCCGTGGAGGAGACACTACTGTAATATATGTGGGTAGAACAAATGAAGGACAGAGACACGAGGAGCTGTTAGTCAAGGTGCTTGTTTGCAAGGCCAGAGCAAACTGAGCATGCTCAAAATAAACCATGTGATAATACATTACAGCTACACTGGCCATTATTGGGACGCCCATTGCTGAGGCTGTGGCCAGCGGTGGGTCTGAAACCATCAAAGGTGACGGTATCCTCATACCTAACCCTCCTTCTCAACAACAACTTGTATTTATATAGCGCCTTTAATGTAGTAAAACGTCCCAAGGCGCAGCACAGGAGTATTATAAGACAAAAAATTTGATACCGAGCCACATAAGGAGATATTAGGGCAGGTGACCAAAAGCTTGGTCAAAGAGGTAGGTTTTAAACAGCGTCTTAAAGGAGGAAAGAGAGGTAGCGAGGCGGAGAGGTTTAGACAGGGAATTCCAGAGCTTAGGGCCCAGGCAACAGAAAGCCCGGCCACCAATGGTTGAGCGATTATAATCAGGGATGCTCAAGAGGGCAGAATTAGAGGAGTGCAGATATCTCAGGGGGTTGTGGGGCTGAAGGAGATTACAGAGATAGGGAGGGGCGAGGCCATGGATTCTCATATCCCACTTCCCCCTCATCCACACTCTCTTCTGAGTTACATGCTGCAGATGGTGGAAACACGCACCACAACCTTACCCTTGCACCTTGCTCCTTTCAGCTGCCCAAGAGGTGCAACCTGGCCAGGCAGTGGAGGGAGATGATGAAGACACAACACCGTCACTTGATTTCACAGTCGCAGCCACTAGCTCAGATACTGACACTGTGCGTATCTTACGGGATAGATCAGAGGCTGGATCTGCATGTGGTGAGACACTGGGCATGAGTCAGCCAGGGCAGGGGGCAAGGATAGCACAGCTGCCAGCTCGCTGGAGGGAGAGGTCGCACACGGCAATGCTCCCTTTAAGCTGCGTGGCATTTGAATGGGCCGCTCAGCCCATTAAAGGGGCTGTGCAGTCCAAAAAAAATGATGGGGAGCATTGACGCACGGGTTCCACTGCAGAGGACACAGATGAGCACTTCGATGGGTCAGTCTACAGAAAGACGCTGATGGGTATACACAACGAAACGCTTGGTGCATTGGCAGGCTTGGCCAGAAAGACTGCCATCAATGTCAAGGAGTATGGAGGAGCCCAGCACCAACTTTTCACATGGCTTTGCACAGAGCTTGGAGCCCATCCTTTCAAGCATGGACGTGGTGGCTAACTCCATTCGCACACTTGTGGACCCAACATGATGCAGCGTCTGACGGCCGATCTCACGGCTTCCATTGCAGCACGAGCAGCGGCCACCCAGTGCCTGAGTGCTGCAGTGGAAGCTCAGACTGCTGCCATCATGGCTGTGAATGATAGTGTCCAAAAGAGCTTGCAGGGTGTCGCAGCAGTCCAGCAATCTATCCTCCCAACAGACCGAGCTTGAGCACAGAGCTTGGAGACAGAGTTGGGTGAATCACAATCGGAGTGGATCGCAAGCAGAGTGGAAGATTTTGGTGATAGTAGGAATTCGGTGGGGAGGAGGGAGGCGGTTTCTCACATCCAACTCAAAAGGAGGAGTGGAGCCACAGAACCCGAGGACTCGAAGTTAAGGATCTCGATATCTAATTAGGTTCTTTGTGTTTAGTATCTCAGTAGTTCTTGCTAAACTTGAGTAAATAATTTTGTCTTTTTCTCTCTAAGTTACTGTAGAGGGTTAAACTAAGAAGTTTAGTTAGTAGTCTAATACATAGAGGCATGGTAGGGCACCTCAGTCCCGTCGAATGCACATCCTGTGCCCTGTGGGAAGTCCAGGATGCTTCTCGTGTCCTGGACAACCACATGTGCAGGAGGTGTCGTCAGCTGGAGGAGCTCGAGCTCCGGGTTTCGGAGCTTGAGCAGCAGCTGGCGTCACTGCAGTGCATCCACGAGGCTGAGAGCTTCATGGACAGCACGTTTCAGGAGGTGGTCACCCCACAGTTTAAGAGTTTGCAGGCAGAGAGGGAATGGGTGACCACCAGACAGACAAGGAGGACCAGGCAGGTAGTGCAGGAGACCCCTGAGTGCATCTTGCTCTCTAACTGGTGAGAGCGATGGTTCCTCTGGGGAGTGGGAGGTGGGACCTGTACAAGCCAGAATCAAGTCCACAGCAACATGGGTGGCTCAGTTGTACAGGGGTAAAGGAGGAAGGTCAGAAAAGCAATAGTGATAGGGGATTCAACAGTATGGGAAGCAGACAGGCGTTTCTGTGGCCGCAGATGTGACTCCAGGATGTCACTGAGCGGCTGCAGGACATTCTGAGGGGGGAGGGTGAACAGCCAGAGGTCGTGGTCCATATCGGTACCAATGACATAGGTAGAAAGAGGGATGCGGTCCTGCAGGCAGATTTTAAGTAGCTAGGAAAGAGATTAAAAAGCAGGACCTCAAAGGTAGTAATCTCTTGGTGCCACACGCTAGTGAGTACAGAAATAGGAGGATCGAGCAGATGAATGCATGGCTGGAGAAATGGTGCAGAAGGGAAGGCTTTAGATTCCTAAGGAACTGGGACCGTTTCTGGGGAAGGTGGGACCTGTACAAGCTGGACGGGTTCCTCCTCAACAGGGCTGGGACCAATATCCTCGCGGGGAGGTTTGCTAGTGCTGTTGGGGAGGGTGTAACTTAGCTTGGCAGGGGGATGAGAACCTGAGCATAGATTCAGAAGGGAGAGAAGCAAAGCTGGAATTGGAAGGCAGTAAATTAGTAAGTGAGTTTGGAAGGCAGAGGAAACAAAGGCTAGAAAATAGACAACAAAGGGCAGTGCTTAATGGTACATACTTCAATGCAAGGAATCTAGTAAATAAGGCAGATGAGCTGAGGGCACAGATAGACGTGGGAGTATGATATTGTGAAGGAATATACTATATCGCCTTTTTATGGAAGAATTCTGGCCTTATTGAGATAAGACAGTGGTTGACCCTGAAGAGTACCTTATAAGGAACTCTACCTTATAAATTCTTCAAAACATGACAAACTGGGTTTGGAAATTTAGAAACCTAACTATGAAATAGCTATGAAAGAATTCTGGCTATTGAAACAGGACAAGTTGTTGACCCTGAATAAAGAACCTTATTGAAACAGAAGAATGGGATGGCTCCGAGTGGCTGACCTTTTGGGAACAACACAATGGTCAACCCTGGATATGTGATATATATTAAACTTCGTAAAGATGGCACATAAGATAAGGAACATCTGCCCTCGCAAAGATAACACATAAAATAAGGGACATCTGCCTTTCACACCTTTTTATATGGTAAACCCAGAACGCCTGGAGATGCGGCAGATTCTGGAATATTACAAGCTGATGTGGCAGTAAAGAATTGCAGAGGTCAGCAGAAAGATGAATAGTGATAATTAATTTGCATCAGCAGAAACCTTAAAGGAAATACAACTGAAAAAGGGTATAAATATTGAAGTCTCAAATGAGATAACAGAGTCGCTTTAATTGGGCAAAGCGATTCTCGACTACAGAGGTTGCTCTGTGGTCTTCCACTCTTTGTACCTCGGGGATCAAAGGTATTTAGATATTGATGGATATCCAGTATAGAAAACTTTAAGAACTGTAATACTGTAGCGAAGTTAAGATTTAAAAGTAAGATTCTCTGTTAAAAATAAGATCGTATTTTTTCTCTTTTTAGAACTGTTAACGTTGCAATTGACTGATTCACCAACTGTAAATTGCATGTCGGTTCTTTTAATAAATCTCTGTATATTTTTAGAATTGTCTCACATAAGTCTTCTGTATCAATAACTCACGAACTCAATCTCTGCACACTCTTTGGTGAAGAGTTACATTTCTGAAGGATACCCTCATAATATCTGGGACATTACAGTCTGGCTAAACTTATTAAAAGTGCTATCTGAAGGACGGTAACATTCTCGGGTTGTTCCTTTCCTTTAGGGAGAGATAGTCCAGACCTTTAGACCCAGTTAAGCGTCTTTAGGATTCGGCTACCTCAAACTTTAGTTGAAAGTGAACATCTGAGAAATACGCCTGATCCAGGATAGCCCCAAAGGGGCTTGGACTAGTAATTATCCCTTCAATATTACAGCTATTACTGAAACATGGCTGCCAGAAGGGCAGGAATGGCAGCTCAACATTCCTGGTTACAGGGTTTTCAGATGAGATAGAGAGGGGGATTAAAAAGGAGGGGGGGGGGGGTTGCAATATTGGTTAAAGAAACAATTACAGCTGTGAGGAGGGATGATCATCAAATGAGGCCATATGGGTTGAACTGAAGAACAAAAAGGGGCAATCACACTGCTGGGAGTGTTCTATAGTCCCCCAAACAGTCAGAGGGAGATAGAAGAGCAGATATGTAGGCAAATTTCTGAGAAGTGCAAAAACAATAGGGCAGTAAATGTAGGGGATTTCAACTACCCTAATATAAACTGGTGTAGAATCAGTGTAAAAGATATAGAGGGCGCAGAATTCTTAAAATGCATTCAGGAGAACATTTTTAGCCAGTACGTAGCAAGCCCAACAAGATTCTGGACTTGGTTTTAGGGAATGAAGCTAGGCAGGTGGAAGGGGTATCAGTGGGAGAGCATATTGGTAGCAGTGATCATAATTCAGTTTGCATAGTTAGGAAAAGGACAAAGTAAAAGTTCTCAATTGGGGAAAGGCCAATTTTGCGAAGCTGAGATGTGATTAATGTGACTGGAAACAGCTACTTGAAGGTAAATCAGTGTCAAAGCAGTGGGAGGCATTCAAGGAGGAGATCCTGAGGGTTCAGAGCAAATATGTTCCCACAAAGAAAAAGGGTGGGACTAACAAATCTAGAGCTCCCTGGATGTCAAGGGACATACAGGGTAGGATAAGGCAAAAAAGGGAAGCTTATGACAGATACCGAGGACTCAATATCGCAGAAACCCTAGAGGAGTATAGAAAGTGCAGGGGTGAAATTAAAAAGGAAATTAGGAAAGCAAAGAGAGGGCAAGAAAAAATATTGGCAAGTAAAATCAAGGAATCAAGAGGAAAAGACTGGTGAAAACCAAAGTTGGCCCATTGCAGTCAGATACGGGGGAATATATAACGGGAAATAAAGAAATGGCAGACCAACTAAATGCATACTTTGGGTCAGTCAGTCTTTACGAAGGAAGACACAAAAAACCTCCCTGGGATATCGGGAAAAATAGGGACATTTGCAAAGGAGGAACTGACGCAAGTCAATATCTCTAAGGATATGGTGTTAAGGAAGCTAAAGGGATTGAAGGCGGACAAATCCCCAGGGCCTGATAACATGCATCCTAGGGTGCTGAAGGAGGTGGCCCTAGAGATAGCGGATGCACTAAGTATGATTTTTCAGAATTCATTAGACTCGGGAACAGTGCCCATGGATTGGAGGGTAGCTAACGTTACCCCACTATTCAAAAAGGGGGGTAGGGAAAAAGCAGGTAATTACAGACCTGTAAGCCTTACATCAGTTGTGGGCAAAATGCTGGAGTCCATCATTAAGGATGAAATAGCGGAGCACTTAGCAAATGGGGACAGGATAGGACAGAGTCAACATGGATTTACAAAGGGTAAATCGTGCTTGACTAATCTATTGGAATTTTTTGAGGGAGTAACTGGTAAAATAGATGGGGGAGAGCCAGTAGATGTGGTGTACCTGGACTTCCAAAAGGCCTTCGATAAGGTCCCACATAAAAGATTAGCAGGGAAAATTGAAGCTCATGGGATAAAGGGGAAAGTATTGACGTGGATAGAGAACTGGCTGTCAGATAGAAAACAGAGAGTTGGAATAAACGGCTCATTTTCTGAATGGCAGGCAGTAACAAGTGGGGTACCACAGGGATCTGTCCTGGGTCCCCAGCTGTTCACAATTTACATTAATGACCTGGATCAGGGAGTCGGATGCAGCATTTCCAAATTTGCAGACGACACTAAACTAGGAGGGGGGGTGGGCTCAGAGGAGGAGACCAGGAAGCTCCAGAGCGATTTGGACAGACTGGGTGATTGGGCGGATAAATGGCAGATGCACTATAATGTGGACAAGTGCGAAGTTATCCACCTTGGGTGCAGGAACGGGAGGGCAAATTATTATTTAAATGGCAATAAATTGGGAGAGGGGGAAGTACAGAGAGACCTGGGTGTTCTTGTACACCAGTCACTGAAGGCGAGCATGCAGGTGCAACAGGCGATCAAGAAGGCAAACGGTATGCTGGCCTTCATAGCAAAAGGGTTGGAATACAGGAACAGGGATACCTTGCTGCAGCTGTACAGGGCACTGGTGAGACCACACCTCGAGTACTGTGTACAGTTTTGGTCGCCTCATCTGAGGAAAGATGTTCTTGCCATGGAGGGGGTGCAGCGGCGATTCACCAGGCTGATACCAGGAATGGCGGGATTGACCTATGAGGAGAGACTATGTAGTTTAGGGATGTACACACTGGAGTTTAGAAGATTGAGAGGGGACCTCATAGAAGTGTATAAAATTCTGACAGGTCTAGACAGACTAGATGCAGAAGGAATGTTTCCCTTGGCGGGTGAGAACAGAACTAGAGGACATAATTTAAGGATAAGGGCTAAACCATTTAGGACAGAAATGAGGGGGAATTTCTTCACTCAGAGGGTGGTGAACCTGTGGAACTCATTGCCACAGAGGGCAGTGTACGCCAGCTCATTAAATATATTTAAGAGGGAATTAGATATATTTCTACAGGCAAAAGGGGTTAAGGGTTACGGAGAGAAGGCGGGGACGGGATACTGAATTGGAGGATCAGCCATGATCTCATTAAATGGCGGAGCAGGCTCGAAGGGCCGGATGGCCTACTCCTGCTCCTATCTTCTATGTATCTATGTATCTATGTAAAACCCAAAGATGTTTTATAAATACGTAAAGAGGAAGAGGATAACGAAGGAAAGAGTAGGGCCTATTAGGGTCCATAAAGGTAACCTGTGTGTGGAGGCGGAAGACATGGGTATGGTTCTTAATGAATACTTTGCATCTGTCTTCACAGAAGAGAGGGATGATGCAGTTAAGGAGGAGTGTGAAATATTAGATGAGATAAAGATAGTGAGAGAGGAAATATTAAGGGGTTTAGCATCTTTGAAAGTGGATAAATCCCCATGCCCAGATGAAATGTATCCCAGACTGTTAAGAGAAGTAAGAAAGGAAATAGCAGAGGCTCATTTTCCAATCCTCGCTGGCTACAGGTGTGGTGCCGGAGGACTGCTAACGTTGTACCATTGTGTAGAAAGGGAGAAAGGGATAGACCAAGTAATTACAGGCCAGTCAGCCTAACCTCGGTGGTGGGCAATTTACTGGAAAAAGTTCTGAGGGACAGTATTAATCGTCATTTGGAAAGGCACGGATTAATCAAGGACAGTCAGCATGAATTTGTTAAGGGAAGGTCATGTCTGACTATCTTGATTGAATTTTTTGAGGAGGGTAGATGAGGGTAGTGTGTTTGATATAGTCTACATGGATTTTAGTAAGGCTTTTGACAAGGTTCCACATGGCAGACTAGTCAGAAAAGTAAAAGTCCATGGGATCCAAGGAAAAGTGGCAAGTTGGTACCAATATTGGCTCAGTGGCAGGAGGCAAAGGGTAATGGTCGATGGGTGTTTTTGTGACTGGAAGGCTGTTTCCAGTGGGGTCAGCAGGGCTCAGTACTGGGTCCCTTTCTTTTTTAAAAATTCATTCATGGGATGTGGGCATCGCTGGCAAATTTATTGCCCATCACTAATTGCCCTTGAGAAGGTGGTGGTGAGCCGCCTTCTTGAACCGCTGCAGTCCGTGTGGTGCGGGTACTCCCACAGTGCTGTTAGGGAGGGAGTTCCAGGATTTTGACCCAGTGACGATGAAGGAACGGCGATATATTTCCAAGTCAGGATGGTGTGTGACTTGGAGGGGAACTTGGAGGTGATGGTGTTCCCATGCACCTGCTGCCCTTGTCCTTCTAGGTAGTATAGGTCGCGGGTTTGGGAGGTGCTGCCGAAGAAGCCTTGGCGAGTTGCTGCAGTGCATCTTGTAGATGGTACACACTGCAGCCACGGGAGTCAGGAGGTGAGACACTCGCCGCAGAACACCTAGCCTCTGACCTGCTCTTGTTGCCACAGTATTTATGTGGCTGGTCCAGTTAAGTTTCTGGTCAATGGTGACCCCCAGGATGTTGATGGTGGGGGATTCGCCAATGGTAATGCCGTTGAATGTTAAGGGGCAGTGGTTAGACTCTCGCTTGTTGGAGATAGTCATTGCCTGGCACTTGTGTGGCGCGAATGTTACCTGCCACTTTTCAGCCCAAGCCTGAATGTCGTCCAGGTCTTGTTGCATGTGGGCATAGACTGCTTCATTGTCTGAGGAGTTGCGAATGATACTGAATACTGTGCAGTCATCAGCGAACATCTCCATTTTCTGTGGTATATATCAATGATTTAGGCTTCAATGTAGGGGGATCAAGAAGTTTACAGATGATACAAGAATTGGCCATGTGGTTGATCGTGAGGAAGAAAGCTGTAGGTTGCAGGAAGATATCAATGGACTGGTCAGGTGGGCAGAAAAGTGGCAAATGGAATTCAATCCGGAGAAGTGTGAGGTAATGCATTTGGGGAGGGCTAACAAGGCAAGGGAATATACAATAAATGGTAGGATACTGAGAAGCGTGGAGGAACAGAGTTACCTCGGAGTGCAAGTCCACAGATCCCCGAAGGTAGCAGGACAGGTAGATAAGTTGGTTAAGAAGGCATACGGGATACTTTCCTTTATTAGCCGAGGCATAGAATACAAGAGCAGGGAGGTTATGCTTGAACTGTATAAAACACTAGTTAGGTCACAGCTAGAGTACTACGCATAGTTCTGGTCAACACATTATAGGAAATATGTGATTGCACTAGAGAGGAGATTTATGAGGATTGGAAAATTTTAGCCATGAGGAAAGATTGGATAGGCTGGGGTTGTTTTCTTTGGAACAGAGGAGGCTGAGGGGAGACTTGATTGAGGTGTATAAAATTATGAGGGGCCTAGATAGAATGGATAGGAAGGACCTATTTCACTTGGCAGAGAGGTCAATAACCAGGGGGCATAGATTTAAAGTAATTGGTAGAAGGATTAGAGGGGATTTGAGGAGAACTTTTTTCACCCAGAGGGTGGTGGGGGTCTGGAACTCACTGCCTGAAAGGGTGGTAGAGGCAGAAACCCTCATCACATTTACTTGGATAAGCACTTGAAATGTTGTAACCTACAAGGCTACGGACCAAGAGCTGAAAAGTGGGATTAGGCTGGATTGCTTTTTTTCGACTGGCACAGACATGTTGGCCTCCTGCTGTGCTGTAAATTTCTACGATTCTATGATTACTAGGATTGCTGAGGCACCGCCCCAGGGGACTGGCGTTGGCTCCGTGGAGCACGAACCTGCCGTCCTCTCTCAGGAAGACTGCATTTGTCCTGCTACTCCACCAGTGCCCTTGCTGTTGCCTGTCAGCCAGCCAGCCCAGACTGCAGCCGCCCATGCCGAGGTGGTGCAGTCCACAGCTGGGCCTTCTAGGCCCAGAGCTGCTCGAGGTCATCCTCCAAGGCCATCTGCAGTCTCCCCCACTGAAAGTCAGCAGTCTTCCACCAGCCATGCTGCAGCCACTGGGGGAGCACTGCGTAGGAGCACTAGGGCAGGCAAAGGCACACAATAGACTGGCACTAAGGGAATGCAGAAGGGTGATTAGTTTATGTTTGTATGCAGTATGGCATGATTTAATTTATAAATTTGGATTGGAATGTGTATTTTGTGTTGGCTTTTGTTTTTGCATTGAGGGAAAGAGGACGATGGAGCTTGTCCTGCTCTGAGTGGCCTCTGCTCATTCTCCCAGTCATGAACAATGCCAAGAGGACAATACGACTAGTCCACCCATGTCTGGCAGCAACTGGTCAGTGCAGAAGCCTCTGGCCGGGATTTTTATCTTCGAGACGGGTTGCGTGGGTGCGGACCGCACAGCGGGTCGGCAGCCCAAAGATGTGACAGCGCGTTCTCCACTGCGACTTTTAGTTACTAGCCCCTATTGAACCAGTCATGTGCGTTTGCCGGCCCTATTAAATGGTGCGGCTCTGATGATGTCATCGATGACTCAGTTCCAGCGGGGATATTTAAAGCAGCCTGGGGCTTATCGCATTTGAAGGTTGATGTCGGAGTGTGGAGGGGAGTATTGTAGAGGATTGAGTCATTGCTGCAATTTATAAAAATGAGTTCCCAAAGACAGAGGCCGGAATTTTCTGTGCCTGGGCGGGTCATGTGCGGGCGGTCGCTGTGGCAGGTCGTGACCCCGTTCCTCATTCCATTCCGCTCCTGAGATCGACTTTCCGTTAATGGGGCCTATTAAGGCCGCCCCGCGCGTTACCCGGCCTATTAAATGGTGCGGGTCTGATGACATCATCGATGAGGCCTTTTCAGCTGGAATATTTAAAGGAGCCATGGCCACGTTGCATTTGAAGGTTTATCTAGGATCGTGCAGGCACTGTACTGGAGCATTGGAGTGTTGCAAAGTCTGGGAAACATGACTGCACAGAGGCAGAGGGCTGCACCCAGGTTCTCAGATGACTCCCTCCATTGTAGATGTGGTGTATTTGGATTTCCAGAAGGCATTCGATAAGGTGCCGCATAAAAGGTTACTGCACAAGATAAGCGCTCACGGTGTTGGGGGTAATATATTAGATTGGATAGAAGATTGGCTAACTAACAGAAAACAGAGAGTCGGGATAAATGGGTCATTTTCAGGTTGGCAAACTGTAACTAGTGGGGTGCCGCAGGGATCAGTGCTGGGGCCTCAACTATTTACAATCTATATTAATGACTTGGATGAAGGGACCGAGTGTACTGTTGCCAAATTTGCTGACGATACAACAATAGGTGGGTTAGCAAGTTGTGAGGAGGACACAAAGAGCCTGCAAAGGGATATAGACAGGTTAAGTGAGGGCAAAAATTTGGCAGATGGAGTATAATGTGGGAAAATGTGAGGTTATCCACTTTGGTAGGAAGAATAAAAAAGCAAATTATTATTTAAATGGAGAGAGATTACAAAACATGCGGTACAGAGGGATCTGGGTGTCCTCGTACATGAAACACAAAAGGTTAGCATACAGGTACAGCAAGTAATTAGGAAGGCAAATGGAATGTTGGCCTTTATTGCAAGGGGGATGGAGTATAAAAGTAGAGAAGTCCTGCTACAACTTGTTACAGGGCGTTGGTGAGACCACACCTGGAGTACTATGTACAGTTTTGGTCTCCTTATTTAAGGAAGGATATACTTGCATTGGAGGCAGTTCAGAGAAGGTTCACTAGGATTCCTGAGTTGAAAGGATTGTCTTATGAAGAAAGGTTGAGCAGGTTGGGCCTATACTCATTGGAGTTTAGAAGAATGAGAGGTGATCTTATTGAAACATATAAGATTCTGAGGGGGCTTGACAGGGTAGATGCTGAGAGGATGTTTCCCCTCGTGGAGGAATCTAGAACTAGGGGGCATAGTTTCAGAATAAGGTGTCGCCCATTTAAAACAGAGATGAGGAGGAATTTCTTCTCTCAGAGGGTCATGAATCTTTGGAATTCTCTACCCCAGAGAGCTGTGGAGGCTGGGTCATTGAATATATTCAAGACGGAGATAGACAGATTTTTGAAAAACAGGGAAATCAAGGGTTATGGGGAGCGGGCAGGAAAGTGGAGTTGAGGCCAAGATCAGATCAGCCATGATCTCATTGAATGGTGGAGCAGGCTCGAGGAGCCGAATGGCCAACTCCTGCTCCTATTTCTTATGTTCTTATGTTCTTATTTGCTTGTGGAGGGAGTGAGAGCATGAGGGAGGTCCTCTTCCCTTCCGATGGGCGGAAGAGACCTCCCCAGCAGACCAAATAGCAGAGGAGGTCAACAGCAGGGATGTTGTCAGGAGGACCTGGGTGCAGTGCTGGAAACGCTTCAGTGATCTCATTAGATCAGGAAAGTGCAAAGCCACACTCAACTTCATCCTGCTGTGCCTCTCATCACATCCCCATCACTCTGCCTTCCCAACCCTACTCCTGCACATCCTTACTCACACCAACATACCTTGTACGTCCACCCATCCCTCTCTCTCTATCTACATTATCACATCCCCATCTCACTAGCCACCCCTCACACTCACCCTCATCCTAATGCAATCATACCAACTAACAACACACAAGGAGGCCACTTGGCATTGGCACCCCACTCCATCATAGTCACCCTTTAAAGATGTAACCCATCCATTCCTTACACTCATTCCATCACTCTCACTCAAACTTCTCTTCTTTCCCTCCTTGCAGGAGAAGAGAGCCCACAATAAGAGGGAGAGGGAGAGAACCGGAGATGGCCCTCCATCATTGGCCACCTTAACTGCAGCAGAGCAGGAGGCCCTGGAAGTGTCTGGAGTCGCAGAGCAGCTGGAGGTGGGAGACGGAGAGAGGGGGACATCTCAGCAACCTGGTGACAGAATGACATCTCATACAGCCACACAGCATACAGCAGTCACTCATATGGGGACTGATGTCAGCAGCCAATGAATGTTCATCATGTGCATCATGGTAACATAACCCATTCTTGAGAGGACATTTCTAAATCATCTCATTACTCTCCCACAGGTCCATCAAGAGCCCCCCCGGCCCCCTCCACTGTCCAGGAAGAAGAAGAAGACGACTCCTCAGAGGAGCCTCCAGCCTCTGAGGGTGCACCGTCACTTGACATAAGTGCACCCAGCACCAGCGCAGAGACGCACACCTCTGTGGGTCCCACGCGAGATAGAGTAGTGTTGTCACCTGGTGTCTCACAACTCACAAGTGAGTAAGAGGAGATGGTGGAGACAGAGGCAGCAGTGGAGAGTCCTCGCCAGAGGGTGCAGGAGGCTCCCAGCTCTGCTCAGCTGCATGCAGATGCAGAGCCTCGGGGGCCATCAAGAAAGAGGGCGATCCTGGAGGTGCAGGAAGAAGTGCAGGGGGCTCTGACAGGTTTTGCGACCGCGATGTCTGCAAATATGCAGAGAATGGAAGAGTCCATCTCTAACATGAGCACATGTGACCTGCTGTCAGGAGGGAGTATTTATTGTGCTTTCCATGCTGTGCATTAATGAGCTGGATCAATGGCCACTGAACTTCTGCCTCAGGTTCACAGACGTGGTTCCTGAGCTGCGTGATTCCTGTGCTCATCCAGTGAAATTTGAAAGGTCGGGTTTAAAAGACACTTCAGGGTCTGACAAGTACTTAATAATCATCTAAATTAGCTCGGCCGCCTCTGCCGTTCGGGTCGCGGGTGCGCTGGCAAACGTGCCCGAGGGAAAGGCGTGTGGAGGCGGGATGACGGCGGGTTCCTGACCCGCTCCAAGTTATTTCAAATTTCATTCCCGACCCGCCTCCAATCCCACCCGCACGGACGCCAGAATATTCCGGCCAGGGGGCTGCACCCCACTTTTCGGATGCCTCGCTACATATTCTTGTGGAGGGAGTCAGAGCACGCAGGGAGGTCCTCTTCCCTGCTGATGGGTGGAAGAGAACTCCCCAAGAGACAAAGAGAGCCTGGCTCAAAATAGCTGAGGAGGTGAACAGCAGGGATGTGGTGAGGAGGACCTGGGTACAGTGCCGGAAGAGATTCAATGATCTGATGAGATCAGGAAAGGTGAGTGCAAAGCCTCACTCACCTTCATCCTGCTGTGCCTGTCACCACATCCCCATCACTCTGCCTTCCCAAGCCTGCTCCTGCACATCATTCCTCACACCAACATACCTTCCAGGTCCACCCATCCCTCTCTCGCTATGTACATACTCACACTCCCCTCTGACTAACCACCCCTGACTTTATCTTTATCTAAATCTTTAGAGGAGTGCAGAAAGTGCAGGGGTGCAATTAAAAATGATATTAGGAAAGCAAAGAGAGAGCATGAAAAATTCTTGGCAAGTAAAATCAAGGAAAACCCAAAGATGTTTTATAAATATATTAAGAGTAAGAGGATAACTAAAGAAAGGGTAGGGCCTATTAGAGATCATGAGCATAATCTGTGTGTGGAGGCGGGAGACGTCGGTAGGGTTCTTAATGAATACTTTGCGTCTGTTTTCACAGAGAGGGGCAAAGCAGACATTGCTATCGGGGGGAAGGAGTGTGAAATATTAGATGAAATAAACATAGTGAGAGAGGAAGTATTAAGGGGTTTAGCAGCTTTAAAAGTGGATAAATCCCCAGGCCCGGATGAAATGTATCCCAGGCTGTTAAGCGAAGCAAAAGAGGAAATAGCAGAGGCCCTGACCATCATTTTCCAATCCTCTCTGGCTTCAGGTGTGGTGCCGGAGGACTGGAGGACTGCTAATGTGGTACCCTTGTTTAAAAAGAGAGAAAAGGATAGACCGAGTAATTACAGGCCAGTCAGCCTAACCTCGGTGGTGGGAAAATTATTGGAAAGAATTCTGAAGGTCAGGATAAATCTTCATTTAGACACGGATTAATCAAGGATAGTCAGCACGGATTTGTTAAGGGAAGGTCATGTCTGACAAACTTGATTGAATTTTTTGAGGAGGTAACAAGGAGGGTAAATGAGGGTAGTGCGTTTGATGTAGTGTATATGGACTTTAGCAAGGCTTTTGATAAGGTTCCACATGGCAGACTGGTCATGAAGTTAAAAGCCCATGGGATCCAGGGCAAAGTGTCAAGTTGGATTCAAAACTGGCTCGGAGACAGGAAGCAGAGGGTAATGGTTGATGGGTGTTTTTGTGACTGGAAGGCTGTTTCCAGTGGGTTCAGTACAGAGCTCAGTACTAGGTCCCTTGCTTTTTGTGGTATATATCAACGATCTTGACTTGAATATAGGGGGTATGATTAAGAAGTTTGCAGATGATACTAAAATCGGCTGTGTGGTTGATACTGAAGAAGGAAGCTGTAGACTGCAGGAAGATATCAATAAATTGGTCAGGTGGGCAGAACAGTGGCAAATGGAATTCAATCCGGAGAAGTGTGAGGTAATGCATTTGGGGAGGGCTAACAAGGAAAGGGAATACACATTAAATGGTAGGACACTGAGTAGTGTAGAGGAACAAAGGGACCTTGGAGTGCATGTCCACAGATCCCTGAAGGTAGCAGGCCAAGTAGATAAGGTGGTTAAGAAGGCATAAGGAATGCTTGCCTTTATTAGCCGTGGCATAGAATACAAGAGCAGGGGGGTTATGCTTCAACTGTATAAAACACTAGTTAGGCCTCAGGTAGAGTACTGCGTGCAGTTCTGGTCACCACATTACAGGAAAGATGTGATTGCTCTGGAGAGGGTACAGAGGAGATTTACAAGGATGTTGCCAGGAGTAGAGAATCTTAGCTATGAGGAAAGACTGGATAGGCTGGGTCTGTTTTCCTTGGAACAGAGGAGGCTGAGGGGAGACCTTATTGAGGTGTATAAAATTATGAGGGGCATAGATAAAGTGGATAGAAAGGATCTATTTCCCTTAGCAGTGGGGTCAAAAACCAGGGGGCACAGATTTAAAGTAATTGGGGGAAGGTTTAGAGGGGATTTGAGGGGAAATTTCTTCACTCAGAGGGTTGTGGGGGTCTGGAACTCACTGCCTGAAAGGGTGGTAGAGGCAGGAACCCTAACCACATTTAAAAAGTACTTGGATGTTCACTTGGGATGCTCTAACCTGCAGGGCTACGGACCAAGAGCTGGGAAGTGGGATTAGGCTGGATAGCTCTTTGTTGGCCGGCGCGGACACGATGGGCCAAAATTGCCTCCTTCCGCGCTGTAACTTTCTATGATTCTATGATTCTATGAAGGAGGCCTCATAGACCTCCCTCATAGTCACCCTCTATAGATGTAACCCATCCATTCCTTACATTCATTCCATCACTCTCACTCAAACTTCTCTTCTTTCCCACCTTGCAGGAGAAGAGAGCCCACAACAACTGGGAGAGACAGGGAACCAGAGGTGGAGCTCCAGTCTTCAGTAATTTGACTGCAGCAGAGGAGGTCGCCCTGGAGGTGTCGAGAGTTGCAAAGCTGCTGGTGGTGGGAGATGGAGAGAGGTGGACATCCCAGCAACCTGGTGACAGAATGACATCTCATACAGCCACATGGCATACAGCAGTCACTCATATGGTGACTGATATCAGCAGCCAGTGAATGTTCATCTTGTGTATGATGGTATTGTTACCCATTCTTAATATAACATTTCTAAATCATCTCTTTACTCTCCCACAGGTCCATCAAGAGCCCCCCCTCACCCCCCCCTCCCCCGCCCCCACTGTCCAGCCGGAGGAGGAAGACGACTCCTCAGAGGAGCCTCCAGCCTCTAAGGGCGCACCGTCACCAGACCCAAGCGCACCCAGCACCAGCGCAGATACGCACACCTCTGTGGGTCCCACGTGAGATAGAGTAGTGTTGTCACCTGGTGTGTCACAAGACACAAGTGAGCAAGAGGAGATGGTGGAGACAGGGACAGCAGTGGAGATTCCTCGTCGGAGGGCGCAGGAGGCTCCCAGCTCTGCTCAGCTGCATGCAGACGCTGAGCCTCGGGGGCCATCCAGAAAGAGGGCGATCCTGGAGGGGCAGCAAGAAGTGCAGGAGGCTCTGACAGGTTTTGCGAGCGTGATGTCTGCAAATGTCCAGAGAATGGAGGAGTCCATCTCCAACATGAGCAGGCGATGGCGACGATGTGCTCTTCCATGGAAAGGATGGCCACCTGCAAGGAGCAGCTAATGCGCCACTCACGGGAGCACATGGAGAACAGATGGCAGAGGCTCAAAGACCTCCTCAAGGATCTCAGGAATGCTTGTTACAATAGGAATCCTCTGGTCAAATTGTATGGAAAGGGTTAATATTGAAACTGCAGTTGCTTTTAACAATTTTACCGAAGTGTAATAGTATTTTATGATTCACTAAAATTGAATCATTGTAGGAAGTATTTGTAAGTTTTGAAAAAAAAAAGTTTGTATTGATCATTGCACTTGAAGAAAATAATAAATTACAAAAAATAGACCTCCTCTCTAGGAGGGATGTCAACTTAGATTTGGGTCCTTGTGGCCCCACTGCTGTGCAGCAAGGTGCTCTCCAGCTCCTTCCTAGCAGGGAAGTGCGGGTGGCCCATGGGAGGGATAATGGTGAGAGGGGACATGGAAGTGGAGGCTCCTCTCAAAGCGCTCACACTTCTCCCCCGTTGCCTCCCCCTCAGTCAGAGCCCCAGATGCTTCCTCGGATCCCGATGGCCGAGTCTGCTTCTGCACAGTCACAGGAGGAGCAGTCTTCGGCGGGGCCCTCACAGGCTCCAAAACCCAGAGGACGTCCGCCATAAGTGTCGACGCAGTCGCAGCAGGGAAGTGAGCCGCCTGAACTCTACCTCTGCTGAAGCCACAGGGGTTGCACCTTGTAGAAGCACGCGTAAAAGAAAAATGCCACAATCCTAAATGCACAAGGGTAAGCACATGGCTGTATAAAGTGTTATTGTTAAGGTTCTGTTACTGTTATCACACATATAAATGTATTTATTCTCACCACTTTCCGGTCATGCCCATTTTTGTCTGTTGCCTTGGAAGCGGCTTTGTGAGTTGGAGTGAATGGTGAGACATAACGCAACCTCCAGCAATGGGGGTCAGTGTGAAAGGAATGGCCTGGTCATTATAGGGATTCTTTATGGTGTTATGGTGGTGGGGGGGGGGCGGATCTTGGCACAGCATGTGGCAGCCATATGGGTGCATTGCAGGAAGTTAAGTAATTCCGGCCATTATGAGGTTATCCCTGGTTCCCGGCCAGCAATGTGCTCCGCTGCTGGTGCCATCTGGACCTCAGGTTCCTCCTGCTCCTCCTCCTCGCCTTTCAGCTGTTGCTTCTCTCCTCCTCTGAAGAAGAAGCTCTGGGATGTGCACCTTGCATCTCATGCAGCTCCAATCCTCGCTGCTGCACTATGTTGTGCAATGCACAGCATACGACGATGATTCTGGAGACCCTGGCTGGTGCGTACTGAAGGGCTCCTCCAGATCTGTCAAGGCATCTGAAGCGCATCTTCAGCATGCCTATTGTTTGCTCTATGACACATAACCTAAGAACATAAGAAGTAGGAGCAGGAGTAGGCCATATGGCCCCTCGGGCCTGCTCCGCCATTCAATAGGATCATGGCTGAACCAAACCTAGACTCACGTCCACTTCCCTGCCCGTTCCCCATAACCCTTAATTCCCTTATCAGCTAGGAAACTGTCTATCTCCGTTTTAAATTTATTTAATGTCGCAGCTTCCACAGCTCTCTGAGGTAGCAAATTCCATAGATTTACTACCCTCTGAGTGAAGAAGTTTCTCCTCATCTCAGTTTTGAAACGGCAGCCCCTTATTCTAAGATTATGCCCCCTAGTTCTAGTCTCACCCATCAGTGGAAACATCCTCCCCGCCTCCACCCGATCAAGCCCCCTCACAATCTTATATGTTTTGATAAGATCGCCTCTCATTCTTCTGAATTCCAATGAGTAGAGGCCCAACCTACTCTGGCGGACATGTGGCTTTCACTATAATGCTCCTCAGCCTCATTGCTTGGCCTCCTCAAGGGTGTCATGAGCCACGTCTTTAGTGGATGGCCCTTGCCTCCAAGCAGCCAGCCGGTAAGTGTGTTTGGTGGTGCGAAGAGCTGAGGGAGGGTGGACTGGCGCAGGACGCAAGAGTCATGACAGCTGCCAAGAAATATGGTGCACACATGCATGATGATCTTCCTATGGTTGCAGACCAGCTGCACATTGGAGGGAGTGGAAGCCTTTGCGGTTCACAAAGACTCCTGGGTGATGATGGGGTACCCTGATGGCCACATGTGTGCAGTCGATGACGCCCTGCACCCGTGGGAAGCCAGCCAGAGCGGCAAAGCCGAGCACCCGCTCAGTAACACCGGCTTCATCAGGGGCAAATTTCACATAATTGGCTACCTTTTTAAACATGGCATCTGTGGGTGGTCGACTGCGAGATGCCACAAATGTCTGCTGCAGATCTCTGGAACGAGTCTGAGGTGAAGACGTTGAGGGCGCTGGTGACTTTGACAGCCACTGGCAAGGCATGTCCACCAGCTCCTCTGGGCTGCAGCTCTTCCTCCAGCAAGCTGCAAACGTCTGCAATGACCTGGCGCGATAGCCTGAGCCTCCTTTGGCACTGCTGCTCAGTCATGTTGAGGAAGCTCATCCTCTGCCTGTATACCCTGTGTTGGGGGCATCGCCTCCGGTGTGATGCAGCCCTGTGCTGATGCCCTCTGTCCTGTGCAGCATCAAGTGATTGAGGAGAAGGTTGGTGGTGTTGTTGCTGCTGCTGCTGCTGCTGCTGGTGGTGGGGCACACCTTGGTCCGATTCTGAGGACCAAGGTGAGACAGTATAAATGGCACCCATGCTGATATAACAGATGGCAGGTCAAGTCGAGATCAGAGGAGCAACCGGTCAATGTTGTGATAGTTAGTAGCAATGTGGTGAGAGTGGCTTCCGAAGTTGCGGAAAAGACTTGCAAACTCTAGTCACCTAAATCTGTGCTCCAAATGGAGTCAGCAAGGGCCTTTCCCTTAGGCAGGTAATGAGGTGTAATGTGGGAGTATTTATGTGGATTTCCATGCTCTCCATTAATGATCTAGCACAATGGCCAATGAGCTTCCGCCTCATGTTCCCGAGCTGCGTGACTGACCATGGTCATCCAGTAAAAATCAAAAGCTCTGGTTTAAAAACCCGGTTAAGGGTCTCACAACAAGCACTTAATGGCTTCAATTAGGTTGCCGTTCGGGTCCGTGGCGCGCCAGGAAACTCGCAAGAGTTAAATGCGCGAGGCGGCGGGATGACGGTGGGTTCCCGACGCGCTCGCAATGTCGACCCGCCCCCAGTCTGCACCTGCCACACCACTCCCTGTACACTACTGAAACAAACATAGAAATAGATTCTGTCTTTGACCCTTCAACTACATCATCCCTCTCCAGTCCTATAAACGTTTCTTTGATCAATACTGCCATCCCCTCCCTTTTTTTCCTCCCCTATCTTTCCTGAATGCCTGTAGCCAGGAATATTAAGTTCCCAATCCTCCCCTTCTTTGAAGCAGGTCTCATGTGATGACTTGTGCCTGCAGCTCACCAACCTTATTTACCACGTTCTGTGCATGTACGCACATGGACTTCAAACCCATCTTAGTCTTCCTTGTATTTGCCCCCTGTCTGATCCCTCCTACTTCTGAACTATTCTTTACTCTAGTGCTTTTTGCCTCTCCCAGTTCTCTGTGCACTTGGTTTCTCCTCTCTAATGTTTCATTCTGGTTCCCCTCTCCCTGCCAAATTAGTTTAAACCCTCCCCCACAGCACTAGTTAACCTCCCTGCGAGGACATTGGTCCCAGCTCTGTTGAGGTGCAACCCGTCCACCTTGAACAGGTCCCTCCTGCCCCAGAACTGGTCCCAATGCCCCAGGAATCTGAAGCCCTCCCTCCTGCACCATTTCTCCAGCCACATATTAACTTGTCTTATCCTACCATTCCTATACTCCCCAGTGCATGGCACTGGGAGTAATCCAGAGATTACTACCTTTGAGGTCCTACTCTTTCATTTCCTCCCTGTCATTGGTTCCCATGTGGACCATGACTTCTGCCTGTTCCCCTTCCCTCCTCAAAATGTTCTGCACCCTCTCAGTGATGTACTTTACTCTGGTACCAGGGAGGTAACACACCATGCGGGACTCATGTCAGCAATTGCAGAAACTCCTATCTATCCCCTGACTATCAAATCCCCTATGGCTATGACCACTGCATTTCTACACTTTGCTGTGCCCCCCTGTACAGTCATTTGCCCCACAGAGCCGTTGATGTGCTCTACACTGCACTCCCCCGAGGTGTCGTCACCCTCACCGATATTCAGCACTTGGACATATATCGCTTTTCCCTCAGTGTTGCTAGTTGAAAATCCTGGAACTCCCAACTGTGGGAGGCGGCACACAACCAACAGACCCGCCCCCACAGCGTTTCACCAATCACATGGCTCGGATAGAGTTGAGTGGCATTAACAACAACCAATAAACAGAAAGGAAAGGCGGGGTACCAATATGATTGCCATGCTGCTGAGCCAATCAGCGGCTTGCTATAAAGGCCCTGCCTCCCTCTCCCCTGCGATGTGGGGACGAAGAGAAACCCGCTGTCCAATTGGCGAATGGCTGGAGATATGTAAATAAGGAAACACATTAAACGTGTAGCCAAAAAAATAAGCGCGAGATAGTGTCTTATTCATTTTGTGCTCCGATTAAAGTCAAGAAAAAGCCTTCGTAACAGACAACATTTCATATTAATACGTTAAGGCCCATGTATCAGTATGTAGTCGCTTTGATGTAAAAGAGGCGAGGCCTGAGAGACGCAAGCGGGAGCAGAGTTTTTTGGTCGAAGACCCACCTCCGGTTCTGCTATCCCTCTTGTTGTGTTACGACCGTTGTCGTAAATGGCAATTTTTGGACTGGGAGATGGTGGGGGCTCCCTCCACTCCACGTGATGGGGGGAGGCCAAGCATTGGTTTCTCCTGCTCCGTCTCCCTTCCCCTGCGGGGGAAACACCAACTGACATGAGAGTCACTAACCGCATGCTGATGCCGCCGTGTGACAGGCAAGTCTCGCCTCCCAGCGGGAGCTTTAAATCTGCCCAATTACTCGTGCGCAGCATCGCTGACGTTACAACGGAAAGTTTTGGGGTGAAAGTTAGAGTTTCGGAGGTGGGGTCAGGGGTTAACTGGACTGGCCAACAGTGGTCATCTGCAATATGAACAGCCGACAATGTTCAGTTCTTTTCATCACAACACAGATTACCGTTAAACATACTGGGAGCAAGGGGGTTATTGTCTTCGACCTGAAACTTTAACTCTGTTTCTCTCTCCACGGATGCTCCCTGGCCTGCTGAGTTTTTCCAGCGTTTTCTGTTGTTATTTCGGATTTCCAGCATCCGCAGTATTTTGCTATTGTACAGGCTACCACTTAATCCACAGTCCGTGCAACCTCTAGTCCTGGTTAACAATGCCAGGACTGGTCTTTCAGCCCTTGCATGAGTGGGAGATCCACTCTGACACCATCACAACACTTTCTAACTGAGCAAATAATGTCCTTTTCATCTCACAGGTTTCAGAATGCTTTTCAATGAGCTTTGGGCTGTTGGGGAACATCAACAGGGCTTTCAAAAATTATCTCCAAATCGTCCTTCCTACTTAAACATGGATCAAGGGGGTTGTTCTGACCTTTGTCCAAGGAGTCAGGGCTCGAAGGCCCATTGATCTCTGACTTGGTGGGTTGATTGTATTAAGTAAACATGAACCAACTCTTTGTTTGTTTGGGCTCAAAACTCTGGGAGAGTTGGTCTCTAAGTTACACCTTGCTCAGCTTGTTCAGAACAAAAGAAAATAATTAGGAACAGGAGTAGGCCATTGAGCCCCTCGAGCCTATTCAATGAGATCATGGCTGATCTGTGCCCTAACTCCATATACCCGCCTTTGGCCCATATCCCTTAATACCTTTGGTTAACAAAAAGCTATCAATCTCAGATTTAAAATTAGCAATTGACCTAATTGCTGTTTGCGGAAGAGAGTTCCAAACTTCTACCACCCTTTGTGTGTAGAAATGTTTCCTAATTTCACTTCTGAAATTCTAATTATTAGACTATGCCCCCTAATCCTAGACTCCCCAACCAGTGGAAATAGTTTCTCTCTATCTACCCTATCTGTTCCCCTTAATATCTTGAAAACTTTGATCAAATCACCCCTTAACCTTCTAATTTCTAGGGAATACAACCCTAATTTGTGTAATCTCTCCTTGTAATTTAACCCTTGGAGTCCGGGTATCATTCTGGTAAACCTACGCTGCACTCCCTCCAAGGCCAATATATCCTTCCTAAGCTGTGGTGCCCAGAACTGCTCACAGTGCTCCAGGTGTGGTCTAACCAGGGCTTTGTATAACTGCAGCATAACATCTACCCCCTTGTATTCTAGTCCTCTAGATAGAAGCAAGAAGGTTGTGGGTTCAAGTCCCACTCCAGGACTTGAGTGCAAAAATCTCAGCAGACACTCCAGTATGGTGCTGAGGGAGTGCTGCACTGTCGGAGGTGCCGTCTTTCAAATGAGACGTTAAACCGAGGTCCTGTCTGCTCTCTCAGGTGGACGTAAAAGATCCCATGGCGCTATTTCGAAGAAGAGCAGGGGAGTTCTCCCCTGTGTCCTGGCCAATATTTATCCCTCAACCAACATCACTAAAGCAGATGATATGCTCATTATAACATTGCTGTTTGTGGGATCTTGCTGTGTGCAAATTGGCTGCCGCGTTTCCCACATTACAACAGTGACTACACTTCAAAAAGTACTTCATTGGCTGTAAAGCACTTTGGGACGTCCGGTGGTTGTCAAAGGCACTATAGAAATGCAAGTCTATCTTTTAAATAAAGGCCAGCATTCCATTAGCCTTTTTGATTATTTTCTGTACCTGATTCTCCTTAACTCACCTCTGGTTCTTTTACCAGTTATCATAAATTGGTGTCCTCTGGTTACCGATTCTCCTTATTTATTCTATCAAAACCCTTCATGATTTTGGATATTAAATCTCCCCTTAACCTTCTCTGCTCCAAGGAGAACAATCCCAGTTTCTCCAGCCTCTCCACGTAACTGAAGTCCCTCAGCCCTGGTACCATTCTTGTCAGAACACCAGAAACAACAAAAGTGTTTCACCTACACAAACATGTGATATAAAACAGACCGTTGAAACATAGTCCCTAACAAGGCTGTTTTCCATGGGGTCTCGGACTTGGCCTGAGCTCCAATGGCTTCAGACTGATTATTGACTGGGAGAAGGCCAGTTCACAATCCTTTGAAGATATAACAGAAGAAAAGGCATCAAAAACATAGCTCTCACAACGACATTACGTGATCAGCCATTCACAGGATTCAAAATGCTGTTTTACCACACAAACATAATCAACCATGTCCGTCAAAGCGTCCCCAGGATCTTTGATCCGCTGCCTTTCTATCGCGACCTTTCTTCACTTTCTCTATTTTATTGAAACGACTTGGCCAGTGGTCCTCTGAATGCTCCTCTCTTGCTCTGTATAGGAACAAGAAAGCCTGAGGTCCATCCAGTTCACCTTCTACCATCCCGGTAGATAATGGAGTTGTTGACTAATCCCAGCCATCAATCTCTGGCCTACAACAGACCCAGACACGAGGCGAGGAAAGCCCCAGTGGTGGAGAGCTTTGGGAACCACAGGTCCAAAGTCACCTGTTCCTCCCGAGCTCTCACCACACGTCACGTCGCAAATGACTCGTATCCCAAAGTGTTATTGTAGATTATAGTGTAGATTGGGATTCAGAAAGGCACTGTGAATTGGTGAAAGGTGCAGGTGATCCCAAGCTCGGAGGGGCAGTGGAATCGAAGGAGGGCAGCTTAGAAATTGCAGTGAGCTCAACCAAATATGTGAGTGGGCCAAGCAACGGCAGATGAAATTTAATCCGGATCAATGTAAAGTATTGCACCATTGGAGGGAAAACATGGGCAAGACAAAGTCTCCATGAATGGTGTTGAAAGAGCTGAGGAGGAAAATGCTCCGTATGTCCAACCAATAGCAGCAATCAACAGGCAACAGAATGTTGGAGGACACGGTCAATACAGAGGAGTACAGGTCAGAGGAGGTGGGGCACAGACCGCACCACGAGTACCGTGACCAGCTCTGGATGCTGCCCAACGTGGAGGACATCCAAGCCCCCCCTGGGCCCACTAAAACAATTCGACACTTGACCTTTGGCCAGGCCCCTCCTCCTCCATCGTCCAGAGGGACTAGTCAGAGGGAGCACCGCGCAGGCGCCCACCAATCCCATCCTAAAATGGCAATCGGGGTCCTATTTACACTGGAGATGTAACAGGTTTTAAGGAAGTATAGAGGCAGGGAAAGCCTGGTGGGGAGGTGTTGCATCTGCCCTTTTACCTCCTCCCTTCCCACTGTCCAGGGCTCCAAACACTCCTTCCAGGTGAATCAGCGATTTACTTCTTGCAATTTAGTATACTGTATTCGCTGCTCACGATGTGGTCTCCTCTACATTGGGGAGACCAAACGCAGATTGGGTGACCGCTTTGCGGAACACCTCCGTTCAGTCCGTAAGCGTGACCCCGAGCTCCCGGTGGCCTGTCACTTTAATTCCCCACTCCACTCCCACTCTGACCTCTCCGTCCTCGGCCTCTTACACTGTTCCAATGAAGCTCAATGGAAGCTCGAGGAACAGCACCTCATCTTTCGATTAAGCACTTTACAGCCTTCTGGACTCAAAATAGAGTTCAATAATTTCAGATCATAACCTCTGCTCCCATTTTTTCGGACGGCAGCTGTTGATGATTCTGCCATTCCCATTTACACCTCCTCTAGACCCATCTTTTGCTTCTTTACTTGTTCCATTACCATCTCCTTTTATCTTTTAATCTCTCCAGCCTTTCACCCTATCAAAGACCTTCCCTTTTGTTCTTTCCTCCTCCCCTTTCCCAGCCTCTGCACTTGCTTAAAAATCTGTTAGATCTCTAACTTTTTTCCAGTTCTGATGAAAGGTCATCGACCTGAAACGTTAACTCTGTTTCTCTCTCCACAGATGCTGCCTGACCTGCTCAGTGTTTCCAGCATTTTCTGTTTTTATTTCAGATTTCCAGCATCCGCAGTACTTTCCTGCTGTATGAGTGGACTCTGGGTAGCGGATACCTTTACTCATTTAAGAAGCAATTCGATGCAGTAATGGGGAGTATAGGGATGTAGTGGAGGGATGAATTAATATGGGCAAATGGCCTTTCCCACCACCACGTATCTGGTGATCTGAAGTCCAGGCAGACTCCACACCTCTGTTGGATTGATGTGGAACTGGGAGTTTGTTGGCAAAGGAGGGCGAGGACATCTGTTGGAAGAGCACGGAACTGCAACACATCCGCACTACTGCCAAGCTCGCTGCAATTTCTTTACAAAATTGCTATTAAAAATATAATCCACATCTTCAGGGCATAAACAGGAAACAGTCAATGTACAATAAACTATTGCGGAATAAAGATGAGAGGCTTTTAATCAGGAAATGTCTGATTGTTCAGCATTTGGAGCAGGTTTTCACCTCTTGCTGAATTGGAAAAGTTCAGATTGATTTAAACCACTGACTGATTAAAATGCAAATCTTAACGATTAAGATGGAATAAAAAGCCGGTATCAGTAACGGTGACCATGAAGTCATGGGTGTAAAGATGGCATCTATTAACGTGCGTCGTCTAAAAAGCACCACGCGATGTGTTTCCACCTTGGGGTATCTGGCCAAGGTCAAGGCCGACCTGTTGTTCCTGCAGGAGTGCGGCCTGCCGCACCTCAGCAACTACCGGCAGTGGTCGCGATGGTGGTCCCAGGGCCAATCGATCTGGTCAGGAGGCAACGATTGCCGTGCCTCCGGCCTGGGTATTCTGCTGCGGGGAGGCAACTTCACCATCACCGAAGTTAAGGAGGTGGTGGGCGGCCGCCTCCTCGTAGCAGACGTGTTGTACAAGAACGCCCCGCTCAGGCTGATCAACGTGTACGCCCCGGCTCTCAAGAACGAGCGGCTGGCCGTTTTCCAGCAGCTGCCGCTGCTGCTGGCGACGTCCAGGCCGGTTATTCTGGGCGGTGACTTCAACTGCATCATCGATGCGGCTGGCCGATCCGGCGGAGCCGACAGCAAACTGGACGCCACGTCCAGACTCCTGATGGAAGCGGTAAAAGACGCCAAGCTGCACGACGTCTTCAGCAACCCTGCAGACGGAGCGCAGCGTAGATACACCTGGTCGAGACCAGACGGGTCCGTCCGTTCCAGGATAGACTTCCTGTTTGTGTCCCAAGCGCTCCCGATCAGATCCACCGCCGTCCCCGGCAGGAAGATCTCTGATAGCCTCGCGCTACTCAGGGATACGATCGCCTACGTGCGGGACAGGAGGGTGGACACCTGCTTAATCAGCTTGGACCAGGAGAAGGCTTTCGACAGAATATCGCACACGTACATGATGGACGTGCTCTCCAAAATGGGATTGGAGAGGGAATCCGCAATTGGATCCAACTGCTCTACACAGACATCAGTAGCGCAGTTCTAATCAACGGGTGGGATTCAGAAAGCTTTCCGATCAAATCTGGAGTCAGGCAGGGCTGTCCTCTCTCCTCTGTCTTGTTCGTGTGTTGTATCGAACCCTTTGCCGAGTCCATCAGGAGGGATACGGGCATAAGAGGGGTGACGATCCCAGGCAGCGGAGGCACTCGGGTTAAGGCCTCCCTGTACATGGACGACGTCGTTTCGTCTTTTGCTCGGATCCGCTGTCGGTCCGCAGATTGCTGAGCATCTGCGACCAGTTTGAACTGGCCTCGGGAGCGAGAGTTAATCGCAGCAAAAGCGAGGCCATGTTCTTTGGGAACTGGGCCGACCGATCCTTTGTGCCCTTCACCGTCAGGTCAGATTACCTGAAGGTGCTGGGAATATGGTTCGGAGCGGCCGGGGCGTGCACCAAAAACTGGGAGGAGCGTATCGCCAAGGTACGCCAGAAACTGGGAATGTGGGAGCAGCGCTCCCTGTCGATTGCGGGCAAGAACCTGGTCATCAGGTGCGAGGTGCTGTCGGTGTTGCTGTACGTGGCGCAGGTGTGGCCCATACCCCGACCCTGCGCCGCCGCAGTCACCCGAGCCGTCTTCCACTTTATCTGGAGATCCAAAATGGACCGTGTCAGGAGGGACACGATGTACAAATCTCCAGAGCAAGGGGGAAAGAACGTACCCAACGTTGCCCTCATCCTGATGGCCACCTTTGTGTGCGGCTGCATCAAGCTCTGCACAGACCCTCAGTACGCAAACACCAAGTGTCACTACGTGCTGAGGTTCTACCTGTCCCCGGTGTTGCGAAGGCTGGGCCTGGCCACGCTGCCGCGGAACGCTCCATCCAGTTGGACCGTGCCGGACCACCTGTCCTTCATGGAAAAGTTTGTGAAGGGAAACACCTTTGACCACAAGGCCGTTAAACAGTGGTCAGCACGTAACGTCCTCGAGACCCTACGGGAAAAGGAGATGGTGGATCCTGTCGGATGGTTCCCCGAGCAGACTGTCGAAGTCATTTGGCAGAATGCCTCATCGCCAGAGCTCACAAACAAGCACCAAGACGTAGCTTGGCTGGTGGTGAGAAGGGCCCTCCCCGTCAGATCCTTCATGCACTCCCGACGTCTCTGTTCCACCGCACGCTGTCCCCGAGGAGGCTGCGCCTGGGACGAGACCGTCATCCATCTCCTTCTGGAATGTGCCTTTGCTAAGAAGGTCTGGAAAGAGATGCAGTGGTCTTTGTCGAGGTTCATCCCTAGCAGCTCCGTAACACAGGACTCTGTGCTCTACGGACTGTTCCCAGGGACGCACACCGAGACAGACATCAACTGCTGCTGGAAGATCATCAACTCGGTGAAAGACGCCCTTTGGTCTTCCCGAAACTTGCTGGTCTTCCAGAGCAAGGAGTTGTCCATGACCGAGTGTTGCAGACTGGCACATTCCAAGGTCCAGGAGTACGTGGTGAGGGACGCACTGAAGGTTGGTGCCGTCGCCGCCAAGGCACGATGGGGAAGGGCCACAGTTTAAGGCCCTCCCGCCAGTGTACACCGAGGGGCTGAAACCAGTATAAAAAAACCCTCGGGCCGTATGACGCAGAGATGGCTTCATGAAAATGTACTTGAAATCTGTTTCTGTAAATAGAGTACCATGTACTGCATTCATCTGTATTATGCTGTATGTAATAGGATTTGTGGATTGTATTGTAATGTATCTTGACAAGTATTGAAATGTATTTTGACAAATTTTATGAATAAAGTATATTTTTGAAATTAATAAACAGCATTGTGGTTGAATCTTAACTGCCCTCTGAAATGGCCACTCAGTTTATCTCAAACGGCTACAAAAAAGCAGAAGAAGAATAAAACCGGACGGACCACCCGGCATCGACCTCGGCATCAGATTCGGACACGACAACGGCACACCCAGCCCAGTCGACCCTGCAAAGTCCTCCTGACTGACGTCTGGGGACTTGTACCAAAATTGTGAGAGCTGTCCCACAGACTACTCAAGCAACAACCTGACATAGTCGTACTCACAGAATCATACTTTTCAGCCAATGTCCCAAACTCCTCCATCACCATCCCTGGGTATGTCCTGTCCCACCGGCAGGACAGACCCACCAGGGGTGGTGGCACAGTGGTATACAGTCGGGAAGGAGTGGCCCTGGGAGTCCTCAACACTGACTCCGGACCCCATGAAGTCTCATGGCTTCAGGTCAAGCATGGGCAAGGAAACTTCCTGCTGATTACCACCTACATACCTATGCTAAGCAATGCAAGCAGTATGCTATAGATGAAACTAAGCGATCCCGCAATCAACGGATCAGATCAAAGCCCTGCAGTCCTGCCACATCCAGTCGTGAATGGTGGTGGACCATTAAACAACTAACGGGAGGAGGAGGCTCCATGAATATCCCCATCCTCAACGATGGTGGAGCCCAGCACATGAGTGCAAAAGATTCACAACCATCTTCAGCCAGAAGTGCCGAGTGGATGATCTATATCGGCCTCCTCCTGAGGTCCCCACCATCAAAGAAGCCAGTCTTCAGCCAATTCGATTCACTCCACGTGATATCAAGCAACAGCTGAGCGCACTGGATACAGCAAAGGCGGTGGGCCCCGACAACATCCCGGCTATCGTGCTGAAGACTTGTGCTCCAGAACTAGTCGCACCTCGAGCCAAGCTGTTCCAGTACAGCTACAACACTGGCATCTATCCGACAAACTGTAACTAGAGATAAAGAAATAAAGAAAGATGAAAGGTCATCGACCTGAAACGTTAACTCTGTTTCTCTCTCCACAGATGCTGCCTGACCTGCTGAGTGTTTCCAGCATTTTGTTTTTATTTCAGATTTCCAGCATCCGCAGTATTTTGCTTTTGAAAAGAAAGTCTTGCATTTCTATCGCACCTTTCACGATCATCGGACGTTTCAAAGCACTTTACAGCCAATGAAGTACTTTAGAAGTGTAGTCACTGTTGTAATGTGGGAAATGCAGCAGCCAATTTGCGCACAGCAAGCTCCCACAAACAGCAATGTGATAATGACCAGATAATCTGTTTTTTAGTGATGTTGATTGAGGGATAAGTATTGGCCAGGACACCTGGGGAGAACTCCCCTGCTCTTCTTCGAAATAGTGCCATTATAGTGCTTTCATAATTTTAACGTTTTGTATAATAAGTCCGGGAGGAGCCTTGTGCTTTTATGCCCACCTGAGAGAGCAGACGAGGCCTCGGTTTAACATCTCATCTGAAAGATGACACCTTCGACAGTGCAGCACTCCCTCAGTACTGCACTGGAGTGTCAGCCTTCATTCCAGGAATCAGAGCCAGAACACTGCTGCAAGCAGCTCGGGAGAAAAATCATAGGGCCTTTCAAAAAATGTGTTTTAAAAAAAAACCACATTAGTTATAAAAATATCGAAGAATAAATTGCAGTGTGATGGGAGCCACCAGTAGTGAGGGACTCACTGAGACAGCAGGAACGCTGCCATTGTCCAGGGTTCCTCACCAATGTTGCCCCTCTTTATTACAGGCTCTCTGGGGACCATTTCCCCCCCCGCCCCGGGTGGGGGCCGGGCGGTTGCATGCTTGCTCAGCCTGCCAACATTTTGATTGGAGCCTTCAGATAGGTGGCCAAGACTCCTCCCGAATTATTCTACAAAACGTTAAAATTATGAAAGGTTTTTGACGAGTAGGCGCAGAGTGTTTCCACTTGTGGGGAAGAGCATAACTAGAGGCCATCAATATAGCATAGTCACCAAGAAATCCAATAGGGAATTCAGAAGAAACTTCTTTACGCAGAGAGTGGTGAGAATGTGGAACTCGCTACCACAGGGAGTGGTTGAAGCGAATAGTATGGATGCATTTAAGGGGAGGCTAGACAAGCATATGAGGGAGAAGGGAATAGAGGGTTATGCTGATAGAGTTAGATGAGGAAAGACGGGAGGAGGCTCGAGTGGAGCATAAACACCGGCATGGACTGGTTGGGCCGAATGGCCTGTTTCTGTGCTACATATTCTATTTAAAACAAATTGGGGTCCACTGACATCGATAGGAACCATGGGCAATTTTACAAGTAGTAATACTAGTGGCACCGGACATAGAAGGGCCTACCCAGCAAACCTTAAAGGGACCACTGGAGACCGGGAGGAGCATGAATACCTCTCCTGGCCCCACAACAAATTGACCGACCCCATGTCTGACCTCGGCCCTTCCCCCCCGGATCGGCAAGTTGCGCGGGAACATTGCTGCGAATATGGCAATGAGGCCCGAGCATCCGACTGGTCCAGGCCTCTGACCGCTTGCATCGAGCGGGTACGGGGGGGCTCAGTCCCTGCTCTTGTAGCTTTAGAAGCTGTGTTCCAGCCCAGCCCCAGACTGATGGGGTGAATCTCTCCTCTCGCTCTCTCTCTCTCTCTCTGTCCACAGCAAAACATATCCCACAGCTTGGCCCTAAATTGTTGAAGCCACAGGGCGACGGGTTCGGGAAAGTCTCACTTCAAGGCAAAAAACAACTTGCATTTAAGTAACGTCTTTAATGTAGAACAACGCTTCACAGAGATATCATCGAAATACAGGCGTGACCAAAAGCTCGGTCAAAGAGCTGGGCTCTAGAGGGAGAGGTGGTGAGACAACGGGGTTTAGGGAGGGATTTCCAGAGTGAGGGCGTGGGAGGGGGGCACGGCAGCAAGGGATGTGTGTGAGTGAGTGAGTGAGTGCGTGCACTGCGTGTGTCTGTATATCTTTGTGAATGCAATTTTATGAAATTAAAATATGAAGGGGGAAATATTCGGTGGCGCCCCCTATGGGATGCTAACTTCGCCCGGGCCCGACTTTAACCGCCCCGAAAAAGTGAGCGCCCCTTCGCTGCAAATTCAGTGGTAGCGCCCCAAGCAGGAGGCAGGGCTACTGGAAGCGCTCCCCCTCCTTCCTGGGGCGCTACCAGCGAATATCGCGACGCTACGGGCGACAGCGCCACCTATTGCCGGCCTCCCTCCGCTGATTAAAGGGGAGGGGCCTAGCGCAGCGCACACCGGGGCCCTGCCGGACCACCGGGGAGCGGGGGTGCCGGGAAAGCAGCCCGGCACTCAAGAGGAGTGTCGGGCCGAACGATCGCGACCGGCACCCCGAATAAAAGAGGGGACGGGGCAGGTGCAGGCGGATGGCCAGGAAAACAAATGGCCGCCCGACACCTGCCCCTTTAAATAGCGTCGCCATGGCTGTAAAAACGCCCCCCTGACCCTGTCGGACATCTCGTGCGGTGGTAGGTCAGGGGGCGCAGCTGACGTTTGAGTGCGGGGCGCTGCGCACAGCGATGTCGTCATTGCCGGAGGCACAGCGACATGGGGCGCTACCGGCTACCAGCGCCGCTAACCTCCCGCTGAATTTTGTGGGAGGCGTCAGTGGCGCCGCGCCCGGGCGCCAGGGGCTTTGCGCCCCGTTAGTGGCTTTGCGCCATGTTAGCGCTCCCCCAGGGGCGCTAATGGGAGGCGCAAACCAATCCAATTTCCCCCCCCGAAGTGTATTAATGGAACAGAGGAGGGGCAGTCACTTTCGGGGGTGGAGGAGGAGGCCTGAGTGCCATGGTCGGAATGGCAGGGCGTGTCTGGGGCTCAGCCTGTGTGATGGGCATGGTGTGCACTGGAGGATCTCGATCGACAGGAGGGGGTGGGGGAGGGGGAAAGGGCCTTGTGCTTGTTTCCATGTTTTGTGGGAGCTGTCTTCAGAAACTCTCATAAACGCCCTCGTAAACCTCAGCCTCCACCCCAGCCTCCACGATCGGCGCATTCCGCTGCTGCAAATAAAGAGGTAAGAAAGGTGAAGGTTAGTGTTTGGTTTACAGGACCAGGGCCATATCCAGTCTAGCAGAACTTCGCCTATCAGTCGGACCTGGATTCAATTCTGGATCTGTGCTGAGCTAGCGGATCTCAGCCAGCGAGCGATGGGGGCAGTGAGGGGGCTAAAGCCTGCCTCAGTCTCTCTGTACTACTGGGGGGGAAACAGCCAAGAGCCTCCCATTACTCTGCCCCAACCGCAGAAAGTCGCCACATACTGAACCAGTGGGACATTTTCCACAGCCGACCCCTGCCACCTCTTGCTACACTGAGCCACAGTCCAACCGGTCAGTCAGTGAGTCCACCCAACAGATACACGACCGGTCAGTCAGTCAGTGAGTCCACCCAACAGATACACGACCGGTCAGTCAGTGAGTGAGTCCACCCAACAGATACATCGACCAGTCAGTCAGTGAGTGAGTCCACCCAACAGATACACGACCGGTCAGTCAGTGAGTGAGTCCACCCAACAGATACATCGACCGGTCAGTCAGTCAGTGAGTCCACCCAACAGATACATCGACCGGTCAGTCAGTGAGTGAGTCCACCCAACAGATACATCGACCGGTCAGTGAGTGAGTCCACCCAACAGATACATCGACCGGTCAGTGAGTGAGTCCACCCAACAGATACATCGACCGGTCAGTCAGTCAGTGAGTCCACCCAACAGATACATCGACCGGTCAGTGAGTGAGTCCACCCAACAGATACATCGACCGGTCAGTGAGTGAGTCCACCCAACAGATACATCGACCGGTCAGTGAGTGAATCCACCCAACAGATACACGACCGGTCAGTCAGTGAGTGAGTCCACCCAACAGATACATCGACCGGTCAGTGAGTGCATCCACCCAACAGATACAGCGACCGGTCAGTGAGTGAGTGAGTCCACCCAACAGATACATCGACCGGTCAGTGAGTGAGTGAGTCCACCCAACAGATACATCGACCGGTCAGTGAGTGAGTGAGTCCACCCAACAGATACATCGACCGGTCAGTGAGTGAGTCCACCCAACAGATACAGCGACCGGTCAGTCAGTGAGTCAGGAGGAAGTTTGAACGCACCTTTGGTGATTTATTTCCGGCTGGATTGTTGCAGGTGTCGGCTCCGTCGCTGAATAGCTTGCAGTATAACGATTCCTGGTGTCTTTGCAGGGCCTGCAGAGAGGACATGGAGGGATTTCACATTACTACAGAGCACGGCGCGGGGGACTGGGAGTCACCAGTGCAACCCACGACTCCGCTCAATGCTGATATCAATGGAGTTGCACGGTGCAGTGTCCAGTGGGGCCCAGTATCACTCGCTCACCCTGGTGGGAGGGTGGAAATGGAGAGAGGGAACCGTCTCCTGCAGCAGCACTTGCTGGATCCTTGTGGCAATGTAGTGTTATTGGAATGCAGCACACTGCCTGCCTCACCCCCAGCTCCTCCAGTGCTACAGAGGCTCGGGAAAAGGGGTCAGTGAGGGGGCAAAAGTTAGGAATGAATGGCAGCATTAACTAACAACAAGGAGCATGAATTCACCAGAGAGTGCATGTAATCTGTCGAGGGAGCAGTCTTAAAATAGCCAGTACCCATTACACCCAGACAAAGCAGCACAGAGACTTGAAATGCATTTTTATCAGCAGGTAAATGCACTGTTCGGTGTCTCACTGCAGTACAAATCTGACAACGGCAGGTTACATTCCTGGTCTGTGCGCAGTCAGCTGGTCACAGGCCAGTATGACTGGCGGAAAGGGAGTGCGGAAGGGTGCACAGGTGGGCGGAATGTGCGCGCGGTTGGGTGAGCGGAATGGGTGCGCAGGCGAGCGGGATTCATGGTGACAGGCGAGAAATCATCTGAGCTCCGCTCATTAATAAAGAACAGGGCTCGCTGTTTGGGCTCAGAATTGCAATGGTCCTTGTAAATACTGACACACTCCCGGGGACCCCCTGTAAATACTGACACACTCCCGGGGACCCACTGTAAATACTGACACACTCCCGGGGACCCCCTGTAAATACTGACACACTCCCGGGGACCCCCTGTAAATACTGACACACTCCCGAGGTCCCGCTGTAAATACTGACACACTCCCGGGGAACCCCTGTAAATACTGACACACTCCCGGGGAACCCCTGTAAATACTGACACACTCCCGGGGACCCCCTGTAAATACTGACACACTCCCGGGGACCCCCTGTAAATACTGACACACTCCCGAGGGCCCGATGTAAATACTGACACACTCCCGGGGACCCCCTGTAAATACTGACACACTCCCGGGGACCCCCTGTAAATACTGACACACTCCCCGGGACCCCTTGTAAATACTGACACACTCCCTGGGACCCCTTGTAAATACTGACACACTCCCGGGGACCCCCTGTAAATACTGACACACTCCCCGGGACCCCTTGTAAATACTGACACACTCCCGGGGACCCCCTGTAAATACTGACACACTCCCGAGGGCCCCCTGTAAATACTGGCACACTCCCGAGGGCCCCCTGTAAATACTGACACACTCCCGGGGACCCCCAGTAAATACTGACACACTCCCGAGGGCCCCCAGTAAATACTGACACACTCCCAGGGACCCCCTGTAAATACTGACACACACCCGAGGGCCCCCTGTAAATACTGGCACACTCCCGAGGGCCCCCTGTAAATACTGACACACTCCCGAGGGCCCCCTGTAAATACTGACACACCCCCGGGGACCCCCTGTAAATATTGACACACTCCCCGGGACCCCTTGTAAATACTGACACACTCCCTGGGACCCCCTGTAAATACTGACACACTCCTGGGGACCCCCTGTAAATACTGACACACTCCCCGGGACCCCTTGTAAATACTGACACACTCCTGGGGACCCCCTGTAAATACTGACACACTCCCGAGGGCCCCCTGTAAATACTGACACACTCCCGGGGAACCCCTGTAAATACTGACACACTCCCGGGGACATCCTGTAAATACTGACACACTCCCGGGGACCCCCTGTAAATACTGACACACTCCTGGGGACCCCCTGTAAATACTGACACACTCCCGGGGACCACCTGTAAATACTGACACACTCCCGGGGACCCCCTGTAAATACTGACACACTGCCGGGGACCCCCTGTAAATACTGACACACTCCCGGGGACCTCCCTGTAAATACTGACACACTCCCGGGGACCCCCTGTAAATACTGACACACTCCCGAGGGCCCCCTGTAAATACTGACACACACCCCGCGACACCCTGTAAATACTGACACACTCCCCGGGACACCCTGTAAATACTGACACACTCCCGGGGAACCCCTGTAAATACTGACACACTCCCGAGGGCCCCCTGTAAATACTGACACACACCCGAGGGCCCCCTGTAAATACTGACACACTCCCGGGGACCCCCTGTAAATACTGACACACTCCCGGGGAACCCCTGTAAATACTGACACACTCCCGGGGACCCCCTGTAAATACTGACACACTCCCGGGGACCCCCTGTAAATACTGACACACTCCCGGGGACCCCCTGTAAATACTGACACACTCCCGGGGAACCCCTGTAAATACTGACACACTCCCGGGGACCCCCTGTAAATACTGACACACTCCCGGGGACCCCCTGTAAATACTGACACACTCCCGGGGACCCCCTGTAAATACTGACACACTCCCGGGGACCCCCTGTAAATACTGACACACTCCCAGGGACCCCCTGTAAATACTGACACACTCCCCGGGACACCCTGTAAATACTGACATATTCCCTGGGACCCCCTGTAAATACTGACACACTCCCTGGGACCCTTGTAAATACTGACACACTCCCCGGGACCCCCTGTTAATGGGTTGGATGAGGGCATCGCTGAATTCCAGCAACTAAATGATATATAACACACTCTCAGTCTCTATTACTCTATATAACACACTCCCAGTCTCTATTACTCTATATAACACATTCCCAGCCTCTATTACTCTACATAACACATTCCCAGTCTTTATTACACTATATAATACACTCCCAGTCTCTATTACTCTATATAACACACTCCCAGTCTCTATTACTCTACATAACACATTCCCAGTCTCTATTACTCTGCATAACACATTCTCAGTCTCTATTACTCTACATAACACATTCCCAGTCTCTATTACTCTACATAACACATTCTCAGTCTCTATTACTCTACATAACACATTCCCAGTCTCTATTACTCTATATAATACACTCCCAGTCTCTATTACTCTACATAACACATTCCCAGTCTCTATTACTCTGCATAACACATTCTCAGTCTCTATTACTCTACATAACACATTCCCAGTCTCTATTACTCTACATAACACATTCTCAGTCTCTATTACTCTACATAACACATTCCCAGTCTCTATTACTCTATATAAGACACTCCCAGTCTCTATTACTCTATATAATACACTCCCAGTCTCTATTACTCGATATAACACATTCCCAGTCTCTATTACTCTACATAACACAATCCCAGTCTCGATTACTCTATATAACACACTCCCAGTCTCTATTACTCTACATAACACATTCCCAGTCTCTATTACTCTACATAACACATTCCCAGTCTCGATTACTCTACATAACACATTCCCAGTCTCGATTACTCTATATAACACACTCCCAGTCTCTATTACTCTACATAACACATTCCCAGTCTTTATTACTCTATATAACACACTCCCAGTCTCTATTACTCTATATAACACATTCACAGTCTCTATTACTCTATACAACACATTCCCAGTCTCTATTACTCTACATAACACATTCCCAGTCTCTATTACTCTACATAACATGTTCTCAGTCTCTATTACTCCATATAACACACTCCCAGTCTCTATTACTCTACATAACACGTTCTCAGTCTCTATTACTCCATATAACACACTCCCAGTCTCTATTACTCTACATAACACATTCCCAGTCTCTATTACTCCATATAACACACTCCCAGTCTCTATTACTCTACATAACACATTCCCAGTCTCTATTACTCTACATAACACATTCCCAGTCTCTATTACTCAACATAACACATTCCCAGTCTCTATTACTCTATATAACACAATCCCAGTCTCTATTACTCCATATAACACACTCCCAGTCTCTATTACTCTACATAACACGTTCTCAGTCTCTATTACTCTATATAACACACTCCCAGTCTCGATTACTCTATATAACACATTCCCAGTCTCTATTACTCTATATAACACACTCCCAGTCTCGATTACTCTATATAACACACTCCCAGTCTCGATTACTCTATATAACACACTCCCAGTCTCGATTACTCTATATAACACATTCCCAGTCTCTGTTACTCTCTATACACACCATGGCAGCCTTGACGTAAGTATTGACACAGAGACTGACCCTCTGTAAGCTGCTGTCTCTGTTGAACGGTGCACTCACCATGTATGCATTATCACTCTCTGCTGGCTCTGCAGTCTGTTCTCCTGCTGTAACTTGCTGAGATTCGGAGGTCACCAGCATCTAGAAAACAAGGAGCCCTGCTGTAAAGGACCTCTCACACCAAGGCATCCGTGTGCTGATTCTTTTAACATAGCACCATAGTCGTGGCTGAGTAGAACAAATAACCCATAATAAACATGGAGTGAGTCAGCACTCGTCATTCATTGAGCAACTGACCCACTGTATAGAGGCTGCAAGTGGTGAATGGCAAAACTCCCCTTACAATCTCTGACACCTCTCCTCGGGTATGTTGATCACAAACTGGAACACATCACTCGGGTGTGTTTATTAACAGATATGCAACATGTCTGGAGCTAATCGGACACACATACTGAGTAGGTCTCTTCCATTTAGTGTCGGATTTGAATGTGGGGGAAATGTTTTGCTGTCTTTGCATTCGCTTAATTCTGATTGAGCATAAAATCCGATATGAGAAAAAGTAAACAGGGATTGAACATGACTGATTGTTTTTATTGTTTCCGTTCATTTTAGGAACCAGTTGGAGAGGTTACCTTTCTGCCTTCTCTGTGGATAGGACCTGCTGAGTGTCCACGCAATCTATATTTTCCCAGTTCAATGTACATCCACTTGAGCACATAAGCCAGGTTGACTCTCCAGTGCAGTGCTGAGGGAGTGCTGCACTGTCAGAGGTGCCGTCTTTCGGATGAGACGTTAAACCGAGGCCCCGTCTGCTCTCTCAGGTGGACGTAAAAGATCCCACGGCCATTATTCGAAGTAGGACAGGGAAGCTCTCCCCGGCGTCCTGGCCAATTATTTATCCCTCAACCAACATCACTAAAAACAGATTATGTGGTCATTTATCTCATTTGCTGTTTGTGGGAGCTTGCTGTGCGCAAATTGGTTGCCGTGTTTCTTACATCACAGCAGCGACTACACTCCAAAAAACGACTTCACTGGCTGCAAAGCACTTTGGGACATCCTGAGGTTATGAAAGGCGCTATAGAAATGCAAGTCTTTCTGCCTATAATATCTATTGGGCCGAAAATTGATCCCGGGACGCGAGAGTACGCACTGCGTACTCTCGCGTATTCCCACTCCAATTGCCGGTTTTCTGCATGCCCTGCGCATGCGCTGAAAACCGGCAATTGCTCTTCCGAAAAGGGGGCGGGGCCGGAGTGCATCGCGTGCGCGCTACAGGCTGCGCGCACGCTGTGCACTTCATGCTTTGGACGCGCAGGTAAGTACTGAAGATTTTGGAAATGTAAAAAGGAGGAGTAAGACCCGCTTTTAAGAAGGTAAGTAGTGAATTAAGTATTTTTTTGAATTTTTTTTTACAGGTATATCTTTTTTATAGACTTTAAAGACAGGTAAGTTTATTTTTATAACTTTTTAAAAGATTTTAAATTTTTTCAAAAATTTAATTTTTTATTTAAAATGGTTAATTTAATTAACTATACTTATTTTATTAATGTGATGGTTTTTTTTTTAAATTTAATTGAGGTTTAGCTGTTATTTTGGGGGGGTGTAAGATTCATAAGTCTCTCAGCCATGCTGTGAGACTTATGAATGGAAGATGGTGTGCTGCCATTGGCTCTAACTGAGTCACGTGATCCCACAGCTCGCACGAATTAACTACGCCGCTGGGATACGCAAGCCCAGCACAGCTGATGTCTGGAACATCAATTTCGTGCGAGCTGGATCAGAAAAAGCATAAGCGAGGTGAGACATCGCGGGAAAGGCTTACCCCCGCGGGAACAGAGCGAGATCAATTTCTGGGCCATTGTGTGTGAGCTGGCGTATCAGTGGTATTCCAGACTCCAGACTGGGTAAGATGGGGACCTCTGGTACTAGTGGGACTCTGGGATCGTGCTTTGTACGTACCTGGTCAGCAGCAGAATACTGCTGAGTGTCCAGAGGGGAAGTTTTCATCAGATGAGATTTACACCGGGAACAGATCTGAAATAGAAAGAACGTGATGAGCTTTGTGTTTGGGCCTGTGCCTTAACTACCCAGGAAAAGTGAAAAGGACCACAAGGTTTGGCCATTCAACCGTCAGTTTGTGGTTATTTCCGGCCATCCCTCCATATCCCTCAATAACATTCATTCTTTTCAAACCTCAATGGATTGTGAATCCATGATCTAAGGGGCAGTGAAGTCCACATTTTCAGACCCTGGTAGCTTCCTTGTGCCACAGCAAGTTCAACATTTTCATCCTGCGTTCAAGGCCTTCCATCATCTCATCCAACCCTACCTTGGGAATCTCCTCCAGCCTCACATCACAAATCTACCCTCTGCTTCTCTAACACTGGCATAATCTCTGTCTCCCAGTCCCTCTACCTCTGGGATAATCCTCATTCCCAGTCTCTCTAACACTGGGATAATCACTGTCTCCCAGTCTCTCGAACATTAGATTAATCCCCGTCTCCCAGTCTCCCTAACACTGGACTAATCCCTGTCTCCCAGTCTCTCTAACACTGGGCTAATCCCTGTCTCCCAGTCTCTCTAACACTGGGCTAATCCCTGTCTCCCAGTCTCTCTAACACTGGGCTAATTCCTGTCTCCCAGTCTCTACAACACTGGACTAATCACTGTCTCCCTGACTGTCTAACACTGGGCTAAGGCCTGTCTCCCAGTCTCTCTAACACTGGACTAATCCCTGTTTCCCAGTCTCTCTGACACTTGTCTAATCCCTGTTTCCCAGTCCGGGCTAATCCGTGTCTCCCAGTCTCTCGAACACTGGACTAATCCCTGTCTCCCAGTCTCTCTAACATTGGACTAATCCTTGTCTCCCTGTCTCTCTTACACTGGACTAATCCCTGTTTCCCAGTCTCTCCAACACCGGACTAATCCCTGTTTCCCAGTCTCTCGAACACTGGGCTAATTCCTGTCTCCCAGTCTCTCTAACACTGGACTAATTCCTGTCTCCCAGTCTCTACAACACTGGACTAATCACTGTCTCCCAGTCTCTCTGACACTTGTCTAATCCCTGTTTCCCAGTCCGGGCTAATCCGTGTCTCCCAGTCTCTCGAACACTGGACTAATCCCTGTCTCCCAGTCTCTCTAACACTGGACTAATCCCTGTCTTCCAGTCTCTCTAATACTGGGCTAATCCCTGTCTCCCTAACACTGGGCTAATCCCTGTCTCCCAGTCTCTCTAACACTGGACTAATCCCTGTCTCCCTGTCTCTCTAACACTGGGCTAATCCCTGTCTCCCAGTCTCTCTAACACTGGACTAATTCCTGTCTCCCTGACACTGGGATAATCCCTGTCTCCCAGTCTCTCTAACACTGGACTAATCCTTGTCTCCCAGTCTCTCTAACACTGGACTAATCCCTGTCTCCCTGTCTCTGTAACACTGGGCTAATCCCTGTCTCCCTGACACTGGGCTAATCCCTGTCTCCCTGACAATGGGCTAATCCCTGTCTCCCAGTCTCTCTCTAACACTGGGATAATCCCTGTCTCTCTAACACTGGACTAATCCTTGTCTCCCAGTCTCTCTGTAACGCTGGGATAATCCCTGTCTCCCTAACACTGGGATAATCCCTGTCTCCCTGTCTCTCTAACACTGGGCTAATTCCTGTCTCCCAGTCCCTCTAACACTGAGATTATCCCTGTTTCCCAGTCTCTCTCTAACACTGGACTAATCCCTGTCTCCCTGTCTCTCTCTAACGCTGGGATAATCCCTGTCTCCCAGTCTCTCGAACACTGGACTAATCCCTGTCTCCCAGTCTCTCTAACATTGGACTAATCCTTGTCTCCCTGTCTCTCTAACACTGGACTAATCCCTGTCTCCCAGTCTCTCTAACACTGGACTAATCCCTGTTTCCCAGTCTCTCCAACACTGGGCTAATCCCTGTCTCCAAGTCTCTCTAACACTGGACTAATCCCTGTCTCTCTAACACTGGACTAATCCCTGTCTCCCAGTCTCTCTAACACTGGACTAATCCTTGTCTCCCAGTCTCTCTCTAACGCTGGGATAATCCCTGTCTCCCTAACACTGGGATAATCCCTGTCTCCCTGTCTCTCTAACACTGGACTAATCCTTGTCTCCCAGTCTCTCTCTAACGCTGGGATAATCCCTGTCTCCCTGTCTCTCTAACACTGGGATAACCCCTGTCTCCCAGTCTCTCTAACACTAGGATAATTCCTGTCTCCAAGTCTCTCTAACACTGGACTAATCCCTGTCTCTCTAACACTGGACTAATCCCTGTCTCCCAGTCTCTCCAACACTGGGCTAATCCCTGTCTCCCAGTCTCTCTAACACTGGACTAATTCCTGTCTCCCTGTCTCTCCAACACTGGGATTATCCCTGTCTCCCAGTTTCTCTAACACTGGACTAATCCCTGTCTCCCAGTCTCTCTAACACTGGACTAATCCTTGTCTCCCAGTCTCTCTCTAACGCTGGGATAATCCCTGTCTCCCTGTCTCTCTAACACTGGGATAATCCCTGTCTCCCTGTCTCTCTAACACTGGACTAATCCCTGTCTCCCAGTCTCTCCAACACTGGGCTAATCCCTGTCTCCCAGTCTCTCTAACACTGGACTAATTCCTGTCTCCCTGTCTCTCCAACACTGGGATTATCCCTGTCTCCCAGTTTCTCTAACACTGGACTAATCCCTGTCTCCCAGTCTCTCTAACACTGGACTAATCCTTGTCTCCCAGTCTCTCTCTAACGCTGGGATAATCCCTGTCTCCCTGTCTCTCTAACACTGGGATAATCCCTGTCTCCCTGTCTCTCTAACACTGGACTAATCCCTGTCTCCCAGTCTCTCCAACACTGGGCTAATCCCTGTCTCCCAGTCTCTCTAACACTGGACTAATTCCTGTCTCCCTGTCTCTCCAACACTGGGATTATCCCTGTCTCCCAGTTTCTCTAACACTGGACTAATCCCTGTCTCCCAGTCTCTCTAACACTGGACTAATCCTTGTCTCCCAGTCTCTCTCTAACGCTGGGATAATCCCTGTCTCCCTGTCTCTCTAACACTGGGATAATCCCTGTCTCCCTGTCTCTCTAACACTGGACTAATCCCTGTCTCCCAGTCTCTCTAACACTGGACTAATCCCTGTCTCCCAGTCTCACTAACACTGGACTAATCCCTGTCTCCCAGTCTCTCTAACACTGGGATAATCCCTGTCTCCCAGTCTCTCTAACACTGGGCTAATTCCTGTCTCCCAGTCTCTCCAACACTGGGATAATCCCTGTCTCCCAGTCTCACTAACACTGGACTAATCCCTGTCTCCCAGTCTCACTAACACTGGACTAATCCCTGTCTCCCAGTCTCTCTAACAGTGGGCTAATCCCTGTCTCCCAGTCTCTCTAACACTGGGCTAATCCCTGTCTCCCAGTCTCTCTAACACTGGACTAATCCCTGTCTCCCAGTCTCTCTAACAGTGGGCTAATCCCTGTCTCCCAGTCTCACTAACACTGGGCTAATCCCTGTCTCCCAGTCTCTCTAACACTGGGCTAATCCCTGTCTCCCAGTCTCTCTTACACTGGACTAATCCCTGTCTCCCAGTCTCTCTTACACTGGGCTAATCCTTGTCTCCCAGTCTCTCTTACACTGGACTAATCTCTGTCTCTCTGTGTCTCTAACACTGGGCTAATCCCGGTCTCTCTGTGTCTCTAACACTGGACTAATCCTTGTCTCCCAGTCTCTCTTACACTGGGCTAATTCCTGTCTCCCAGTCTCTCTTACACTGGGCTAATCCTTGTCTCCCAGTCTCTCTTACACTGGACTAATCTCTGTCTCTCTGTGTCTCTAACACTGGGCTAATCCCGGTCTCTCTGTGTCTCTAACACTGGGCTAATCCCTGTCTCCCAGTCTCTCTGACACTGGACTAATCCCTGTCTCTCTGTCTCTCTAACACTGGGATAATCCCTGTCTCCCTAACACTGGGCTAACCCCTGTCTCCCAGTCTCTCTGACACTGGGATAATCCCTGTCTCCCAGTCTCTCTGACACTGGGCTAATCCTTGTTCCCCAGTCTCTGGCAGTGATTGGCGGCTCCAGCTGTTGACTGACCTTTCTTTTGATGAGGAGTACGGATGTTGCAGACACACTGTACAGTAGCAGCACCGCGCACATGCTCACCAAAACAGTTCGGAGTGCGAGAGAAGACGGAGGCTCCACGTATCCTGCGTCTGGAGTGGAAAAACACACACACGTCACACTCGCTGGGTGGGGAGGTTTCACACAGAGCCAAATGGTTTTACTGTGAGAGTCTGGTCAATGGTTCAGTGCAGCACACTTTCCGAAGGATGTGAAGGCCTTGATGAGCGGCAGAGGAGATTTACTGGAATGCTACCAGGGATGAGGGAGGGACTTCAGTTTTGTGGGGAGACTGGAGAAGATAAGGTTGTTCTCCTTTGAGCAGGGAAGATTAAGGGGAGATTTGGTAGAGGTGTTCAAAATCATGAAGGGCTTTGATAGAGTAAATAAGGAGAAACTGTGTCCAGTGGCAGGAGGGTCGGTAACCAGAGGACACAGATTTAAGATAATTGGCAAAAGAACCAGAGGGGAGCGGAGGGGAATTGTTTTATGCAGCGAGTTGTGATCTGGAATGAGCTGCCTGAAAGGGCGGTGGAAGCAGATTCAACAATAACTTTCAAAAGGGAATTGGAGAAACACTTGAAGGGGAAAAATTTGCAGGGCTGTGGGGAAAGAGCGGGGGAGTGGGGCTAATTTGTCGCTCTTTCAGAGAGCCGGCACAGACACGATGGGCTGAATGTCTCCTTCTGTACAGTATGATTCTATGATTCTTTGTGTTGAGTGCAGAGATATTCCATAGAGCAGGAGTGGCAGTGAGATTCTCACCGTCAACTGCTGTAAATACACCTCCTGTTAGCGGTCACCACCCCCACCCCAACCCCCACCTTCCGTACTGGGAGACTGCAGCCTGCAACCAACACTCGCCAACATCTCTCACTGCTTAGTGATGGGATGGAGCCCCGGAGCATTCGGCTGATGGCAATTGGAGCCTGTACGGCTGCCCAGGATGGTCAGTGAACCCAACACAGCTTAGGGATTCAACCCAGAGCCTTCTCGTCATCAGGACCTCGGAACAGGAGGAGACCATTCAGCCCCTCGAGCCTGTTCCACCATTCAATGAGATCATGTGTGATCTGTGACCTAACTCCATATACCCTTAATATCTTTGGTTAACAAAAATCTATCAATCTCCGATTTAAAATTAACAATTGATCTAGCATCAATTGCCATTTGCGGAAGAGAGTTCCAAACTTCTACCACCCTTTGTGTGTAGAAGTGTTTCCTAATTTCACTCCTGAAAGGTCTGGCTCTAATTTTTAGACTATGCCCCCTAGTCCTAGACTCCCCAACCAGCGGAAATAGTTTCTCTCTATCTACCCTATCTAGTTTCCTTTAATATCCTGAAAACTTCGATTAGATCACCCCTTAACCTTCTAAATTCCAGGGAATACAAGCCTAATTTGTGTAATCTCTCCTCGTAACTTAACCCTTGGAGTCCGGGTATCATTCTGGTAAACCTACGCTGCACTCCCTCCAAGGCCAATATATCCTTCCTAAGGTGTGGTGCCCAGAACTGCTCACAGTGCTCCAGGTGTGGTCTAACCAAGGCTTTGTATAACTGCAGCATAACATCTACCCCCTTGTATTCTAGTCCTCTAGATATAAAGGCCAGCATTCCATTAGCCTTTTTGATTATTTTCTGTACCTGTTCATGACCTTGTAATAATCTATGTACCTGGACCCCCAAGTCTCTTTGGACCTCCACTGCTTTTAGCTTTTCACCATTTAGAAAGTACCCTGTTCGATCCTTTTTAGGTCCAAAGGGGATGACCTCACAATTGCCTACATTGAAATCCGTTTGCCACAGTTTTGCCCATTCACTTAATTTATCAATATCCCTTTGTAATTTTATGCTTCCATCTACACGGCCTACAATGCCGACTATCGTTGTGTCATCGGCAAATTTGGATATATGACTTTCTATGCCATCATCTAAGTCGTTAATAAATATTGTTAATAGTTGAGGCCCCAACACAGATCCCTGCGGGACACCACTAGTCACATCCTGCCAATTAGAGTACCTGCCCACTATCCCTACTCTCTGTCTCCTGCCGCTCAGCCAATTTCCTAACCAGGTCAATAATTTGCCCTCAATTCCATGGGCTTCTACCTTAGTTAACAGTCTCTTATGTGGGACTTTATCAAATGCCTTCTGGAAGTCCAGATAAATAACATCCATAGACATTCCCCTGTCCACTGCTTTAGTCACCTCTTCAAAAAATTCGATCAGATTTGTCAGGCATGACCGACCTTTCACAAATCCATGCTGGCTCTCTTTTCGAGGTGTTCAGTCACCCTATCCTTAATTATAGACATGAGCAATTTCCCGACAACAGATGTTAGGCTAACTGCTCTATAATTCCCTGGTTTCCCTCTCTCACCATAGTTAAAAAGCGGAGTGACATGCACAATTTTCCAATCTAAAGGAACGGTTCCTGAATCTAGAGAACTTTGGAACTCTGGAAATCCCTCCAGTTTATTGCCACGTCGGGCAGGGCCTTTACCAACAGGCAGCACTCAATGGAGAAGGAGACAGTCCGACTCACTGTTACTGTCCGAACGGAATATGTGTGCGTGAGAAAGAGATTGTGTCACTCTGAATGTGTGTGCATGGGTGAGTGTGCGTGTGTGGGGGGAGGGGGAGAGATTCTGTAAGTGTGTGTGTGTATATATATGTAGGTGATGTGTGTGGTTCTGTATAAAAGGGAGTGGAGGGTCCAACAGGGAGTGGGAATAACAGGGAGTGGGAATGACAGGGAGTGGGGGTATAACAGGGAGTGGGGTATGACAGGGAGTGGGGGAATGACAGGGAGTGGGAATAACGGAGTGGGGTATGACAGGGAGTGGGGGAATAACAGGGAGTGGGAATAACAGGGAGTGGGAATAACAGGGAGTGGGGGTATAACAGGGAGTGGGAATAACAGGGAGTGGGGGTATGACAGGGAGTGGGAATAACAGGGAGTGGGAATAACAGGGAGTGGGGTATGACAGGGAGTGGGGTATGACAGGGAGTGGGGGAATAACAGGGAGTGGGGTATAACAGGGAGTGGGGGTATAACAGGGAGTGGGGGTATAACAGGGAGTGGGGGTATAACAGGGAGTGGGGGTATAACAGGGAGTGGGGGTATAACAGGGAGTGGGGGTATAACAGGGAGTGGGGGAATAACAGGGAGTGGGGGAATAACAGGGAGTGGGGGAATAACAGGGAGTGGGGGTATAACAGGGAGTGGGGGTATAACAGGGAGTGGGGGTATAACAGGGAGTGGGGGTATAACAGGGAGTGGGGGGTTTAACAGGGAGTGGGGGTATAACAGGGAGTGGGAATAACAGGGAGTGGGAATAACAGGGAGTGGGAATAACGGAGTGGGAATAACAGGGAGTGGGGGTATAACAGGGAGTGGGGGTATAACAGGGAGTGGGGGTATAACAGGGAGTGGGGGAATAACAGGGAGTGGGGGTATAACAGGGAGTGGGAATAACAGGGAGTGGGGGAATAACAGGGAGTGGGGGAATAACAGGGAGTGGGGGTATAACAGGGAGTGGGGGTATAACAGGGAGTGGGGGTATAACAGGGAGTGGGGGAATAACAGGGAGTGGGGGTATAACAGGGAGTGGGAATAACAGGGAGTGGGGGAATAACAGGGAGTGGGGGGAATAACAGGGAGTGGGGGAATAACAGGGAGTGGGAATAACAGGGAGTGGGGTATGACAGGGAGTGGGGTATGACAGGGAGTGGGGTATGACAGGGAGTGGGGGAATAACAGGGAGTGGGGGTATAACAGGGAGTGGGGGTATAACAGGGAGTGGGGGTATAACAGGGAGTGGGGGGTATAACAGGGAGTGGGGGAATAACAGGGAGTGGGGGAATAACAGGGAGTGGGGGAATAACAGGGAGTGGGGTATAACAGGGAGTGGGGGTATAACAGGGAGTGGGGGTATAACAGGGAGTGGGGGTATAACAGGGAGTGGGGGTTTAACAGGGAGTGGGGGTATAACAGGGAGTGGGAATAACAGGGAGTGGGAATAACAGGGAGTGGGAATAACGGAGTGGGAATAACAGGGAGTGGGGGTATAACAGGGAGTGGGGGTATAACAGGGAGTGGGGTATAACAGGGAGTGGGGGAATAACAGGGAGTGGGGGTATAACAGGGAGTGGGAATAACAGGGAGTGGGGGAATAACAGGAGGGGGGAATAACAGGGGAGTGGGGGTTAACAGGGAGTGGGGGTATAACAGGGAGTGGGGGTATAACAGGGAGTGGGGGAATAACAGGGAGTGGGGGTATAACAGGGAGTGGGAATAACAGGGAGTGGGGGAATAACAGGGAGTGGGGAATAACAGGGAGTGGGGGAATAACAGGGAGTGGGAATAACAGGGAGTGGGGTATGACAGGAGTGGGGTATGACAGGGAGTGGGTATGACAGGAGTGGGGGGAATAACAGGGAGTGGGGAATAACAGGGAGTGGGAATAACAGGGAGTGGGAATAACAGGGAGTGGGGGTATAACAGGGAGTGGGGGTATAACAGGATGGGGGGTATAACAGGGAGTGGGAATAACAGGGAGTGGGAATAACAGGGAGTGGGTATAACAGGGAGTGGGTATAACAGGGAGTGGGAATAACAGGGAGTGGGAATAACAGGGAGTGGGAATAACAGGGAGTGGGAATAACAGGGAGTGGGAATAACAGGGAGTGGGGGAATGACGGAGTGGGGGAATGACAGGGAGTGGGAATAACAGGGAGTGGGGGTATAACAGGGAGTGGGAATAACAGGGAGTGGGGGAATGACAGGGAGTGGGGGTATAACAGGGAGTGGGAATAACAGGGAGTGGGGGTATAACAGGGAGTGGGGGTATAACAGGGAGTGGGGGTATAACAGGGAGTGGGAATAGCAGGGAGTGGGGGAATAACAGGGAGTGGGGGAATAACAGGGAGTGGGGGAATAACAGGGAGTGGGGGAATAACAGGGAGTGGGGGTATAACAGGGAGTGGGGGTATAACAGGGAGTGGGGGAATAACAGGGAGTGGGAATAACAGGGAGTGGGAATAACAGGGAGTGGGAATAACAGGGAGTGGGAATAACAGGGAGTGGGAATAACGGAGTGGGAATAACGGAGTGGGAATAACAGGGAGTGGGAATAACAGGGAGTGGGAATAACAGGGAGTGGGGGTATAACAGGGAGTGGGGGTATAACAGGGAGTGGGGGTATAACAGGGAGTGGGGGTATAACAGGGAGTGGGGGAATAACAGGGAGTGGGGGAATAACAGGGAGTGGGGGAATAACAGGGAGTGGGAATAACAGGGAGTGGGGGTATAACAGGGAGTGGGGGTATAACAGGGAGTGGGAATAACAGGGAGTGGGAATAACAGGGAGTGGGTATAACAGGGAGTGGGGGAATGACGGAGTGGGGGAATAACAGGGAGTGGGGGAATAACAGGGAGTGGGGGTATAACAGGGAGTGGGGGAATAACAGGGAGTGGGGGAATAACAGGGAGTGGGGGTATAAAAGGGAGTGGGGGAATAACAGGGAGTGGGGGTATAACAGGGAGTGGGAATAACAGGGAGTGGGGGAATAACAGGGAGTGGGGGAATAACAGGGAGTGGGGGTATAACAGGGAGTGGGAATAACAGGGAGTGGGAATAACAGGGAGTGGGAATAACAGGGAGTGGGAATAACAGGGAGTGGGGGAATAACGGAGTGGGGGAATAACAGGGAGTGGAGGTATAACAGGGAGTGGGAATAACAGGGAGTGGGAATAACAGGGAGTGGGGGAATAACGGAGTGGGGGAATAACAGGGAGTGGAGGTATAACAGGGAGTGGGAATAACAGGGAGTGGGAATAACAGGGAGGGGGAATAACAGGGAGGGGGAATAACAGGGAGGGGGAATAACAGGGAGGGGGAATAACAGGGAGGGGGGGAATAACAGGGAGGGGGGGAATAACAGGGAGTGGGGGAATAACAGGGAGTGGGGGAATAACAGGGAGTGGGGGAATAACAGGGAGTGGGGGAATAACAGGGAGTGGGAATAACAGGGAGTGGGGTATGACAGGGAGTGGGGTATGACAGGAGTGGGGGAATAACAGGAGTGGGTATAACAGGGAGTGGGAATAACAGGGAGTGGGAATAACAGGGAGTGGGGTATGACAGGGAGTGGGGTATGACAGGGAGTGGGGGAATAACAGGGAGTGGGAATAACAGGGAGTGGGAATAACAGAGTGGGTATAACAGAGTGGGTATAACAGAGTGGGTATGACCGGGAGTGGGTATAACAGAGTGGGTATGACCGGGAGTGGGGTATGACCGGGAGTGGGGGTATAACAGAGTGGGTATGACCGGGAGTGGGTATAACAGAGTGGGTATGACCGGGAGTGGGGTATAACAGAGTGGGTATGACCGGAGTGGGTATGACCGGGACTCACTGTTCCTCACTCTGTCAATGGATCCCTTACTTACTCCGCACTTGCAGGAATGTTCCTCTCCCTGTGATGCTGCGGGATTCAGACTCTCCGAGGCAGTAGTACATCCCGCTGTACTCTGTGCTCGACACAGTCAGCACCCATCCCTTGGTGAAAATGGGCACAATGCCATCGCCCGAATATTTATCTACAATATTGTGCCGGTTGCCCTTGTACAGCTGCACAGTAAACGGGATGGCTTTTGCTGGAGGTTCTGCTGTGGTTTTGGGTTGAGGTGGAGTTTCGCATTTATACTCGCACGAAAACCTCACACTTTCGTTCACCACTGCGACGATGATCATTTCCTTCTGGCTGATCTGACAAATCAGGTTTCCCTCACCTAAAACAAGCAAACGCTTGCAGTTAGATTCCTCCTCACAGAACAAGACCCAGAAAATTGCCCTTTCACCTCTCACCCCAGCTCAGGCTGATGGGATGAACTCTGGCAGCTGGCAGTAAGGGCCCTGCGTCAAATGATTGTGGCCAGTCTAAGACCAAACCCTCGCCAGGGCCCACTTTAGACCCAACAGTCTCACTGCGAGGGTGAAGAAGATGGCAGCTGTGGGTAATGCAACAGTTACAGTAATGCAGCTGAGGTTGAGCAGCACGGGTTAGATACAGAGTAAAGCTCCCTCTACACTGTCCCATCAAACACTCCCAGGGCAGGTACAGCACGGGTTAGATACAGAGTAAAGCTCCCTCTACACTGTCCCATCAAACACTCCCAGGGCAGGTACAGCACGGGTTAGATACAACAATGATGCTAATTATACAGTGCCTTAAAGATAGTAAAACATGCCAAGGCACTTCACAGGAGCGATTATCAAACAACATTCGTAGGCATTTGTGTGAACGGATGAACCCTGTTGAAACCTTTATTCCGAGAATATTCCTGTAGTTGCTGGGATCCGGCAATATTAATTGACAAATATCAATGTTGGTCTTTGGGTGGAGGCAGTTTTCTGAGTGTGGATGTGACTGTTGATGCAGGGGAGTGGGGATTGTTCAACTGAAGCACTCTTCAGTGAGCTACTGGGTAGAAGCTCCGGTAAATGTTGGAGGTCTCCTGCTTCCTTGCCACCCTCCACGACCTCACGCTGAAGCTCCTCGGCCAACGGTGGCTCTACGTGCAGATCAAAGTCTCACAGCTTTTAGCAAACCACAACCGTTCAGGACTCTCTCTCTGGACTGGGTTACAGCAAGCCACCAGACCTGTCCAGGCAGCGGAATCATTGCTTGATGACTTCAGTGGTCAGCTCGATGAGGGCTCCGAGCTGACCCATGGATCTGACCTTAGTGCACTTGAGCCAGTGTGTGGATTGGTGAGTGGGGTGATGAACCGAGTGTTTGGGGGGGGGGGGGGGGGGATAGCCCTTGCCCCCAGGGGCAAAGCATGTGTGGGGGGAGGGAGGGAGGGAGGGGGGCAGATGGAGGCTTGACGCAATATGAAATCGCAATGGCAGCTGCCAGGAAAATGGGACACTTTCAACCTGCAGAACGCTCTGCCGGTAATCAAATTCGTGGAGAAGAAGCCCTTACGATTCATGAAGATAGAGGGGCTATCCGAAGGAGCCTGCAGGCTGATGTGGCTGCAGTCAATGCGGCTCTGGATTTGGGGGATCCTCTGCAATCTGTGCAAAGCCCAGAGCCCTATCCTGCTTCCGGATGCCATGGGGAAGGTGGTGATAGTACTTGCTTTGGCAAACATGGCGTCAGTCACCTGCGTAATACAAACCAGGACTGCAGATTGACAGATGTTACTTATATCCCTTTGAGGGTAGGAAGGAGCCAGAGGCAAAGAATTTGACCTTGACTGCACCAGGGTGTGCTGGGCTCCCGCTCGCAGTGAAAGAAAGACTTGCATTTCTATAGCGCCTTTCACGACCACCGGACGTCTCAAAGCGCTTTACAGTCATTGAAGTACTTTTTGAAGTGGTGTCACTGTTGTAATGTGGGAAACGTGGCAGCCAATTTGCGCACAGCAAGCTCCCACAAACAGCAATGTGATAATGAGCAGATAATCTGTTTTAGTGATGTTGCTTGAGGGATAAATATTGGCCCCAGGACACCAGGGAGAACTCCCCCTGCTCTTCTTCGAAATAGTGGCCATGGAATCTTTTACGTCCACCTGAGAGAGCAGACGGGACCTCGGTTTAACGTCTCATCCGAAAGAAGGCACCTCCGGCAGTGCAGCGCTCCCTCAGCACTGCACTGGGGAGTGTCAGCCTAGATTTTGTGCTTTAGTGTCTGGAGTGGGACTTGAACCCACAACCTTCTGACTCAGAGGCGAGAGTGCTACTGGTTACAGGTCTTGTTGCAAGAGGTGACACAACTCTGAGATAGCGTCCCTGCAGAAGTGCAGCCTCCTATCTTCTGCTCCTCGGAGAGCTGCGGGTGTGTTGCCCTGGGCCTGTACACTCTCCTGGGAGGGGAGGGATTCCCTCGAGCTTGCCTCTTCCTATTTGATCTCCCTCCAGCTGCAGCTCTGTTTCCTTCTCCTCCTCCTCTTGCCCGAGAGGCCTCAGGAGGACACCCAGTGTGTTGCTAGAAGCCCCTGAAGGGTTCAGAACATTCGACAAGCACTTTGAAATCGACCGAGTGGCAAAAAAGCCGACTATGCAACATGAGCAAAATGTCTGCCCAGGCCTCCGAGAGTTTAACCCGGGGTGGGGGGTGGCGGCAATATTTACCATTAAATTACCGCTGGAAATGGCGGTGTACGGACTTGCATTGTGCCTGGTTCGCAGACGGGAGCAGGAACTGGGGGCAGCACCGCAGCAGGGGTGGCAGTGGCGCCCACGGATCTTAACAACGCCAACCGAGTCCGACTGCCACTTGCCGCTCGCTGTCTGGATCGCACCAGGCGGAAAGCAAGCTTCCACTAGACCCACTATTTTGTTCCCCATTATTTTTTTTCGGTACAAACAGGGCACCAAGGACACAAAACTCACCCCCCAAGTGTGTCTGACCCCCCTTCCTGTTCACTTCTAAGGGCTGAAGGCCCTGGGTACAATACACTTGGGCCTGGGTACAATACACTTGGGCCTGGGTACAATACACTTGGGCCTGGGTACAATACACTTGGGCCTGGGTACAATACACTTGACCCTGGGTACAATACACTTGACCCTGGGTACAATACACTTGACCCTGGGTACAATACACTTGGGCCTGGGTACAATACACTTGACCCTGGGTACAATACACTTGACCCTGGGTACAATACACTTGACCCTGGGTACAATACACTTGGGCCTGGGTACAATACACTTGGGCCTGGGTACAATACACTTGGGCCTGGGTACAATACACTTGGGCCTGGGTACAATACACTTGGGCCTGGGTACAATACACTTGGCCTGGGTACAATACACTTGGGCCTGGGTACAATACACTTGGCCTGGGTACAATACACTTGGGCCTGGGTACAATACACTTGGGCCTGGGTACAATACACTTGGGCCTGGGTACAATACACTTGGGCCTGGGTACAATACACTTGGGCCTGGGTACAATACACTTGGGCCTGGGTACAATACACTTGGGCCTGGGTACAATACACTTGGGCCTGGGTACAATACACTTGGGCCTGGGTACAATACACTTGGGCCTGGGTACAATACACTTGGGCCTGGGTACAATACACTTGGGCCTGGGTACAATACACTTGGGCCTGGGCTAGTCCACTTCTATACCCAGAGAGGCAGCTTTAAGACTGGGAAAGGGCCCCACAATTTTTTCCCCCATCACAACACAGTCTGTTCAAATGCTGAATCCTACCTTGCCGGAAGTACAGAAGCAGCCAGAGCAGGATCCTCACGGCCAGCGACATTCTTCTGCCTTTCTGCTCAGTTTGTGGAGAAACCGAAGGAGGAAGCTTGCCGTTCCTCAGAGTTCCTCCTTGTGGTTTTCGCCGGGTTAGAAATAGCGGCTGAGATCATTGAGTAACGTCCCCTTCTCGTGCCCCGTCACATGACCCTGCCAGGAATTTCCCGACCAGCGCACAGAGAATTTCACAAGGTAAATCTGGACAAGGAAGCCCATTGAAAAACCTGCAGTTCCCCAACTGCTTGTGAAATGATCCCGGAGTATTTGCCTGTATCTCCCACCCTTACACGTTGGCCAGACTGTGAGTGAGAACTTACGATGCCCCTTTTCCTGCTGTACAGCTTTCCTCCAAGTGCTGCCTCGGATTTCCCTTCTCTATCCTGTTTATTGTCTATTACCCTCCATAAGGTCCTTGCTTAGTTACCTCCCTCCCAGGCTGAAGGCCCGAGTCTCTCCAACCTCCCCCCGTAACTCAAGACTCGACACTGGTGAGCAATCTCGAGGTTACTCTCTGCACTGCCTCTGGGAGATTTCAACATTCCTTGTACTAACTGGTGCGATGGTGAACCATCCAGTCTAGTTTGGCAGGGGTGGGGGGGGCTGGTGGCGTGGGGAAGAAAGAATTGCATTTATATAGCGCCTTTCACAACCACCGGAAGTCCCAATGCACTTTACAGCCAATGAAGTACTTTTTGAAGTGTGGTCACTGTTGTGATGTAGGAAACGCGACAGCCAATTTGCGCACAGCAAGATCCCACAAACAGCAATGTGATAACGACCAGATAATCTGGTTTTATTTTAGTGATGTTGATTGAGGGATAAATATTGGTCAGGACACCGGGGCGAACTCCCCTGCTCTTCTTCGAAATAATGCCACGGGATCTTTTACATCCACCTGAGGGGGCAGGTTTAACATCTCATCCGACAGTGCGGCGCTCCTTCAGCACTGCACTGGAGTGCCAGCCTAGATTTTTGTGCTCTAGTCTCTGGAGTGGGGCTTGAACCCACAACCTTCTGACTCAGAGGAGAGGGTGTTACCCACTGAGCCACGGGCTAAGCAGCTGAGACTTTTGTGGACACCAGTATTGTTGTTTCCTTACACAGCAACCAAGGATAAACATAGAAAGCAACATAGAAAAATAGGAGCAGGAGTCGGCCATTCGAGCCTGCTCCGCCATTCAATATGATCGTGGCTGATCCTCTATCTCAATACCATATTCCTGCTCTCTCCTCATAGCCCTTGATGCCTTTTGTGTCTAGAACAAATTCTCGATCTGGTGTTTAGCAGTGACCAGAGTGTTGCATCAAACCTCCATGTGGGGAACACCGGGCCAGTTCTGATCAGAATAGCATTCGGTTTAATCTTATAGGCCACTCTGAGGCTGGTCCCAGATTTTAAGAGGGCTAACTTTACAAAACTGGCTGAAGATCTGGCAAAAGTTAACTGGGTAACACTACTAGAATTACAGAGGATATACAGAACAGAAACAGGCCATTCGGCCCAACCAGTCCAAGCCGGCGTTTATGCTCCACTCGAGCCTCCTCCCATCTTTCCTCATCTAAATCTATCAGCGTAACCCTCTATTCCCTTCTCCCTCATATGCTTATCTAGCCTCCCCTTAAATGTATCTATACTATTCGCTTCAACCACTCCCTGTGGTAGCGAGTTCCACATTCTCACCACTCTCTGGGTAAAGAAGGTCCTTGTCTTCTTGTAATTTATTGCAATCCTCCTCAGCAACTATCCATTCTGCTACTTGTCCCCTGACTCTGCATGCTCTGACATTTATTAATCTATTATGTGGCACCTTATCGAAAGCCCTTTGGAAATCTAGGTAAATTACATCTACTGCATTACCCCAAGGCGTTTGCTGGCAAACTCAGAAGAAACTTCTTTCCCCAGAGAGTGGTGAGAATGTGGAACTCGCTACCACAGGGAGTGGTTGAAGCAAATAGTATAGATGCATTTAAGGGGAGGCTAGACAAGCATATGAGGGAGAAGGGAATAGAGGGTTATGTTGATAGATTTAGATGAGGAAAGACAGGAGGAGGCTCGAGTGGAGCATAAACGCCGGCATGGACTGGTTGGGCTGAATGGCCTGTTTCTGTGCCATTTATTCTATGTAATCCTCTGTAAATCCTTGTCTACCTCTTCAAAGAGCTCAATGAGGTTGGACAAGCAAGAATTTCCCTTTTGAAATCCATGCTGACTACTCATTATTTTTGTTGTGGTTTCTCGATGTGCGAGTCGAGCTCCCACTACCCTCAAGAACCAATTCGCTCTGGGTACCTGCTTCTCTCACCCAGGTGCTCATATTCCACGTGTAACGTCAGCGTGCATCAGCAGTGCATTCAACCCCCAGTGACGTGACAGGCCCCCAGCGAGAGCCCTGCCCCCCCAGCGAGAGAGCCAGAGCCCCGTGCCCCCCCAGCGAGAGAGCCAGAGCCCCGTGCACCCACCCCAGCGAGAGAGCCAGAGCCCCGTGCCTCCCCCAGCGAGAGAGCCAGAGCCCCGTGCCCCCCCAGCGAGAGAGCCAGAGCCCCGTGCCCCCCCAGCGAGAGAGCCAGAGCCCCGTGCCCCCCCAGCGAGAGCCAGAGCCCCGTGCACCCCCCAGCGAGAGTGCCAGAGCCCCGTGCCCCCCCCAGCGAGAGTCAGAGCCCCGTGCCCCCCCAGCGAGAGAGCCAGAGCCCCGTGCCCCCCCAGCGAGAGTGCCAGAGCCCCGTGCCCCCCCCAGCGAGAGTCAGAGCCCCGTGCCCCCCCCAGCGAGAGTCAGAGCCCCCTGCCCCCCCAGCGAGAGTCAGAGCCCCGTGCCCCCCCCAGCGAGAGCCAGAGCCCCGTGCCCCCCCCAGCGAGAGCCAGAGCCCCATGCCCCCCCCAGCGAGAGCCAGAGCCCCGTGCCCCCCAGGGAGAGAGCCAGAGCCCCGTGCCCCCCCAGGGAGAGAGTCAGAGGCCCGTGCCCCCCCAACGAGAGAGCCAGAGCCCTGTGCCCCCCCCAGCGAGAGAGCCAGAGCCCCGTGCCCCCCCCAGCGAGAGCCAGAGCCCCGTGCCCCCCTCAGCGAGAGAGCCAGAACCCCGTGCCCCCCCAGCGAGAGCCAGAGCCCCGTGCCCCCCCCAGCGAGAGAGCCAGAGCCCCGTGCCCCCCCCAGCGAGAGAGTCAGAGCCCCGTGCCCCCCCCCAGCGAGAGAGCCAGAGCCCCGTGCCCCCCCCCAGCGAGAGAGTCAGAGCCCCGTGCCCCCCCCAGCGAGAGTGCCAGAGCCCCGTGCCCCCCCAGCGAGAGCCAGAGCCCCGTGCCCCCCCAGCGAGAGAGCCAGAGCCCCGTGCCCCCCCCCAGCGAGAGAGTCAGAGCCCCGTGCCCCCCCAGCGAGAGAGCCAGAGCCCCGTGCCCCCCCCAGCGAGAGAGTCAGAGCCCCGTGCCCCCCCCCAGCGCTCAATGAACAAACGAATAAAACCAGCAGCAGCCTCAATTACTGTTGTAAACAATTTAATAACTATATATAATATAATATATATTTATATATAGAATAAAACACCCAAAATAACACTGAACATACATGGGCCGAGCTCTCGCCGTCAGACTATCCCATGTGTTGAGATCAGCCGATGGAGGGAGGAGGGGGACAGAGAAACAGGGAAAAAAGTATTTTAAAACCAAGACTCACCGATATATTTAAAATAAAAAATAAAATATATAATCTAGGCGACCCACCCCCCTCAAACTGAAGCCATTTACACCAGGAGATCGACCCAAGCACGGCACAGGGTGTGGGCGCAGCTCTGGGTCACCGCACGGTTAGGGGAAGGGGGCAGTTTCAGCCGAATCTCCCCCGTCCCCGCCCCCTGACACCCCCCCCCTCCCCCTCCCCCCCCAGTCGGGATGGGTTGTTGTTGTCTTGTGCGCTGCCCCGCAGTTCCTGGGGTCCTGGGCTGCGGGCCCTCGGGTTCAGGGGCGGTTTTTTGCTCCAAGTCCTTTGCTGGCGATTCTTTGAGGTTGCGGTAAACTGCGAGCGTGCCGGGGTCAGCAGACACGCCCGTGGAGTCGCCGTCTCCGGTCGCGTAAACGTGTCGGATTCACCGGCTCCGTCGACAGGAGGACCTGCGGGGAAACACGGGGGTGGGGGGGGCAGAAAGGGTTAGCGGGGAGCTCGGACACACCGCCACGCTCTGTACCCCCCCCCAAACTCACCCCCACCCCCACCACCAGCTCCTCCGTGGCCTGCTCACCTGTTCGTGTTTTGTCCGTAGAGAACTGGAGGTGCCTCTGTTCAGCCTCGCTCCGACTGCTCTGTACTGCTACACTTCACAGCCCTGTGCTGGAGAGAGCAAAGCTTGCATTTTAACTCATTCCTTCCTTTACAACAGATCTTTGAAGGTGGCAGGACAGGTTAACAAAGCAGGTAATGAAGCATATGGGATCCTGGGCTTTATAAATAGAGTCATAGGGCTGGATTTTCATTGACCCGTGGAGGCGGGTTTGGAGGCGTGTGGGGGGTTAAAATTGCGAAAACTGGTGGGCGGGCACAAGTCCGCCTCCATCCCGCCTCCACGCAATTTTCATTAAATCGTGTCTGCTGGTCCTGACTGCGTCCCGCCTTTAAGAGGCGGGATAGGCTGTTAAGGCCCTTAACAAGCACTAAATTGGCTCTCTAATGCCATTTTGAAAGGCCTTTGTGATTTTAACCCTTGATCTACGTGAAGCACGCCTGTTCTGAACCACGATTGTGAAACCTGGCGGGAGCACATTTGGATAGTTGACTATCAGTGGCTGGGCTGACTATCAGTGAGTGAGTGGCTGGCTGGCATCTGGGAGACATATCTGGGAGTGGTGGTGCAAAAAAAATTCTCTCTCTCTGGTGTAAAAATATCTGGGAGCAGACTTAGAGCTGCTGCTCATTTTGCATCCAGGTCCTCTCACAGCAAAGGCCAGGCAGTCTTTGCAGACCTTCAATGCAGCAGCAATGATGACATCTTCAGAGGCGACTTTCAGACTGAAAACACTAATTGGCTCATGGGTTCCCACATGCTGGAACTCAATTGCCCAATTAGGTGAAAATCGCATCAATCTCCCACATCCAATTGCAGTCGGGTGGATAACACGACCCCAACCCGCCTCAGTATCAAAATCCAGCCCATAGAGTACAAAAGCCAGGAAGTTATGCTAAACTTATATGAAATACTAGTTCGGCCACAGCTTCAGTGTTGTGTCCAATTCTGGCCACTACACTTTAGGAAGCACATGAAGGCATTGGAGAGGGTACAGAAGAGATTTGCTAGAATGGTTCCAGCGATGAGGGATTACAGTTACGTGGATAGACTGCAGAAGCTGGGGTTGTTCTCCTTAGAGCAGAGAAGACTAAGAGGAGAATTGATGGAGGTGTTTAAAATCATGTAGGGTTTAGATAGAGTAAATAAAGAGAAACGGTTTCCAATGGCTGAAGGATCGATAACCAGAGGGCACAGATTGAAGGTGATTGACAAAAGAACCAGAGGCGACATGAGGAAAACCGTTTTTACGCAACGAGTGGCTAGAATTTGGAATGGACTGCCTGATAGGGTGGTGGATACAGGTTGAATCGTAGTCATTAAAAGCGAATTGGATAAATACTTGGAGAAAAAAAATTGCAGGGATACAGGGAAAGAGCCGTGCTGTACCTGACCTGGGAGTGTTTGACGGGACAGTGTAGAGGGAGCTTTACTCTATATCTAACCCGTGCTGTACCTGCCCTGGGAGTGTTTGATGGGACAGTGTAGAGGGAGCTTTACTCTGTATCTAACCCGTGCTGTACCTGCCCTGGGAGTGTTTGATGGGACAGTGTAGAGGGAGCTTTACTCTGTATCTAACCCGTGCTGTACCTGCCCTGGGAGTGTTTGATGGGACAGTGTAGAGGGAGCTTTACTCTATATCTAACCCGTGCTGTACCTGCCCTGGGAGTGTTTGATGGGACAGTGTAGAGGGAGCTTTATTCTGTATCTAACCCGTGCTGTACCTGCCCTGGGAGTGTTTGACGGGACAGTGTAGAGGGAGCTTTACTCTTTACATAGAATGTACAGCCATTCATCCCAACTGGTCGGTGTTCCACACGAGCCTCCTCCCACCCCTCTTTATCTCACTATCAGCAGATCCTACTATTCCTTCCTCCCTCATGTACTTATGCAGCTTCCACTTAAATGCCTCTCTACTATTTGCCTCAACCACTCCTTGTGGTAGTGAGTTCTGGGTAAAGAAGTTTCTCCTGAATTTCCTAGTGGATTTATTAGTGACTATCTTGTCTGGCGGCCCCTAGTTTCGGACTCCCCCCACAAGTAGAAGTGCGTTTCCTCTCGACTCACCTTGTGTTTGGGACAGTTCATGGAGAAATTCTCTTCATTCAGGAAGCAATCTGTAAAAAAAGAGAAATCTCGATATCTGCTGCACAGTCAGCGAACCCTCAAACATAAAGACTTGCATTTATATAGCTCCCTTCAAAACCCCCAGATATCCCAAAGCCTTTCACAGCCAATGAACCCCACCCCTGACAGTCAGGGAGCTGGGAGTGACAGGTTACAAAGTATTACAGCACTGGTCCATTCGGCCCCACTGGTCCGTGCCGTGTTTATGCTCCACACGAGCCTCCTCCCACCCTTCATCATCTAAACCCATCAGCACCTCCTCCTATTCCTTTCTCCCTCATGTACTTATCTGGCTTCCCCTTAATGCGTCTATGCTATTCATCTCAACCACTCCCTGTGGTAGCGAGTATCTCATTCTAACCACTCTCTGGGTGAAGAAGTTTCTCCTGAATTCCCTACTGAATTAGTGACTACCTTATATTTATGGCCTCTAGTTCTGGTCTCACCCACAAGTGGGAACATCTTCTCTATGTCTGCCCTATCAAACCCTTTCAGAATCTTGAAGACCTCAGTCAGGTCACCTTTTTTCTAGAGAAAAAAAGAAGAGTCCCAGCCTGTTCAATCTTTCCTGACGGGTGTAACTTCTCAGTTCTGGTATCATTCTAGTAAATCCTTTTGTGCACCTTCTCCAGTGCCTCAATATCCTTTTTATCATATGGAGACCAGAACTATTCACAGCACTCCAAGTGTGGTCTAACCAAGGTTCTATACAAGTTTAACAGAACTTCTCTGCTTTTCAATTCTATCCCTCTAGAAATAAACCCCAGTGCTTGTTTTTTTTTTAATGGCCTTGTTAACCTGTGCCGCTACTTTGAGTGATGTGCATCTGTATCCCCAGATCCCTCCACCCCATTTAGACACCTACTTCACTAAGGAGTATGTGGCCTCCTTATTCTTCCTGCCAGAATATATTACCTCGCAATTATCTATATTGAAATTCATTTGCTAATTACACGCCCATTCTGCAAGTTTACTAATGTTTTCTTGTATTTTGTCGCAGTCCTCCTCTGTATTAACTACACCCACCAATTTGGTGTCATCCGCAAATTTTGAAATTGTACTTTCGATTCCCGAGTCCAATTGTTGATGTAAATGTTGAACAACAGTGGTCCCAGCACCGATCCCTGTGGAACACCACTTCCCACCTTTTGCCAGTCTGAGTAACCACCTTTAACCCCTACTCTCGGTTTTCTGTTTTGTAACCAGCTTGCTGTCCATTCTGCTACTTGTCCCCTGACTCCGCATGCTCTGATCTTAGTCAGGAGTCTACTATGCGGTACCTTGTCAAAAGGTTTTTTGGAAATCCAAATATATTACATGTACTACATTACCCTTATCTACCATTTCTGTTACTTCTTCAAAGAATTCAATGTGGTTGGTCAAGCATGACCTTCCCTTTTGGAATCCGTGCTGACTATTCTTTATTATATTTTCAGTTTCTAGATGTTTTTCTGTTACATCTTTGAGTAAAGATTCCATTATCTTTCCTACTAGTGACGTTAAGCTAATTGGTCTACAGTTCCCTGGACTTGTTCTATCTCCCTTTTTAAATATAGGAATCACACTAGCTCTCCACCAGTCCTCTGGCACAATTCCCTTTTGTAATGAATTTTTATATATATGTAATCGTGCCTCTGCTATCTCTTCCCTAACCTCTTTTAATATGCGCGGATGCAATCCATCCGGACCAGGGGTTTTATCCTCTTGGAGTTTGATTAGTTCATCAATTATCTCCCCCTTTCTATCTTAAATGTCTTTATATCCTTTTTGATCTTCTAGTGTCATGTCCACCTGTTAGTCTCCCTGGTAAATACCAAAGCATAGTAATGATTTAATATTTCTGCCATTTCGCTGTCATTACCTGAGTTTATCGTGTGTATCCCGAGTGGTTCTTGCCCAATTTTTCTTTTGTTATTAATGTGTTTGTAGAATACTTTACTTTTTCTTTTTCTTTTTCTATTCCTTGATAATTTAATTTTGTAGTTTCCTTTTGCCTTCCTAATTGTTTTTTCAATGTTGCCCTTATTTCTTTGTGTGTGTCATTATTGGCTTGTTTGTTCTTGCTTTTTCGTGGGATTTATTTCTCCTGGACTCCATTAATCACCGTTTGAAATGTTTCCCACTCCTGTTCTGTTTCTTGGTTTGTCAGTAATTTTTTCCAGTTTATTTTCCCTAGTTCCATTCTCATCCCCTTAAAATCAGCTTTCTTCCAATTATTACTTTGGTCTTTGTCTTACTGATGTCCTTCTCAATTTTTATCTTAATCCTTATTATGTTGTGATCACTGTTGCCTAGATGTTCCCCTTCATTTACTTCCCTTACCTGTGCTGGTTCATTTCCCACTCTAGATCCACCAGGGCTCCCTCTCTTGTTGGGCTTTTTACATACTGGGTGAAAAAGGAGTCCTGCAACATTGTAAAACCTTAATTCCCTGAACCCATTTTGCTACCTCCTCTTGCCATTTATTGGGCGTAGTTACATAAGAAATAGGAGCAGGAGTAGGCCATTTGGCCTCTTGAGCCTGCTCCACCATTGAATAAGATCATGGCTGATCTGATCTTTGCCTCAACTCCACTCCCCTGCCCGCTCCCCATAACCCTTGACTCCCTTATCGTTCAAAAATCTGTCTATCTCCACCTTAAATATATTCAAATGACCCAGCCTCCACAGCTCTCTGGGGTAGAGAATTCCACAGATTCACGACCCAAGAGAGAAGAAATTCCTCCTCATCTCAGTTTTAAATGGGCGACCCCTTATTCTGAAACTATGCCCTCTAGTTCTAGATTCCCCCACGAGGGGAAACATCCTCTCTGCATCTACCCTGTCAAGCCCCCTCAGCATCTTATATGTTTCAATAAGATCACCTCTCATTCTTCTAAATTCCAGTGAGTATATGCCCAACCTTTCTTCATAAGACAACCCCTTCATCTCAGGAATCAACCTAGTGAACCTTCTCTGAACTGCCTCTAATGCAAGTATAACCCTCCTTAAATAAGGAGACCAAAACTGTATGCAGTACTCCAGGTGTGGCCTCACCAATACCCTGTACAGTTGTAGCAGGACTTCCCTACTTTTATACTCCATTCCCTTTGCAATAAAGGCCAACATTCCATTTGCCTTCCTAATTACTTGCTGTACCTGCATGCTAACTTTTTGTGTTTCATGTACAAGGACCCCCAGAGCCCTCTGTACTGCAGTATTTTGTAATCTCTCTCCATTTAAATAATAATTTGCTTTTTTATTTTTCCTAACAAAGTGGATAACCTCACATTTTCCCACATTATACTCCATCTGCCAAATGTTTGCCCACTCACTTAGCCTGTCTATATCCCTTTGGAGATTCTTTGCGTCCTCCTCACAACTTGCTTTCCCACCTATCTTTGTATCATCAGCAAATTTGGCTGCATTACACTCGGTCCCTTCATCCAAGTCATTAATATAGATTGTAAATAGTTGAGGCCCCAACACTGATCCCTGCGGCACCCCACTAGTTACAGTTTGCCAACCTGAAAATGACCCATTTATCCCGACTCTCTGTTTTCTGTTAGTTAGCCAATCCTCTATCCATGCTAATATATTACCCCCAACCCCGTGAGCTCTTATCTTGTACAGTAACCTTTTATGTGGCACCTTATCGAATGCCTTCTGGAAATCCAAATACACCACATCTACTGGTTCCCCTTTATCCACCCTGCTCACTACATCCTCAAAGAACTCCAGCAAATTTGTTAAACATGATTTCCCTTTCATAAAACCATGCTGACTCTGCTTGACTGTATTATGATTTTCTAAATGTCCTGCTATTACTCCCTTAATAATGGACTCCAGAATTTTCCCAATGACAGATGTTAGGCTAACTGGTCTAAAGTTTCCTGCTTTCTGTCTCCCTCCTTTCTTAAATAGGGGCGTTACATTTGCGGTTTTCCAATCCGTTGGGATCTCTCCAGAGTCCAGGGAATTTTGGTAGATTACAACCAATGCATCCACTATCTCTGCAGCCACTTCTTTTAAGACCCTAGGATGCAGGCCATCGGGTCCAGGGGACTTGCCCACCTTTAGTCCCATTATTTTACCGAGTACTTTTTCTCTAGTGATAGTCTTTAGTTCCCCCCTCCCTATAGCCCCTCGATTATCTATTATTGGGATGCTATTAGTGTCTTCTACCGTGAAGACCGATACAAAATATTTGTTCAAAGTCTCTGCCATATCCGTGTTTCCCTTTATTAATTCCCCAGTCTCATCCTCTAAGGGACCAACGTTTACTTTAGCCACTCTCTTCCTTTTTATATACCTGTCTTACTGTCTTTTTTTATATTTCTTGCTAGTTTACTCTCATAATCTATCTTCTCTCTCTCTCTATTATTTTTTTAGTCATCCTTTGCTGGTTTCTAAAAATTTCCCAATCGTCTGGTCTACCACTAATCTTCGCAACATTGTATGCCTTTGTTTTTAATTTGATACCATCCTTAACTTCCTTAGTTAGCCATGGATGGTTCATCCTTCTCAAAATCTTTCTTTCTCACTGGAATATATCTTTGCTGAGAGCTTTGAAATATCTCTTAAATGTCTGCCACCGTTTATCTGCCATCTTACCCTTTAATCTATTTTCCCAGTCAACTTTAGCCAACTCTGTCTTCATACCTTTGTAATTGCCTTTATTTAAGTTCAGGACATTGGTTTGAGACCCAACTTTCTCACCCTCAAACTGAATTTGAAATTCTATCATGCTATGATCACGCTTCCCTAGAGGATCCTTTACTATGAGATCATTAATTAATCCTGTCTCATTACACATTACCAGATCTAAAATAGCCTGCTCCCTGGTTGGTTCCACAATGTATTGCTCTAAGAAACCATCCCGAATACACTCTATGAACTCGTCCTCAAGGCTACCTTGGCCAATTTGATTTGTCCAATCAATATGAAGATTAAAATTGCCCATGATTATTGCAGTACCTTTCTTACAAGCCTCCATTATTTCTTGATTTATACTCTGTCCAACAGTGTAGCTACGGTTAGGGGGCCTATAGACTACTCCCACCACTGACTTCTTTCCCTTATTATTTCTTATCTCCACCCAAAAGTTAAAATCTCCCACGATTATTATTATGTCCTTTACTCATTTCACATATCTGCTTAATATTTCTTCCTCCACCTCCTTTCCACTATTAGGTGGTCCGTAGTTTACCCCTATTCGCGTGATTGGTCCCTTATCTTTTATTTCAATCCATATGGATTCTATATCCAACCTTCTGATAGCTATGTCCCTTTTTTCGACTGCCATTATGTTCTCTCTAATCAGTACATCTACCCCCCCACCCCTTCTTCCTTCCCTATCCATTCTGATGATGTTATAAGCTGCAATATTTAGTGGTCAGTCCTGTTCTTTATGTAGCCATGTTTCAGTTATTCCTACATCTGGTTCCTCGCTACCGATTATTGCCTCCAGTTCCCCCATTGTATTTTGGATGCTGCGTGCATTGCTGTACAGGCAGTTTGATTCATCTTTAATAGTTATTCCTTTTACTTTATTTTTGATAGTTCTTTTATACTTCTGTTTCATTTTTGTTCCCTGACCATTTATGTTACCCTCGTTCTTTACCTTGCTCTGACCTTTACTGTCCACTCCTAATTCTTTTGTCTTCAGACTTGTCATTTTCACCAGATCCCTGCCTCGTCTCACTCGTTTAAAGTCTTAGCCACAGCCAGATTTATCCTTTCCGCTAGGACACTGGTCCCACCCTGGTTCAGGTGGAGCCAGTCCCAGCGGTACAGGGACTGGAGGATGAGGGACTGACAGGGTTACGGACAAAAAGCGGGGATTTGGGACGAAGCACGATCGCTCTTTCGAAGAACCAGCACAGGCACGATGGGCCGAATGGCCTCCTTCGGTGCTGTAAGTTTCTTTGATCTGTGGACTACGCACTGTGGATGGGGTTGAACGTCATGTGCGGGAGTGTACCGGGGTGACCCTTAACTACGTAGCAAGCCCTGTACTGGGTGCCGAGCACTCGCAGGACGTGGTGAGGACTTTGCCGCGGCATTGGCTCCACGCTACCTCCCCGCAGTCTCAGTGTGACGTCTGCTCCAGCTGCCCACAAGCGGCACTGAAACCCCTCCACCCCCCACACACACAGTGGGCGAGCAACACAGGTCAGAGTCTCGCCTCTCCTGGCTGACCAGCCAACTCCGACCCTCTGACCCATCACCATGAAGCTAAGTGCCCTCCCCTCCGAGCCCATGCCCAGTCCTCACCCACAAGTTACCTGCTTCCATGGCACAGATGTAGTGATAGTTGAGCGGGCACCCCTTGCAGTAGCAGCCCAGGGTAGCGCCAGGTTCCTGGCAGTGTGAGCATTTCTGGGGAAGACAAGAGGGCAGAGAAAAGCGAGAGTGAGTTCAAGTATCGGAGCGGGTTGGGGTGAGAATGTGTGACCGCACCACATGGCCTGAACCAATCGCACTCCAGCGAGCAACGTGGCTGCAGCGGCCCTTAAAAAACTTCTGCACCACCGGCGGATTTTCCCCCGGCTCAGGTTCACGCTCCCCATGCCCAGACCACGGCTGATTGGCCAGGGTTCACTCGGTGGCACTGTCTCTGCCGGGTAACCCACCTTGGATCGGGGCGGGGGGGGGTAACGGCTATGGGACCAGCTGAAATGTTTACATTTTCAGATCATGTCCAGTTAGACTGGGGGAGGAACAGCTGCCCTCGAGTCCATCCCTTCGGGTACAGGTTCTCTGTTTATTCCCAGCACTGACCGTGTGGGGGGGGGCAAAGAGAGTGAGTGAGCGGAAAGACTTCGAACAACAGGAACTAGGTGAGAGGGTGAGCGAAGTGACCAGCGGATGGGAGGGGTGAAGGGGAGTGGCAGATTAGGCAAAATAACAAAGCAGAGAGTGGGGCGTGCAGTGACCGATAGCAGGCCTTGCTGGTATGGACAGGTGTCCCAAGCTGTACCTTCTCATAATAGTCCACTGGGATTGAGCAAGGAAAAAGGAACTAAACTCAGAATTTTTAAAGCCATGTCACTTGGGAACAAATCAGACTCAGATCAGGTGGGTACAGGTCTGTCACTGTATAACACTGGGGTACAGGTCTGTCACTGTGTAACACTGGGGTACAGTACTGGTGGGTACAGGTCTGTCACTGTGTAACACTGGGGTACAGTACTGGTGGGTACAGGTCTGTCACTGTGTAACACTGGGGTACAGTACTGGTGGGTACAGGTCTGTCACTGTATAACACACGGGTACAGTACTGGTGGGTACAGGTCTGTCACTGTATAACACTGGGGTACAGTACTGGTGGGTACAGGTCTGTCACTGTATAACACACGGGTACAGTACTGGTGGGTACAGGTCTGTCACTGTATAACACTGGGGTACAGTACTGGTGGGTACAGGTCTGTCACTGTATAACATTGGGGTACAGTACTGGTGGGTACAGGTCTGTCACTGTGTAACACTGGGGTACGGTACAGTACTGGTGGGTACTGGTCTGTCACTGTATAACACTGGGTACAGTACTGGTGGGTACAGGTCTGTCACTGTATAACACTGGGTACAGTACTGGTGGGTACAGGTCTGTCACTGTATAACACTGGGTACAGTACTGGTGGGTACAGGTCTGTCACTGTGTAACACTGGGGTACGGTACAGTACTGGTGGGTACTGGTCTGTCACTGTAGAACACTGGGGTACAGTACTGGTGGGTACAGGTCTGTCACTGTATAACACTGGGTACAGTACTGGTGGGTACAGGTCTGTCACTGTGTAACACTGGGGTACGGTACAGTACTGGTGGGTACTGGTCTGTCACTGTATAACACTGGGGTACAGTACTGGTGGGTACAGGTCTGTCACTGTATAACACTGGCGTACAGTACTGGTTGGTTCAGGTCTGCCATCTGATGGGAACGGCATCACACAAGAGGATTTTGAACAGTGATCAATGAGTCAGTTCCTTGTGACGACCGCCATGTATTATTCCGTGTCTTCTTTCTACCCTACTGTCGTTGCTGAAGCCAAGTTGGCTTTCGCTCACAAACACAGGTTTCAGATCAGAAGGGAGATGCCCCACTTCGAAACCAGGAGAATAAAAACAATGAACCCCTGACTGTGCCCCCGAAACCCTGAGAGGGTAACTGCACCAGAGGGTGCGATGTCAAATCCCGGGCTGTGCTCACCCAGCGACAGTGGCGGGGAACGAGAACAACAACAGTAACGGAGGACAATGTCCCAAGGTGTAATCAGACAAAAAATAATTGACACCGAGCCACATAAGGAAATATTAGGACAGGTGACCAAAGCAGTAGGTGTTAAGGAGCGTCTTAAAGGAGGAGGCGGAGGTTGAGGGAGGGAATTCCACAGCTGAGGACCTACAGACTGAAGGCATGGTCGCGAGGTGAGGTAGGGCACAGCTGGCCGCAATGGGTTGGAATAAAAACCAGCCAGGGTTCCTGAGAAGCACCAGTGAGTCCTCCTGGAAAGTACGCTCGTGCGGATATCGGGTGTGGACAGGATTGTGCGCTGCCCACTGCCACTCACCATCAAATGTGAGAGGTCGCACAACACCAGGTTATAGTCCAACAGCTTTATTTGAAATCACAAGCTTTCCGAGCGCTGCTCCTTCGTCAGGTGACCTGAGGAAGGAGCAGCACTCCGAAAGCTTGTGATTTCAAATAAAGCTGTTGGACTATAACCTGGTGTTGATCTTTTTGGTCAAATAAAGCTGTTGGACTATAACCTGGTGTTGTGCGACTTCTCACTTTTGTCCACCCCAGTCCAACACCGGCATCTCCGCATCACTCACCATCAAGACTGACCCATGGAGACGGAGTCCTTGGGTGAGGCAGAGTGAGCAAACCAGTGCTTCCTGGGGGAGGAGAGGGGAGAACAAGTGGCAAGCGAAGGATAGAGGAGGTCCTCCAGTCAAACCTCACAGCACCGCCCCACCGCGACCCCGCTCTCCCCTCACAAAGCACCCTGTGCAGCAATTCTTACCATCTCTCTGGCCATTTCCACAGCCTCTTGCAGTCCATAGAGTCTCCCAGAGACCAGATAGACCCCGCTGGCCCACAGCACGCAGGCCTCGTGGATCCACAGCTCCTTGGGGTCTAGAGGTAGTTGAGGGAGCTGGAGCTCCACTTGTGAGCCGAGCTCACTTTTAAATCTTTGAGTCCGTAAGTCGACAGAAGAGGTCTTCTCACAGCAGTAGCAGCGCCGGTGTCCCTTGCTGCTCCGGGGACTGGCCCAGGAAGGGGTGCAGTCCTCAGAGTAGTGACGCCTTTTGAACCTGGAATGTCCCAGGACATTCCCGAACTCCTTGCCCTCGTCCTCCGATTGGCTAGTCTTTAGCAGCTCGGGCATGCTTTTGTGCCTCACCTTCACCCGGTTCTGCGCCGGCAACATCTTCTTGGGGGGCGGGTTCTTGGGCAAGGTGCCGGCGTACTGGTGCGGGTAATAGGGCCCAAAGAGGTCGCCCAGGTCCCTGTGGTTGGCACACTTGCCACACAGGCAGCACACCAACAGGCCGAGGGTGGAGCTCTCAGTCACCAAGGGGCCCGGCACCATGTGCGAGGAGGTCGGTAAGGCTTTGCCAGCACAGCTGGGTGGCGGGGTGGAGGCCGGCCCCGGGTGACCTTTCACCCCTTTCTGGGCCCTGTTCTGCTCGTCATCCTGGGTGTTGATTATCGTGCAAAGCAACGCGGCCTCGCGCTTCCTCTCCAGCAGCACGTATGGGGAGAAGCCCTTATCCTGGGACTCTCCTCGCCTTCGGCCTACTGCTCGAGCCGCATGTTTCAGCTTGATCTCGGGTTCCTGGGGCAGCGCGATGGGGCCTTCGAGCCTCTTGCGACGCCTCCTCGGGTGGGAAGGTGGCTTCTTCCTCTCGGGCCGCCTCTTCCGTTTGGCCGTCTCCTCCTCCTCCTCCTCTGCCGCCGCCGCCTCCTCCTCCTCCATCTCCTGATTCCGTGGCCCCTGACACTCCTGCCGATGCCGCTTCTGCTTGTTGATGCTCCCCAGGGGCCGCCCCCGCTTCTTGCCCGACGGAAAGTACCCCTTGACACACCCGCCTTCCGCCTTGGGGGCGACGCCGACAGGCCCCACCCCAGCCTCGCTGCCCGGGGAACAGGGCAGGGGGCACTGCTTGGATTCAGGGTGATGCGGAACCCGGATGGTTGGCGAAGCACCTCCGCCGATCTGGGAGCAGTTGGCACGCACCAGTTCACGAGCACCCCCATGGTCCATGGCCGGGGCGGCTGGCTCCTCCAATGGATCTCCGTGCGCCATATCCCCAGGCTGCTCTATTGCCATGTCGCCGCTCTCCCAGCCTCCCTCTTTGATGGACAGGATGTCCTCCAGGGTCACGCTGTCAGAGGCCCCATCGAGTGTTCCCGTGGGGGGGAACTTCCTCCCATTGGGCGACGTGATCTTCTGGACAATAGCTTCCAGCTTTAAGCCACGGCCCTTTCGCGGCGGTAGAGTTTTGGTTTTGCCAGGACTGGCGAGAGACGCAGCTGGAGAAACGCTACCCCCGGGGCTGTCCTTCTCGTCATTCAGCTGCTGAGGCTCGGCACCAGCCTCGGGCCTTCGCACGGGGCTCAGACTGGCATTGCGCTGGGGGGCATTGGGGTCACAAGATGGAGCCGATCTGGCCTCCACATCCCTGGCTTTCGACTCTTGGCAAATTCTTTTGGCTGGAATGGGCGAGATAAAAGATCGAATCCTTCTCCGCGACAAAATAAGGGACTGAATTGACTGGTCCTCCTGACCCATCGCATCGTTTTGCTTTTTAGTCATGTGCGAAAGCTTGTCCGTGTCCACTGACCACTCATCCAGCTTGGGGCTTGGGGCCTGGCGGCTCTGGAGCCAGAGGTGGCTGCCCACCTCCTGCTGCATGGAGAGAGAGACTCTGGGCTCTTTCGGAATCCCGCTCCTGCAGAACTCCACCGGTAGGTCCTTCCTGTCAGGCGCGTTCCTCCAATCACTTGCCCCTTCGGGATCGTGCGTCTGCCTCTGCGAATGGATCGGGGACCTCATGGTGGCTTCCGACTCCACCCCCGATGGGGGAGCGTTGACCTGCTTGGTTAACAGGGAGGAGAGCGTGTCGGAGTTGGTGGGAAGGGGATACAAGGCGGCCTTGTCCAACGCCACTGGCAGCAGGTCCAGAGATTGGCCAAGGAGCCCAGCTTCACGAGGCTCCAGCACATCTTCCTGTTTGACCAGCGACGCTCTCGCCAGGAGAGCTTTGTCATCTGCCCGCACCGGGGGTCTCCTCCTCGCCCCTGCCCTCCCTGCCCCCCTACCATAGGGCCGCCTCGTTCTGGAGGAGCGATTGTTCAGGGCCTGATGGGGAAAGTTGGCGGCCGATCCCACGGGCAATGGAGTGGAAACCATGGTGGAACCTCTGGCCAGCTCGGAATGGTCGTACTTCCAATGGGGCGAGAGGGTCCCGGGGTCTCTGCTGTCGTGGTGTCCAACACTCCAGTGCTGACCCTGGCTTTGGTCCACCTCGCCCTTGACTCTCGTTTCTGCCGCTACGAAAAGACCCGACTGGATAACCGACTGACCTGCTTTGCAAGACTTCTCTCCCTTCACGCTCCGGCCAAACCCGCGGTCGAGAGAGTGCCCGCAGGCTGGGGGCACGGAGCTTCTGCCAAACGGCCTCGACGGGGAGATGTCGCAGATGACCGACTTTCTCTCCGACATCCCGCTCTCCAGCTGCGTCTCCAGGTCAGCCTTGCTCTGCTCCGGTCCGAACCCAGCGTCCGGAGCCTTGCCGTCCCCCCAGCTCGAGGGAGAAGCCATGGGGTTACAGTGCACATCCTTCCTGGCCAACTCAACCATTTGCCGCGCAGGGTAGCCCGGCTGTGCCGGGGCATCCATAAAACCCGCATACTGAAGCTCTGGAGTGTAACTGGGGTGAAACTTCCTGCCGTGATAATTGGCCTGCAAAGCTTCTTGGAGCAAACTGTGGCTTTTCTCGGCCTTGCCCGGGAGGACCTTCCTGTCTCCGAGAGCAAACTGGTCCGCCTCCGCTTGGCTGTAAGGGACCGCTGGGTACTGCATGTAATGGTACCCGCTGTCATTCTTGGGCAGGTCCCGAAACCCATACGCCAAGCAGCTGGGAGACTTGGAGGAGGAGTCCATTCTCGCAGCCAAGGGGTCACCGAGCACTGCCTGGCCTTTGTGCACCAGACCGTTCCCATTTTGGGCTGTCGCCCGCACCATGATGTTGCGAGTGTTGTTGGGTTGCTGGTTGCGGCTGGGTCCCTTCTCAGCGCCGATGGGGAAGGTGGTCTGCCTGGAGTGTTGGTCCTCTTGCCTGCCGACGCCCATTGTATCCCCTCTGCTGACCATGGTTTCCCGGGAGACAATGACGCCAATGGGTTTCTCGGCGCGCGGTGGGCCTTGCTCTGCCAGCGTTGCCATGGTGCCCCCTTTACCCTCCTGGCACATCTGGGCGATCAGCTCCTCCTTGGAGAGCGGCTGGCCGGGGCCCTCGCCATGGGAACCGGGCGGCTCCAGGCTGCGGGCCTTGTAGGCCCGCTCGGAACAGCCGCTCTGCCCGCTGAGCTGCCGGACCCGCTCCGCGTGATCCTCGGAGGAACTCGAACATCCCCCGTCCAGGGACTCGGCCTCTGGCGACTTCAGCTGCTCCTCCAGGCCCAGCTGCTCGGCGGGGCCTCCCGGTCTCTTGGCGGAGCGCCGGGCCTGCCGGCGGTGCAGGGCAAGCGTGTCGGAGATCAGCAGGTGCTGCACCGTGTTGGGGATGTTGGCCACTTGCGAGCTCAGGGCCGTCAGGCTGCTCAGGCCCAGGTCGGAGGCCCGTTTCTCGCCCCCGCCCTCCAGCCCAAAGCCCTCGTAGGCTCCGGACTGCGAGCCGGGGCTCGGCATCAGGCCCGTCGGGGTGGGGCTGGGCTGGGGCATCAGTTGCAGGATGCGGCTCCTCGCCCCCATGTTCATGGCTCCGGGCCCACACTGGAGGCTGTCACTGCTGACCATGAGAGGAGACGGGGTGGAGCTACACGAGGGGGACTGGGCCACGGGGGTAGCCGGCGAGGGGTTGGACCCGGGGCTGAAGTTCTGGTGGAACGGCATGGGCGACTTGGCAGGAATGTCGGCCTGAACAGTAGGGGGCAAACTGCTGGTTCAGCAAGGCCACCTTGGAGTACTGCAGGGGGTGCAGCGGGTGCTGCTGCCCCTGGGCCACCTTCGACTGCTCGTAACAGGGCTTGGCCAGTGACGGCTGGTAGCTGTAACTGCTTTGGGTCCCGTAACCAGGGGCGGCCGTGGCGTTGACCATGTAGCCGTCGCACTGGGCACTGGCGCTCATGTGGTAGCCCTCGAAGGCTTGGCCGGCGGGCTGGCTGTAACCCTGAGGAGACGGGTAGGAGGAGGAGGAGGAGGAGGAGGTGGAGGCGGAGGGCTGGAACTGCTGGGGGTTGTACTGGGCCGCCCGCTGCTGGTACTTGGCCAGCAGGACTGAGCTGCACTGCTGGGCAAGCTGGGGGAGGTGGGCAGCGGAGGGCGGGGGCGGGGGCTGGGCCAGCGTCTGTGTGCCGGGGGGCGCCTGGAAGGGCTGGTGCCGGAGCTGCTGCTGACTGCCGCCGGGGGAAAACTGAGCCGCGTACGCCTCCTGCTCGAACTGGCCGTAGCCCGGCATAGCGGCATGAGGCGCCCGCCACTGGCCCTCGCTCAGATACTGCACCGAGTAGCCCCCAGCCTGCTGCGTCCCGTAGCCACTCTGCAGAGGCCCGGCCAGCCGCCGCTGGACCTGGGGGCTGGGCAGCTCCTTGCCCCTCATGTAGTAATAATCGGCAGGCTCGCGGCGGAAGGCCGGGTACAGCTGCTGGTCGCAGCCCTCGCTGCCCGGCCGGTTGGCATAGCTGGCGAACATCTGGCCCTGGTGGTGCTGTCCGTACTCGGCCAGACGGGCGGCTTCCTGGGCCTCTTGTTGCAGCAGCCTCTGGTTTCCGTGGTAACTGCTCTGCTCCCGGTACGACTGCATGCTGTGGTGTTGCACAGTCCGATCCCTGGCGGGTTCTGCGGAAGTCAAAGAGAGAGAGAGAGAGAGAGAGAGAGGAAAATCAGTAAAATAAACCAACATTGCTGATGGCCACAGAAATGGGCAGCAGGAATCGCTCCCAGGGTGAAGGTCATGGACTTTAGAATGGAACCCGTGCCCTTCCCTGCCCCCAAACCCCTGCCCATCCCTGCCCCCAAACCCCTGCCCATCCCTGCCCCCAAACCCCTGCCCATCCCTGCCCCCCAAACCCCTGCCCATCCCTGCCCCCCAAACCCCTGCCCATCCCTGCCCCCCAAACCCCTGCCCATCCCTGCCCCCCAAACCCCTGCCCATCCCTGCCCCCAAACCCCTGCCCCCCAAACCCCTGCCCATCCCTGCCCCTCCCTGCCCCCAAAACCCCTGCCCATCCCTGCCCCCCAAACCCATCACTTGGGTCAGTACAAAACTAGCCCAGGAATGAATTTTTCCTTTGATCATGATCCTAGGGAAAGCGGGCGGCAGAGGGGGCGAGAGAGAGAGCGCGTGCGCGAGACAGACTCGCATTTCTATAGCACTTTTCCTGACCACCGGATGTCCCAAAGCATTTCACAGCCAATGAAGTACTTTTTGAAGTGTAGTCACTGTTGTAATGTGGGAAACACGGCAGCCAATTTGCGCACAGCAAGCTCCCACAAACAGCAATGTGATAATGACCAGATAATCTGTTTAAATGATGTTGATTGAAGGATAGACTTTTGGCCAGGACACCGGGGAGAACTCCCCTGCTCCTCTTCAAAATAGTACCGTGAGATCTTTTACGTCCAGCTGAGAGAGCAGACGGGGCCTCAGTATAACACCTCCTCCGAAAGACGGCACCTCTGTCAATGCAGCACTCCCTCAGCACTGCACTGGGAGTATCAGCTTGGAGTTTTGTGCTCAAGTCTCTGGAGTGGGGCTTGAACCCACGACCTTCTGACTCAGAGGCGAGAGTGAGACACATTGAGCCACGGCTGATAGAGCTGGGAATGACGAGGAAATCAGACTGAAGATTCCCAGCAGTACGGAGAGAGGGTATCACAGTCAGTGATTCCCACAGCAGGGCCTCAATGGAAAATTCGCAAAACCACATCACGGGCTCCCAGCAGCCCCTTCACTTTGACACCTGGAGCTGGAGGAGGGAGAGCCTGGGGCAAAAACTGACAGAAAACACAGCAAATATGTTCTGAGAACACAGGGCATTTGGAAGGAGAGCGTGCGTGAGGCAGAGGGGGCGGGGGCGAGAGAGAGAGAGAGCGTGCGCAAGACAGGAGAGAGAGAGAGAGCGCAAGACAGGAGAGAGAGAGAGAGAGAGCGCGCAAGACAGGAGAGAGAGAGAGAGAGCGCGCAAGACAGGAGAGAGAGAGAGAGAGAGAACGCGCAAGACAGGAGAGAGAGAGAGAAAGAGCAGGAGAGAAAAAGAGAGCGCGCAAGACAGGAGAGAGAGAGAGAGAGCGCGCAAGACAGGAGAGAGAGAGAGAAAGGAGAGAGAGAGAGAGAGCGCGCGCAAGACAGGAGAGAGAGAGAGCACGCGCAAGACAGGAGAGAGAGAGAGAGAGAGCGCGCGCAAGACAGGAGAGAGAGAGCGCGCGCAAGACAGGAGAGAGAGAGAGAGAGCGCGCTCAAGACAGGAGAGAGAGC